>JARYHS010013630.1:174913999-175172856 GCA_031002005.1 Vandiemenella viatica
TGGGGGAGGGTCTCACGGACCAGATATCACCAGAGGGGGGGGGGAGGTCGGACCAGATCTCACGAAGTCTCACCAGAGGGGGGGGGGGTCTGGAAATCCGGAAAGACACCTCACGTAATTTATGGATGCCCCCTGATTATCCAGGCTCTACCCATATCTGAGACTAGCCAAGGCAAATGATCTTTTAATTATATACGTGTGTTAAAAAATGAAATAATAAAGCCTTAAGCTTTTGTTTGTCAACTATAACAAATGAGATTTTACTGTATGTTCTCCCCACAATTATTATCCCACAGCATAATAGAAAACATTTCATGCCGTATCAAAAGAAGTGGAAGTAGAAATGGGTGTGCCACAGGGTAGCGTATTGTGACCATTGCTATTCATTATTCTAATGAATAATTGTGTTGATTGTTTACTGTCAGAAATTAGATTGTTAGCAGATAACATAATGCTATATAAAATTATCAAAAGGATAGAGGACTATAACTATTTCAGGGGTGATCTGGACAGTATATCTAGTGTGGTTGGTAAACATGGGATGAAGATAGACTCAAAGAAGATTCAGCTTATTAGATACACAAATAAAAAACTAAAGATTGATTATGATTATAAGGTGGGGAAAGAATTTCTTGTTGAAGACTTGAAATGTAAATATCTTGGTATTACATTTGATAACAAGCTTAACTGGCACTCGATTTCAGTCACAAGGGTGTAGAGAAATCCCCGATTCTAGGTAAGAGCATCAGGGATTGGAATAAGTTACCAAGAGAAATGAATAATTTACAATAAATGTTGAAAGAATTTAAAGTTAAAATTTGTAGAGGGCAAATGTAAGTGGTGCAGGAAAGGGGTAAGATTGATGTGTATGAAAACTCCAGGAGAGAGTGCGCTCCATTGCAACTTTAATTAAATATAAACTCTAATGAGTCTACATTAACAGACCAGAGGACTTGGAACAATGAATGGGCCAGTAATATTCATCAAACAATACTAAAAGATATTCTCATATTGTATTAATAATTTTTAAGGATAAAATAACTGTTTCGTTTAACCAGGATGTAATATTTAAGGATTCACCACAATTATAATTCAGAACATGGGACCCCATTTGCACAAAAACAAACCGCGCATACTGTTTCCTATAAAAAAAAAAAAACCGTCGTCACAGTACCGTAGAAAAACACATGTATTGGCGTACGTGCTGTTGACATAATGCCGCCCTCAAACAAGAACTGTGGTTACCGCCACACACACAGTTCTGCAGGGTTGTAACATCTCCCAGGTCCGCACCAGGTGAACAGATGGAAAGAATCTCTTTCGATAGTAAACCACGAATTATCCTTGTACAGGACTCTACACCAGATTCTAAGAGCCTTGCCGTGCCTTTGTGTTAAGGGAATGCATTTGATACAGCAATACTCACCCAGTGGCCCGCCAAACCTCAAAGCCTAGCAATTATCAGATGGATTTATGAAAATTTTTAACAATGTAAACATTCCATTGATATGTAAATGGAGACTTTCCCGGCGTATTGTTTCAATGAAAGCTTCACGGGTGTCCAGCCGGATGGAATTATCTCAATAGACCTGATGAAGACAACCGAGCAGATTGTTGAAACGTCGTCATTCTTTGACTCCATCCGGCTGGACACCCGTGAAGCTTTCATTGAGTTCCATTGATGTTAAAATAAATGTTTGCTTTTAAATGTGGAGCTTTATTGTAGTGTAGGTTATTGCGGCATATCTTGATATAGCAGCAGCAGCCCACGAATACAAAAGGCTGAGTACCGCTGATCTGATTGATCGCCAAGCAATCAGTACCACCTATCGAAGCCGACGATACACTGTCCGTTCGGAGATTTTCAACTCAAAGCAAGATTCGTAGTCTCTAGGCAGTGGTGGTGGTGCTGTGCTGATTGGACGTCTTCAGGCACTTTAATCAAGATAACCATCCTGAAGCTAGTGGTCTTATTCTGGTCAGTAATTTTGAAGCATGTGATTGTTAGACTTTTAGTGGGATAATTTTCACATGTCAGCTTTTTTTTGAAAGTGTGATGACACTTTTATTTAAAACCAGTAGGAATCTCCCCTGTTTCATAAATTTTTATATAAGTTTGAATAATCCTTTGTATTCCTTTCCTCCCCTAAGGGATCAGCAGTTCTGCAGGAATCTATATTCCAACTACCTTATTGGATTTCAAATCATTCAAGCTCCATCAAATTCTGTCCATGTCGACATCAACTTCTTTTTCAATACACTGTTGATCAAATCATCTCCATCATACAGATTCTCTATGTATTCCTTCCATTGGTTAGCTCTATCTGCTAAGCTTAAAAGAGGTTTCCCATCACCAGCTTTAATGTTTATACCTCTTTTATTCATTTCTCCAAAATTCTGTTTGATATTCTTACATACAACAATTTCCTTTTGTACTTTCTTTACACTTTTTTGCAGTCATCATTTTTTTTCTTTGAATTTTCTGTTTATTTGATTTCTAAACTGTCTGTATTGCTCTTCTCCTCTGATCCATTAGCTTCAAAATTTCTTCTGTGATTCAAGGTTTTCGAGTGGCTTGTTGCATAAAGCCTAATGTTTCTTTACCAGCATTCATTATTTCAGTCTTAAATTCATTCCATTCATCCTGAGTTACTTCTTAGACCAACGTCTACAATTTCTGCAAACTTCTCTCTCATGGCAGATTGTTTCAATTTATTTACTTTCAGTCTGTTCTGCTTGTATTGCTTCTTTATACTTTTGAATTTCATCCTGCATTTCATCCTGGTCAGTGTCTATGTCTGCTCCTGGGTTTGCTTTACAGTCTAGAACTTGATTCCTGAATCTCTGTTTGTTGACCCTGTTACAATCCTAGATGATTACCTACCTGTATCACCTGGATGTTTCCAGGTGTATGTATTTCTTGCATGATTCTTTAATAGTGTGTTCACCACGACTAGTCGGTCCATTTCACTTGCGCAATAAATGCGCTAAGCGAAAGCTGAATTTGACCTGGAATGGATCAACTCTGTTGCACAGTAAAAATTCAAACTACCTGGCCGTAACTCTTGATAAAGGTTTCACTTTTAAAAGCTACTGTCGCAATGTCAAGATGAAAGTTTCAGCATGCAACAACATCTCAAGCAAGTGACCATGATCTAGCTGGGGAGCTAACCCAAGCGTCATCCGCACCTCTGCCTTAGCATATGCTACTCCACAGCAGAGTATGCATGTCCCTGTGTGGCAAAAAATCCAGCCATGCCAAGACAGTAGACGTTGCGCTCCACAGAAAATGCCGGCTTCATCTCAGGTTGTCTCAGACCATCGCCTGAGAACAAAGTGGAGATACTATCTGGCATGTCTCCTGGAGATATACGCCGGGAAGTTGCCGCCAGCGTGGATAAGCTTAAAGTGAAAAAGACGTCCGACACCCCCTACATGGCTATACACCAGCGCCATCAAGACTTAAGTCCCCGTTCAAGCTTCATGCGGACTTCAAAGCCACCAACTGGAGCTCCAAGCAATGATAGAATACTGGCTTGGGAGAAGAGATTACAACAAGGCTTCGAGTGGATCAAGCCAAAAGAGGGTCTACCACCTGGGTCTGAACAACCATGGCCAAATGGAAGTCGCTAAACAAGCTTCGAGTTGGAGTTGGCCGCTGAAAAAATCCACTTGCCACTTGGGTATACCTGGGAGAGAACAGCAGATACCACATGTTCGTGCGGGGAGAGAGAAACCATGGTACATTTTGCTGTCATGTCCAGAAATTGGAATAAATGTATCTCAATTTGACCTCCAATCAGCTACTGACAAAGCCATCGCATTGGCAGAAAAACTACCACATATTGGATTCTGTAATCGACACGAGAAGAAGACCACCACTAGTTTATATCTTCAAAAAATTGTTAGCAATCAGCTTCCTTACTCATTTCTTTCTCCTAGACCAAAACTTCCTATAGCATTCCCCTCTTTTCCGTCCCCCACTAACCACATTCCAGTTACTCATGATTATTAGATTATCCTCCCGCTTCATATATTTGGCTAATTCTTCAATTTCAGCATATATTTTCTCTTTTTCTTCATCATCCTGTGATGTTGGTATATACTCTTGTAATAACATGGTTAGGGTGGGCTGTTGCTAACCTTATCAAAATAATCCTAACTAGTTTATATCTTCAAAAAATTGTTAGCAATCAGCTTCCTACTCATTTCTTTCCCCTAGACCAAAACTTCCTACAGCATTCCCCTTTTTTTCCGTCCCCCACTAACACATTCCAATTACTCATGATTATTAGATTATCCTCCCGCTTCATATATTTGGCTAATTCTTCAATTTCAGCATATATTTTCTCTTTTTCTTCATCATCCTGTGATGTTGGTATATACTCTTGTAATAACATGGTTAGGGTGGGCTGTTGCTAACCATATCAAAATAATCCTATCACTAAACTGTTCATAATAAATCATCCATTTCCCTACTCTCTTGTTCATTACGCTTCTATGCCAGTAACTGCACTGGTAGCTTTTGTGTTAATTATTCTGTGTTCACCAGACCAGAAATCCTGTGCATCCTTCCACTTAATATCACTAATCTCAACAACATCTAACTTAGGTCGTCCCATCTCCCTTTTTAAGTTTTCTATTCTACCAGCCCCTATTCAGACTTTTAACGTTCCCTGCTCTGTCTCGTAGATTGTTTCTATCCATTCTGAAGACTCCTCCCTGAGCAATATCCTCCCCCCCCCCCCACTGGAAATCCTACTTGGGAACTATTTTACCTCTGGAATATTTTACCCAAGAAGAAAGCCATCATCTATTCTTATAAAATGCTAATTTGGTCATTTTCTGCCATGTGGTGACGTCACACTATGACGTTACGCTTTTCGCCTTCCTTGCACAACTTACGACCATACGACCAGAGATGCTGTTATGGGTTATGCACATTATTTAGTAACATTTCTAATTAGTTAAGTATCCGCAAATAAATTGATTGTCAGAACACTGAAAGAAAAGTACATATTCCCTTTAAATCGACATAAAAATTACTAGTTGCTTATATTTATTTAATATTCGTTGTATGTAAAAGTATTCATTAAGGAATTAACTCTGGCTTTGTTTATCGTGGCAACCAGAAAATTAGCTCCGCTATTTTAGTTTTAAAAAACAGATTATTGCGTTTTTGTTGAACATTTTTCTGTTTTTGGTGATATTAATTAATAAGCTGCTGTTTGAGTAAAACTTTGTGGCGTTGTAAGTGTGCCCCATATAGTGAACGAAGTGCTGTGAGCCTGCAGCATTATCTTTCATTATTTATAATTGTGAATCATTTTGTGACTTTCTTCGTGCTTTTGGTAATTTCTCGTCGACGACAATTCATATTCATATTCCACCATATCCAGTGGAATATATGGGGAAGGAGGGGGTAGCCCACACTTTTCACTGGGTGATGAGACAGTAAATAAACAAGAAGTTATGCATGCGGCCGGAAATGTCCTCGTCGCAACAAATCAGCCTGTTGAAGTCCCGGCAGTCATGGAAATTGCAGATGATGATATATCGGAAGTAGACAACACCATAGTAATTACTAGAAAACGAGTCTGTGAAACTACATTTGAAACAGAAGAGAAAAGATTTGTAGTTGAAGATGATACCATCCGGACCGTGGAGGCCTCAGAGACTGCTACACCTTCTCCTGTTATTGCAGTCACTCGACAAGCGTCGGGAAAGCAGACGGAGTCAACACCACCTACGAGTAAGCAACCAGTCTTTCCAAGACCAGCAAATCATTACAAGCTATCTGATCCAGGTCCTTATGATGTGTATGTTGAGAACAGAGATCGTAACCTAGTTACTTTACACCCAATGAGTATTGGTAGGTTTGTACATATCAATATTCCTTAAATAAAAGGCCATGTTGTAAACATCACTTCTGCAGGAAAGAATAGAATTAAAATCGAAGTAGACAGCCCTTCAGTAGCTAACAAGTTAGTTCAGTCTGCTGTATTTAAAATCAGAAATTTAGAAGCTTACATTCCTACGTTTCTAGTTAAAGTGCAGGGTGTCATCCGACGAGTAGACGTGAGCTTAAAGGAAGCAGAGATTTTATCCGATATTGAGTCTTCAGTTAACGTAACCAATCTTAAAAGACTAACTAAGCGTGTGGTTCGAGATAACTCAGCATCAACTGTGAAATTACGGACTTGTATACTAACTTTTGACAGTCAACAAGTCCCTCAATTTGTTTACTTATAAGGCATGAGATGTGAGGTTAGCCCTTATATTCCATCTGTCAAACAATGTTATAAATGCCTTCGATTCGATCACATTAGTACACAGTGTAGAAGCAGCCAGCGTTGCGGTTATTTGTGGAGGTTCTAACTCTCTTAAGCAGTGTCAATCCAATGAAACAATTTGTGTAAACTGCACATGCCAGCAAGTGGCTACAGATCGGTCCTGTCCAGAGTATTTGTTCAGACAAAGGGTGCACGATCAGGCTACTATACATTACACTTCCTTTAAAGATGCTGAAGGTCTATTGAAGAAAAGGTCTTATGCAAATTCTGTATCTAAAACTTCTTCCAATCATCCTCCTCAATCACCTTTCCCACTCTGCATGAAATATGCCAGTAGACGGAAGTATAGAACATCAGCACAGACGCTTTCTAACTATAAGAACTACAACCCTTAGAACGTCTTGTTAATGTTTCGCGGACTTATTAAACAACTACCCCACGCTGGATAAGTATGGAGAGAGGAGTTAATGGTCAGAGGCAATCGTCAAATATTATCCAACAGATACACAGACTACTGATATGAAATTGATTCTCGTGGTTTGCGGGGAAACCTATTCCCAACAATCCTTACCCTCCACGGCCTCATAGTGAGAACAATGGTCAAAATCAAATTGGGGACTCCATCATAGATAAGATTATTAGCCTCATTCTACTTGTTGTGGATAGCTCACGGTCGAGTGAAAACCTAGATCCTGAAGAAATAAGAAAAATGTCATTTAAAATTCTTTCTTCACCCAATGGCATTTAAAATTTTACAGTGGAATGCTCGTTCTGCAAGAGCTAATAGAGAATGTCTTTTAAAGGAACTGTATGATTGGGACATATCTGTAGCCGTTATTAGTGAAACATGGTTCAAGCCTCATACTCCCATTCATTTCAGGGGTTACAATGTATTAAGGAACGACAGAGATGACGCCAAAGGAGGCGTGGCTTTATTGATTAGAACAAATATCTGTTTTCAGCAAAATCAGTTAAATTCGGAGGAAAAAAACTCCAGACAGTAGCAGCCCCTATGGGTACCTTTTTTTCAGTGTCATTATACAAACCTCCAAGAATTAAAATCAGTAAAAATGAATGGAATCATTTGTGGTCTTCTTTTCGCTCCCCCTTTCTGATCTGTGGAGATTTTAACTCGCATCATTCTGCGTGGGGTAACGAGATTTCTGATACTGTCGGTCGCTCATTGTTGAATTCTATAGAGCTCTCTCTTATAATATTAAATGATGACTCCCCTACGATGATCCCGTCTCCACTGAAACGTCCATCTGCAGTGGACGTATCGATAGCGTCATCCAATTTCTACAAAATAGATAATTGGGAGATTAAAAGGTATTCACTGGCTTCAGACCACTTCCCAATACACATAAGTGTTGGTATTGAAACAAGATTGCCATAAAGATATTATTCCAATAGTCAATGGAAAATCCAGGAAGTCTCGAGGTCAACTTACGGTTTTGTTATTTCAGAGGAACTAGACAAGCTGGACCCTAATTTGACTGTGATGGAAAGATATGGTGCTCTGATCTCAGCAATCAATAAAGCTGATATCAAGTCAATCTCTCGCCGTAAAAAAGCTGGTTTCTGTAGAAATCCTAAAGTCTTTTGGTGGAATACAGATTGTTCGAAAGTGGTGGTAAACGCAGGCTAGCACTGAATAGATATCGGAAAGAGCAGACTCTTGAACGATTCCTGGAGTTTAAACGTGAGTATGCTCGGACAAAAAAGTTTTTAAAGCAACGAAAAAAGGAGGACTGGGTAAAATACTGGAACAACCTGAATAAAGACTCCAGTCTTTCCGATGTTTGGAAGAAAGTCCGATCTTTAAAAAAATTTAAGTGTAGCTGAACCCTTCGACATTGATCCAGTCTGGCTGGAAGACTTCGTTGACAGAATAACACCATCCTCTTGTTTGAACGCCCCTTGGAAACGTCCTGAAGCTGAAGATTACTCACACCCTATCACCATGACCTGGAATAACAAGACGCACTCGCTGCAACCAAGAATACATCCCCAGGAATAGACAACATCCATTATGAAATGCTAAAAAAATCTCCCTTCAAAAGCACTGGATTTACTTCTTAGCACCTTTAACGAAATATGGACAAGGAATTGCTTAATGGAAGAATGGACAACCCCGGTTAATATTCCCAGTTTTAAAATCTGGTAAAATTCTATTCACCATTCTTCATGTAGACCAATTGCTCTATCGTCGTGTGTGGGGAATACCCTGGAGAAAATTGTTAAGAATCGTCTACAATGGTGGCTGGAAGCTAATGACTTGATGCCTCAGACCCAGTTTGATTTTCGTAAAGGGAGAGGAGCAATGGATAATCTAAGTACACTAATAACGGACATCTTCACCTCTTTCAGACGAAGATACTTTACTGCCTCCTTGTTTTTAGATATCCACTCAGCTTACGACAACGTACAAATTCTTATTCTATTAAAAAAAATTAAGTAGAGTGGAATTGCCAGAAGTTTTTATATATGGCATAAGCATATTCCTGTTAGAAAGAACGGTCTTTGTGCGATATGGGGACCAAATTACAGGACCAAGAATACTTACTACTGGATTACCCCAAAGTGCCATACTCAGCCCGCTACTATATATCCTCTATACATGGGATCTGGAAAGAGTAATAGGTCCTAACACCCGAATCCTTCAGTATGCAGACGACATCTGTATATACTCTTTGGTGGTCTCGTTGGAGATGGCTTTAAATAACCTATCCGCAACCATGATAGAAATAGAGAAATGGCTGTAATCAAATTGACTTAAAATTTCAACATAGAAATCTTCCGTCGTTATACTCACCAGAAAACGGATAAAACTCAATGTGGTCAAAATAGTTAGGCTACGGAACTACTCCTTTTCAGTGAAATCTAACGTAAGATTCCTGGAATTATTGATGGATGCCAAACTCAGTTGGAAACCGCACATTAATCAAATAATTAACTCTTGTAATCAAGCGCAGAATATTATTCGATCTTTGACACGCGTTTGGTGGGGTACAAATCCCAGTATACTTTTGATGATCTACAGAGCGCTAATTAGATCCAAAATTGACTATGGATGTATTCTGCACAGCAGTGCAAGCTCCTGAATTCGGAGTCAAGGTTAGACAAGCTACAATATAGTTGTATTCGCACCTGTCTTGGCGCCTTGACATCTACTCCCTCCAACGCTCTATTGGTGGAAGCCCAGGAGATACCTCTGTATATTAGAAGACAGTGGCTGTCGGGCAAATTAATTGTTGAGAGGCTAGCATACCGGAACCACCCAAATATTTTTAAATGTAAAAAGCTGAGTAGCTTGTGGAATAATAGAGGAAGATTGCGACTCTCAGAGATCTATTACAGTTACACGGAGTGGGAATAACAAACGGACAGAATAATTCCTCCATACGAATACCATTCCATCTTCAGTATGATTCAACTTCCGGTATTTTATATCACTCTTGAGGATAAGCAATACCCAAACTTCAGTGTGTTAGTATATATTACGGAAAACTGGAGTAACACCGTGCATATCTATATGGATGGATCTAAAACTGCCCCAGGAGGCGACGTAGGATGTGCCTTTTTCTGGCCCTGCACTAAGTATCAAGAAATGTATAAATTTCCATCAACTACATCTATATACACCGCAGAAGCATTAGCTATTTTAGAGGCAGTCAAGTATTGCTCAACACTAACAGAGACGAAGTTTCTCATCATCTCAGATTCTAAGAGCGTGTTGAACGCTATTCATACCAAATATTGGGGCAAGAGAACTTATCAGATTATAGTAAATATAGTACAACAGGTAGTAGAATGCTCAAGAAGAAACAGAGCAATCAATTTCCTCTGGGTGAAGGGGCATGCAGCGGTGGTCTATAACGAAAAAGTAGATGAGTTGGCAAAGAAAGCAGCTGGAATAGGCGTCGCCCTCAAAACACGGTTACCGTATACGGACTATCTACCACAAATAAAAATCAAGGTAATCAACAAATGGCAGAGTGAATGGGACATCAGTAAAAACACAAGGGGCTAGACTACGGCAATATCCAGCCCCAAATTCCTACCCGTCCCTGGTTTTCCAGCTCCTTGGAACCACGATAGTTAGAATAAGTTTTAATCACGGTATATTCGCACAGCACCTACATCGTCTAACCATCAAAAATTCAGATATCTGTGAATATTGCAATTCCGAAGTAGGTGATACAAACAATGTTTTTCGCTTTTCCATGGTATAAAGCCCACAGACCTAAATTCTTGAAAGATCTAAACAACTTTGGTATACACTTTCCAACAAATATCTCTTGTCTGTTACATGGCAACAATGTAATAATATATAAATTGTTAGCCACTTTTATAAAAACAACAAATAAGTCCTTTTTATAATGTTTTAATTTCTGTATGTGTATATAAAAAATCATTTAATGTGTAGATAACAATCTCCTTTAAATTTTAATTATGCTATAATTATTGTTTGTGCACGAAGAGCCTTATACCCCCCACTGTTGGTACAGCGTACTCTATTTACTTGTTTTCCTAATCCTTGATTTTGTAAACATGTATGTATTTATTTGAGAAATATTCCAGCTGATGTAAAATTCTTGGTTTATGCATAATTATCCTGTAAATTTGTTTATCTGTACAATGCTTTACTCATTTGTACCAAACCAATTATCTATATAAATTAGGGTTACCAGAATTTTTTCTCCAAATCCGGGGACGCTTCACAACTTTTTAATCAAAATCCAGCGATGCTTTCGGCATTTGTCCTAATTACGCGTTGTGCTTTTAAGAGTTACATGATTAAAGGTGTAGTTAACTCGAAAGCCACATATTGTTTATATTTTGTATTTTAAATTAGGATCACAGACAGCCATGTTGCACGCAGCAAGGAGACTTGATTTTCCAAAGCTGTTGTGTCCAAGACGCGGTATCCTTGTAATTTTCTTTTATTCCTAGGTACGTACAAGGAAAGAAGTGTGCTTCATATCTCTCGCTTTAAACGAATGAATTAGAAAATCAGGGTTTTAAAGAACTCTCGCTTGATTTAAAAAAAAATATTCTGAGGACAACAGTAAAAATCCGGGGACATTGCGGGACGAAATCTGTCCGGGGACAGAGAGCTAAATACGGGGACTGTCCCCGGCAAACGGGGACGTCTGGTAACCTTAGTATAAATAGCTGATGGCTGTATAGTCCCGTTTGGCGCTTCAGGCTAAATAAATATCTATATATATATAAAAGAAAGTCGTGTTAGTGACACTATTTATAACTCAAGAACGGTTGTACCGATTTGGCTGAAAATTGGTACGGAGGTAGCTTAGAACCAGGAGACGGACATAGGATACTTTTTATCCTGTTCGACCGCGTTCACATGTGACGTGACAAGTCACCATAAAACGTGGTGTAACAAAAACGCATCTGACTTGGAATAACAAAACGTCAAAGAGAATACAATTCACTATAAAACGTGTAATAACAAAAACTCATCTGACTTGGAATAACAAAACGCAAATGACAGCTATACGTAATTTTGTCTATGGTTAAGTATGGTTGAACGTAAAAATTGGAAGGAAAATAGTAAAAACAACACTTTTCGTGTCCCTCACTCAAAACAAGACAAAGGCGCGTTAGGATTATCTTTGGTATGCCTTCAAGTTGATTAGGCTCTATGGATATTGATCTATGCCATGGATGAAGGAAATATATGGAGAGGACGCAAGAGACCTTCACCACGCATTGAAGTGAAGCAGGGCGGAAGAGGAGTGGGGGGGGGGGGGGCATGGCTGCTTCCATACAGACACGGGGAGTATGTACAAAAACCTCAAGGGGACTCTAGGATAAACATGACGCCGCAATCTTGTGATGGATTATTATGTAACTCGATGAGACAAATAAAAAAAGAAAATTAAAATTCTGTCTCAAATGTGAAATGGTTTTGGTTGAAATTCAGAAGGAAAAAATTGGTCAAAGTCAAATTTGATGATGGATTCTTATTTAAAAAGACGAGACAAATGAAAAATAAAGAATAAACATTTTCGATATCTCACCTAGTTCTCGAGATATACTGTATCAAAAGTGAGGTGTCTTGAGTTGAAATGGAGAAGTCAAATTTAATGATCGATTCTTATGTAACACGACGAGACAAATCGAAAATAAAGAATAAAATTTTTCGATATCTAGCTTAGTTTTTGGGATATACTGGGATTGGATTGATATGCGGCCTGGACCAGAAATTAATTCTGCCAAAGCCACAATGAATTACATGTAGAATGGATATTTCAGTTTTTTTACTACCACTTGTGGTTAGGTTGAAATGAGGCCTAGACCAGAATAAAAATAGTTATCTTGTTAACATACATCGTAAGCTTAACTGGAAATGGCTGGAAGTAGTTTCCATCGCGATATACATTTTGTCACTAACTTGGTTCTCATGAAATTACTAACAGTAATAGATAAATTCTTTGTCCCTTATGGAACAACAAAACCATTCCGGTATAGACTGCGTTTAGACCTAACCACATCTCCATTAAATTGCCGCTATAGCATCAAACTATGTAGACATACCCACACACGCGTATTTGAATCGCAAACTGTATTTGCAGTAACAACATCGTTTGCTTCATCAAGATTCCTAGATTGCATAGCTTAATTTAACACATTTAATTTCATCATACACTGTCAGCATAAACTGCAACGTGACGAAAGAAAGCGCAATGCTAAATTCACTGAATCGCGATGTAAAACACACCCCTTTAAATCTCATTTTCAACACTCGTTAAAAAGTAATGCTAGTCTATTATGTGCAAAATAGCAAGGTATGCTGATTTTCTACAATACACCAACAAAAATTTGGGAACAAAGTCATTCCATTGAGAGCTATGACTAAATATTTATAGACAGGCTCCAAAATTTGCAACTTCTACCGCCCACTTCAACAACGATAATTAGAATTCAACTTACTTATGAAATGATATTCCAGGTTCTTTCCTGTCTGGCCTATTTGTGCAACAGTACGCAACACAAGATGGCATTATAAAACACTTACACACATTACAAAATGAAATAATCACTGCATCTAACACAATGTGAACATCGCATTTGTTTGGAAGCGCAATATCGCCGCTGCCGCCACTGCGAATGCGCGAGAGTTTAGAGCCTTCTTCACATATTTAACGTCACTTCTCCTCCATATATTTCCTTCCTCCATGATCTACGCCTGCATGTGATCAGCGAAAATAATAACACTAAAGTACGTGTTATCATTCCTTTCTCTGTATGTGGCATTTTCTTGGTTGCTTTTAAATTTTCGCTTCCCCCGAAAACTAATTGTGTGTTTATTTGTTCAGTGTGTTTACATTTAGATCCATGCCGCCTATCAGGAAAGTTTCGAATATGAAAATAGAATGCATCAGTTTAAAAGCATGCAATACTAAGATACCTAAAAAGCAAAATCGATTACTGGTAATTTAGTTGAGAAGCGATATGCGGTAGCGTCTGACGATCGAACCACACTTATCCTATTATTTTAAGAATGCAAAGTTCTGGTAAGCCTTGTGTTGATGGGTTCCATTTGTTTTAAAGTATGCTTAGGTAGAATTCACGATGATTGAATTGGCTGCGAGTAATAATACTTTCTTACTTTTAAAGTCTATATAAATGAAAATGAATTACTAAATGTGTTTCTAAGCGCAAAACTCGAGAATGGCTCGACCAATTCGGCTAATTTTTTTTTCCCCATATTTTCGTTAATCCACAAGGAAGGTTCTTATGGAGAGAAAAAACCTAAAAATTGCGAGGAAAATAGTGAAATCAACACTTTTCTTTTCCCATACAAACCAGTCAATCAAAACGAAACAAATGATGCGTTAGGATTATCTATGGTATGCCTGCAAGTTGATTAGACTGTATGAATATTAGTCTATGCCGGCCCAAAATAAAGTTCGAAGGGAAAAAGGGTTTCCGTGTCATCAACGAAAATAATATTACTGCCAGCCAATCAAAACAAAACAAAGGCGCTTTATGATTATCTTTGGAATTGCAAAATGATTGATCTGAAGAAATGTTTTCAAAACACCTCTTTGGCATGGGTAATGACAAAACCCCCGTAGAAGTTTTGACTGGCTGCATAACACCCCTGTCAATTTTTTGTTTGAACGAACCGCCTCTAAGGCGGAACAGAGTTCGCCGGGGCAGCTAGTGTATATATATATAAATAAGTATTAATTAAAATCTTAGGCCACAGATATGTAAGATAAAAGCTTTGAGTTTTACAATGTTAGCGGCGGTTTTGATAGATTGTTGTTAGAACTAGCTGTTGACGTTACAGCAGAGGACATGAGTAATTTAATTTTTTTAAAATGAATTAAATTGTTTCCATGAGTGTTCTGTTACTTAAATCATTACTTCATTTTTACTAATGTAGTTCCATATTGATCGCGATCTATACAGCATAGACTATAATTAAAATTGATATTACTTGGAATGACCAAAGTTGTTAAGATTTATTTTTAATTCGCTTTGCTTTTACTGATGTCACATTTCAGCCGCACGTAACTGTGTCAACCATTCAAAGGTTGTAGTATCTATCTGAATCACGATTATTAAAAAAGGAAGATGGGGAGAATCTGTAAAGATTTTTTATTTATTTTATATCAATAAACTGCATATAGTACATGTAATATGGGTGTGACTGAAGTATTGTTTCTCTGATGGTTAGGTGAAATGCAACCTGAACCAGGTTGGGAACGGAAACCTTTTGTTACAGCCCAAGGCACTAGAAATTGCTGTGTGATTTATCTTATAACAATTCTATTTATTTATGCGATTGCTAAGAAATTACTTGTTAGAACACTGAAAGAAAACTACGTATTACCATATTAATTACCAGTTGTTTTTTTTTACTGAAATTATTACTTGGTTTAAATGAAAGAAGTTCCAGATTAATCGCGATCTATGTGGCCTAAACAACAATTAAAACAAATATTACGTGGCTTAATGTAAGTAGTTAAGATTTATGTTTAGCATTCTTCGTTTACACTGGGGTCATTATATCAAACGTATGTAAGCTGTGCATGCCGTTAAAACCATGGAGGAAGGAAATATATGGACACGACGCAAGAGACCATCGCCACGCATTGAAGTGAAGCCGGGTGGAGGAGGAGTGGGGGGGGGGGGGGCATGGCCGCTTCCATACAGACACGGGGAATATGCACAAAAACCTCAGGGGACTCTAGGATAAACGTGACGCCGCATCTGGTGATGGATTATTATGTAACTCGATGAGACAAATACAAAATGAAGAATAAAATTTTTCAATATCCTGCTTAGTTTTCGAGATATGCTGTCTCAAACGTGAATGGGGTACTTGACACTAACTATGAAACCATGAAACCTTAATTTACACTGATAGAGTAAGTTGTTAGGATACCGAAAAACAACTTCATTTTTTGGATAGGAGTTAAAAACATACTATTTTTAATAAAATAAAAATGTAAAAAGACAGCTGTTAGTCACGTGACACGAAACACCAATCGGAGCGCATGACGTCAGTTGTTGGGCTCGCGCCAGTTTAGCTGCCGTGTATTCTCATTCGGAGAACATCTTTCCGTCGCTTATTTAAGTTTGTTAAGATTTCAGTGCTGGCTGTAATTTGTAAAACATTTGTTCTTCTTATACTCGCAATGGAAGTTGGTTTTATCAAGGCAAATAGTTCTAATTTGCCCAGAATTGACGTGATGATGCTGGGAGTGTTTTTGCATCAAACACCGATTTCCACTCACCAGAATTCCGGAATGTCAAAACGTCCAAGTAAATACTTACTTGTTATATGTTATACATAATACCATATTACGATAAAACGTTAGAATATAAGGTATTTTAGAAGCGTGTGTGTTAGTGGTGCGTTTTACTTAATACAGATTGGTAATTTGCGATTTTAATCAACAGGTCTACATTTCGAGTAATTCCGAGTATTTCATTGTAGTATCTTTTAAAATGTGTTTAATACGACTGTTGCTTCGCAGAATCATGTGCAGTATTTAATTGTTAGTGTAATTACTATTTTAAAAAATCCTTGAGTGATTTCTACAACTATTTTTTGCCGCGCTGGGTTAGTTAAAGTTAAATCTGTTCACATTCGTTCGACGCTAGTTTTTCGGCAGTAATGTTGTGAATATAAAGCTGTTTCTGTCTATATTAGAGGTTATACAAGTTTTTGTATAGCTAGAAAAATATTTTGATCATGTTTTCCAAGAAAGTCGTAAACTATTCAGGTCGAAATATTTTTCGATATTCGTTGAAGCGGGGATTCTACGATAATCGTAGCGCCGCAATTTGGTGATAGATTCTTAAGTAACGTCACAAATTGAATGTAAGGAATAAAAAAATTTTATATCTCGCTTAGTTCTCGAGATATACTATCTCAAAAGTGGTTGGTCGAAATGCGGCCTCGACCAGAAGAAAAATTTCTACAAATCAAAATTCGATGATGGATTCTTCAGTAACTCGAAGACAGAAATCAAAAGTAAAGAATATATTTTTTTTGATTCATTAGTACTTTTGATACTGATCCCATTATATGATATATTATATAGATTATATAGTTTTCCAAATCGTTCGGCAACTATATCAATAAAAAAAATGATGCATTTACAACGAACAGCATTTTAACCTCCAGGTTCGTAATTTATTTACCGGCAGGCCCGCCGCTCGCTGTTTGAGCGCCCGCGTGCAATACCAATTATGCCGCCCCTTGTCTAACTACAGCCAGTGGTGGAATTAGGAAATTTCCGAACCGGGTCAAAAAACTGTTGTTGCCATTCCAAGTGTCACCGGCCGCCCGAAGCAGCTGTTAAGCTAACTGTCGATCGCTCGTTTTGCCGCCCCCCCCCCCCCTCGATGTGCCGCCCGCGTGCGGTGCACGCTTTGCACGCCCGCTTACGGCGGCCCTGTTTACCGGTAATAATTTAAGTTTATCATAGCACAAAATATTGACGTACATAGCTTATTAAACATAATAAAATATTAAGCACAAACTTTCGTAAAAATGTTCTTCACAAAAATATATTGAGGGTGTTGTAGACACATAAGCCGGATCGCGTCGTTCAAGCATTAACCACTTTTTCAAACTACTTCGTTGCGTGGAATGGAAACAAATAATTTGTTTGGTGCATTTAAGGTCGTGTTTACACACAGAGGCACCACACACCATTTTTAAACTCTAGAACTCATTTTATTAATAAAATAAGCATACCGCCTATATGTTTACAATGGCACGAGCCAACAACTGACGTCACAAGAGACCAACTGACAGCTGGGAGCGTTTTGGCGCCAATATTCAAATCATTGCATAAAAATGCAAAATTTTGCTATTTTCCGTTCGTTATTTCAAGTAATAATATTTTTTTGTTTATAGCAGATGACCAGCTACAATACTGACTACTTTCCCAAAATTAGTCAAGTACCCCATTGTTTTTGGTTGAAATTCAGAAGAAAAAATTGGTCAAAGTCAAATTGGATGACGTATTCTTATTTAAAAAGACAAGACAGACAAAAAATGAAGAAGAAAATTTTTCGATATCTCAGTCTAGTTCTAGAGATATACTGTATCAAAAGTTAGGTGCCTTGAGTTGAAATGCAGAAGAAAAATTCGCAAAAGTCAAATTTAATGATCGATTCTTATGTACCACGACGAGACAAATCGAAAATAAAGAATGAAATTTTTCGATATCTTGCTTAGTTTTCGAGATATACTGGGATTGGGTTGATATGCGGCCTGGACTAAAAATTAATTCTGCCAAAGCCACAATGAATTACATGGTGGACATGCAGAATGGACATTTCAGTTTTTTTTACTATCAGCGCACGTTTTGTCACTAACTTGGTTCTCATGAAATTACTAACAGTAGTAGATAAATTCTTTGTCCCTTATGGAACAACAAAACAATTCTGGTACAGACTGCATTTAGACCTAACCACAATCTCCATTAAATTGCCGCTACACAATCAAACTATGTAGACATACCATTGAATCGCAAACTGTATTTGCAGGTAACAACATCGTTTGCTTCATCAAGATTCCTAGATTGCATAGCTTAATTTAACACATTTAATTTCATCATACACTGTCAGCATAAACTACAACGTGACGAAAGAAAGCGCATTACTAAATTAACTGAATCGCGATGTAAAACACACCCCTTTAAATCTCATTTCAACACTCGTTAAAAAGTAATGCTAGTCTATTATGTGCAAAATAGCAAGGTATGCTGATTTTCTACAATACACCAACAAAAATTTGGGAACAAAGTCATTCCATTGAGAGCTATGACTAAATATTTATAGACAGGCTCCAAAATTTGCAACTTCTACCGCCCACTTCAACAACGATAATTAGAATTCAACTTACTTATGAAATGATATTCCAGGTTCTTTCCTGTCTGGCCTATTTGTGCAACAGTACGCAACACAAGATGGCATTATAAAACACTTATGCACATTACAAAATGAAATAATCACAGCATCTAACAGCATGTGAACATCGCATTTGTTTGGAAGCGCAATATCGCCGCTGCCGCCACTGCGAATGCGCGAGAGTTTAGAGCCTTTTTCACATATTTAACGTCACTTCTCCTCCATATATTTCCTTCCTCCATGGTTAAAACATCACTCTTCATCACAGATAATAAGAAAGAAAGATGTAAGAACCAGTGAACATTTTCGATCAAGTTTAGGTCGAGATGCATGATGACACTGACATATGATATAGGGAATGTATTATTCGCGTGCAGAGGCGGCATTAGTGGGTGGCGAACAGGGCAATCGCCCGGGGCCTCGCTCTTGCAAGGGCCTCATGCAACAACCCGCACAGAAAAATGTTTATATTTAAAACTTTTTTATTTTATCCTTAGCTGTTACTTACAACAATAAAAAGTTGGTTAAATCATAGTAAAGTATATATTAATGGTAATAAGTATATAAATAAAATTTCTCATTTACATTTATTCAATATAACATTCACATAAAAGAAAGATTTACGATATCAAAATTAATTCAATTATCAGTAAATAATATCTTTGTAATTTTACTGTAAAATAATATTGAAAAAATTATTTATTTGAATTTCGCCCCTCGCGCATCAGAAAACTCACTTGAGCGTTCGGTTTTGTTACTCTCATCGTATTTTCGATTTACGCTCCGGAAATTCACTTCATTTCGTTGGTCAACTTATTTTGCTAGCAGCTGTTAGTTCGAGCCACGCTTGACCGTTACTGGTTTTCATCGACAGTAGACCGAGTAACTTCTTGCCTCTCAGCTGCTTCTGGACACTCCCCCAGATGGGGGGGAGATGGACTGCAGGGCAATCTGTAAGTTTTAAATAAACAGTAGTGCACGTTTTCGTGTTTCAAGAACGACTGACTTTATTTAATAACAGAGATCATAGAAGCACAAGCATAGCATAGATAATATTGTAGATGTACATTGTACATGGAACACAGATTATATTTAACAAATGTTGCTGCTAGTATAACTTAACATATTTTGATATATGACCAATACCCCCACTATATCAAAATAAACTAACAACTTTACTTTTCTTGTATTCCCAATAGCTTTAAAAGTTTACAATGCCTTACATGACATAAAGACTTTGTGAGTATGTCTGCAGGCATACTTGCTGTTTCTAAGTATTCTACTTTAACAATATTCTTATCAATACATTCTCGACCAAAATGTATTTTATGTCAATATGTTTTGATCTATTGTGAAAGACAGGATTATACAATAACTTATGAGCAGTCTGATTGTCATTAAAGATTACAATACACTGTGAATCACCAGTTATTTCCTTATTTAAATTTCTCAGATAAATGGCCTCCCTACAACATTCTGATATTCCTACATATTCAGCCTCAGTGCTTGATAATGTAATATTGTTTTGCTTTTTACTCCCCCAAGATATCACACCACCTGAGAGACTAAAACAGAATCCTGTGTAGGACTTCCTATCTAATATGTCATTAGCCCAGTCTGCATCTACATGACCAACTATCTCTTTGTTAACATCTGTCCCACAATATTTAATACAATAGTTTTTGGTTCCTTTGAGATATCTTAATATACGCTTAGCATGAGTCCAGTGCTCTTTATTATAACAATTATTAAATTGACTCAAGTACCCAACTGCGAATGAAATATCTGGACGGGTAAGTATTGCTAGATACATTAGACAGCCAATTAATTGTTGATAAGGCAATTTTTTATCACAATTCTCATCTTTAGCTAATTTCAATCCAGGTTCCATTGGCGTGTCAACAGACTTACAATTAACTAAATTAAATTTTAGTAACAACTGATCAATATAATTACTTTGATCCAAAGTTAAAATTCCTTTCTGTTTATCATAACAGACAGACATACCAAGACACTGCTTGATTTGCCCCAGATCCTTAATTTTAAATTGAGATCCTAATGCAGATTTTAGCTTATTGTTTCAGTACAATTGTTTGAAAAAACAAAAAAATCATCAACATACAATGCAATTATGGTTATACTTTTACCATTATTCTTAATATATAAACAAGGTTCATATTTGGACTTTGAATATCCAATATTAATTAAACAAGTATTTACCTTATCATACCACATTCTTGATGACTGTTTTAGCCCATAAATGGCTTTCCTTAGTTTTAGAACTTTACCAGGATTTGAACAGTTAAATCCTTCAGGAATTTGCATGTAAATATTCTCGTTAGATCGCCATTCAAGAATGCAGTAACTACATCTATATGCATAGTATCAAATCCAAGCTTCACAGACAAAGCAAATAGTAATCGTAAAGTACTATGTCTTACCACAGGCGAAAATGTTTCGTTATAGTCTATGCCAGGTTGTTGAGTAAAACCTTTAGCTACTAACCTTGCTCGAAAACGCACTTTATTGTCGCACTCAATCTTTTTCTTAAGCACCCACTTACACTGCACTATAGTAGAGTTACATGGAGGCTCTACTATCTCCCAAGCATCATTTTCTTCAAAGTTTTTTAACTCCTCCTGTATCGCCTGTAACCACTGATTTTTCTCAGGTCCTTCCAATGCCTGTTTAAATGTAAGTTCAGTCACATTGTCTAAATTACTCTCTGTATAACAAATACCACCAAAACCATATCTGTCTGGTGCACGTCTTTCTCTGACAGGCCTATGTGGTTCATCACCTGTACCCTGAGCATCCAAACATTCTTCATAGTCTGTTGGAACATAATCAGAATCTGATGAAGCTTTCAGTGACTCTTCAGTTAATGTCAAGTCTGTGATGTCCCCCACTGAATCTTGTAATGTCTTATTTTCTGTCATGTTCTCTTCAGTTATACATTCCTTTTCACTATCTGCAGACAATGTCTACCATTTCTGATGGCTTTTCCATAATGATCACATCTCTGCTTGTAAATATTTGTCTTTTTATTGGATCATATACTCTGTATCCTTTGATATTATCAGGAAATCCAAGAAGTATACACTCAACTGACTTTTTATCCCACTTAGATCTTTTTTCTTTATTGATATGAACCATAACAGGAGATCCAAAAATTCTCAAATTACTTAAATCTGGCTTAATTCCCATCCATAGCTCATATGGTGTTTTACCATCCAGAACTGACGATACAGTACGATTATGTAAGTATACAGCTGTGTTACATGCCTCAGCCCAAAACTTCTTACTTAAGTCAGCATCATACAGCATACATTTTGCCTTCTCAATAATCGTCCTATTCATTCGCTCACATAACCCATTTTGTTGCGGTGTATATGGATTTGTCGTCTGGTGTATTATTCCAAACTCCTTTAAGTAATTATCAAAATCTGAATTGCAGAATTCTCTCCCATTATCACTTCTGAAGACTTTCACTTTTCTATTAATTTGATTTTCAGCTAATGCCTTAAATTCTTTAAAGTATTTTAATGCTTCATTTTTATTTTTCAAAAAATAGATAAATGTCATCCGACTGAAGTCATCTACAAATAATAGAAAGTAGGATGAACCTCCTAGTGATTGCTGCTCCATCGGTCCACACAGATCACTGTGAACGATTTGTAATAATTCAGTACCTCTTGTACCACTACTTGCAAAAGGTAGCCGACATTGCTTTCCTTCACAACAAGTCTTACAAGATGATTTGTTTACATTGACTTTATCATCAAACTTCATTCCTTCTACTGCCTTCTTAGTTTTCATTAAGCAATCACTGTTCACGTGACCTAGTCTGCGATGCCAAGTGAGACCTGTAGCTGTCACAGCTGCAACCATCCTTTCTTGCAGGTTTAATTTATAAACACCATTCGTCAAAGAAGCAGTAGCAACTAATTCTCCACATTTATTGTAGATGTCACAACCATTTTCTGTGAAAATCACTTTGTTGCCTTTCTGAATTAACTTGCTAACTGAGATGAGATTTGTTGTTAAGTTTGGAACACAAAACACATCTTCGATGTTTATATCGATTGCACTGCCTTTAACTGAGGTTACTATCTTCACATCGCCAACACACGTAATGAAACAGTTTCCTGATTTGCTACCATTATTTCTTGTTGCACTTCACGATATTTACTGGTGATCCAGTCCTGATTAGCCGTTAGATGAACACTAGCACCAGAATCAATATACCAGTCTCTTTTATTGAAACTTCCACTCAAAAACACTGCTGAGAATGCATTTGTTTTCATGTTGTTTGGGCATTGCGTTCTGTAGTGACCAAGCTGTTTGCACTTATAGCATTTGACATTTACAGTCTTTATGTTGGTACTACTTGACTTATTTGAACTGACATCTTTGTTGCCATATAATTGTTTCCTTTTATGTTGGCTATTCTTCGACACAACGAATGCACCCTCATCATTATGACTACTTTCTTTTCCGGTCTCCATGTCTAAAAGTTTGCTTTTAATAGCGTCCGATGTCACTTGAATCCCTGAGTGCTCGATGGCCATAATCATTGGCTCATATTTTTCAGGTAGTCCAGCTAGCAACAACGAACCAATCCATTCATCATTATCGCAAATCCTGTTCCATTTAGCTTTTGACCCGTCTCAATTATCTGCGTAACATACGAGGTCATTGAACTGCTACTCTCCAATCGAATGGATATCAAATGCCGTAAAAGACTTATCCTTCTTGTAAAACCGGAATCGTCAAAGAGCGATTTGAGTTTTTCCCATAGCTCTTTTGTAGTCTTGACAGTTTTTATGTGGACATATAGTGATGAGTCTATTGTAAGAATCAATTTCGCCTTTGTCTTGGCGTCATCAACAGCCGACACTGTAATTTCAGCACCACTTTCGTTTCTTTCGGGCTTGATACATTTCATCATGCCTTCAAGTATTAAAAAGTTCTCTGCGGCGAACACCCACTCGTCGTAGTTCTCTCTACCACGTAACTTAGGCACATTTACAATATAGTTCGTTGTCGCCATTTTTGTGAATTTAAACCAGCGGCAACCAAACACAAGAACAGTTCATGCACTACTACACAATATCTAAGCTAGCTACTGATTACTTTCTTACTGCGAATAAAATAACTTATTTAAACTTTCGCGAGATAATCTGCTAAGCCTATCAGGCGCTCTGGGCCCATAACCTGTAAGTTTTAAATAAACAGTAGTGCACGTTTTCGTGTTTCAAGAACGACTGACTTTATTTAATAACAGAGATCATAGAAGCACAAGCATAGCATAGATAATATTGTAGATGTACATTGTACATGGAACACAGATTATATTTAACAAATGTTGCTGCTAGTATAACTTAACATATTTTGATATATGACCAATACAATCCTGTCCTCTAACCCCACTGCAGATTCTGTACACTCCCCCAGATGGGGGAGATGGACTGCAATCCCTACATCCCTAAAGCCAGTAATCCAAGCTACCCTATTACAGTTCAAGACCACTCCCCCAGATAGGGGCAGTTGGACTGTAATCCAGATTAGCCTCTTGTCCGTCCAAAAACCGAACAATGCCCGACAACCCCACTCCTCTGAATACGCGTATCCTCTTCTGGAACGCTTCCGGACTGAAAAACAAGAAAAGCAGAATTGGCGGCGTTTATGGAGCGACACGGTCTCCGTATTGCTCTTATAAACGAGACACACCTGGGCGCAAAAGATAACTTCCACATGAGCCAATACCGTGTGCACCGTACTGACAGCAAAACGGCGCACGGGGTGGAGGCACGGCCGTGATTATTTTATTTAATTGCAATGGAGCACAGGCTCCGGTGGCAATTTCCCTACACACCCATCTTCCCCCTATCCTGCACCTACCTACATTTGCCCTCTACAAATTTTATCTTTAAATTCCTTCAAAGTTTTCGGTAAATTATTCATCATTTCTCTTGGTAACTCATTCCAATCCCTGACACCCTTACCTAAAAAAGAGAATCTTCCCACACCCTTGTGCCTGAAATCGATTGCCAGCTTGTGGTCATGGTCATCTTTTCCCTTACATGCACTACTTTTCATACCTATTGCAATATCTTTCCATGCCTCATCGCCAGTATATGCCCTGTACACTCCCATGACCCTCCTCATCCTCCTCCTGTCATGCAATGAATCCCATTCCAGCTCCTTTATCATATCCGTCACTGATTGCATTCTGCGATAATTTCCAGAAAAAATCTAGCAGCCCTTCTTTGCACCCTCTCCAACTCCTGTATTTGATATGTAAAATGAGGGTCCCATACTTCACTACCATATTCGAGCAATGGTCTGACCAAAGTTTTGTAACCCAATTCACGGACATAGAGCAATCAAATGTAGTGCTTCCCGAGCTAGAGAGGATCGAAGCCCCAGCCGTAAAAATCCGTTTTAACGGAGCATACACTAATCTTATCGCAGTCTACAATAGGCCCAATAATATTAGCACGCGTGATATCAGTAGGCTGCTAAATACCACACCTAGAGTAATAGACGCTGGAGATCTAAATGCCAAACATCGTAGTTGGAATTCGCAGCGTCAGAACTCCAACGGCAGGAAACTGTACGAACATTCACTAAAGCACAATTATCTTATACTGGGGCCAAACGAACCGACGTTTGTCCCCCATGCTCGGAGACAAAATCCAGACGTGTTAGATATAGCCCTCCTTAAGGGTATAACACGCACACACGACCTACAGGTTGTAAACGATCTGGATTCTCAGACCACATGCGACTCATACTTAACACTGAAGGTACATCGCAGAACACTGACAAGCGACGGATGCTAAACTATCGACGCGCCAACTGGACTCTGTTCAAGGTGTTAGATAGTCGCATACCTGACAGACACGAAATTAGCCAACAACGCATTAACGAGTTTGTTGAAATTCTAACTGTTGCCATACAGGAAGCTATGGCGAGTAGCATCCCTGAATCAACCCCACACCAGAGACAAATGGCGCTACCTGAGGCAATTACGGGGTTAATCACTACTAGGAATAGGCTCAGGAGATACTGGCAACGTACTAGGCGTCCCATTTATAAAGTGCATATCAACAGTCTCAAAGACATAATTAGTCGTAGAATCCAGGAGTACAAAAATCAACAATGGGAGCGTTTGATCTCGGAGTTGAACACTGACACCTCTGACCGCTCCGTGTGGTCTTTAGCTCGTCACTTTACTCGTGAAGCACATCATACACCCACCCTACAGGGGCCGGACGGACTTGTCTATTCTTCCGAGGGTAAGGCGGAGCTGATGGCCACAACACTCGCAGCGTCTTTTCGACCAAACGTAGATCCTTCCGATCCTGCGTTTACATTGGAAACAGACCAGATGGTGACACATCTTTTAGCCCAACCGGTTCGCGAGTATCCGCGTAGGGCAACTTCCGACGAAATCTCATGG
Source organism: Vandiemenella viatica (assembly GCA_031002005.1). NCBI lineage: Eukaryota > Metazoa > Arthropoda > Insecta > Orthoptera > Morabidae > Vandiemenella > Vandiemenella viatica. Next base: position 174,940,172 of record JARYHS010013630.1, read on the forward strand.
GCTATACAGCACTCGGATGCAAAAAAAGCACCTGGTCCGGATGGTATTCAGAACCGTGTTCTTAAACAGCTCACGGGGAAAGCGATAGAGTACCTTACAGACATTGCGAATGCCATCTTACACAACCAGTCTTTCCCCGACCGATGGAAGGAGGCCAAAGTGCTAATGTTCAGAAAGCCGGAGAAAGATCCATCTTCACCCAACAACTACCGTCCGATTAGCTTACTCAACTCCCTTAGCAAAGTTGTTGAAAAAGTCATACTCAGACGCCTTACACAACATATAAAGGACAATAACATTCTGAAGCCGGAGCAATTCGGTTTCGGAAAGCACCACTCCACAACACAACAATTGATGCGTGTTGTTGAGCACGTAACAAGAGGATATAATTTGTCTGCGTCTACCGGGGCTGTGTTCCTGGACATCGAGAAGGCGTTCTATTGTCTTTGGCACAACGGCCTCATTTGTAGACTCAGTGACGACGGATTCCCGGACGGACTGGTGCGCCTAATATACTCGTACCTCACTAACCGAACGTTCCACGTCTGCGTTGACAACAAGAACTCTACACCTCAGGAGATACAAGCAGGAGTGCCTCAAGGAAGTTTAATAGGCCCTCCGTTCTTCACAGAATACGTCAATAAAGCTCCGACCACAGACAAAACGATGCAAGCTATTTATGCTGACGATACCGCCTATCTTGCACAGTCACAGCAACCATATCATATAAACAGTAGATTACAGCACGCGCTTAACTTGTCGAACCTTGGCTCACACGATGGCGAATTAAAGTCAACGTAGCTAAATGCGAGGCACTGCTATTTACACTAAGACCTAGGAAAAACGCATTCACGAACACTACACAATCAAGCAATACATTTCCGGAACGAAGTTAAATATATTGGAGTTAAATTTGACGTGAAGCTAATATGGAAGCTCCATATAGAACACATGGTTAATAAAGCAAACATTAGACTCAAACAGCTATATCCTATGCTAAACAGACAAAGCACACTACACCGAGGTAATGCCCGAACAATGTACTTAGCACTCATTCGGTCACTCATGACGTATGCAGCTCCGGTTTGGGGGTACGCCGCTAAGTCTCACATTAAGAGACTGCAATTAATTCAAAACAAAGCACTCAGGATCATAGCCAATGCTCTTAGGGAACACGAACAACAGACTTACACCGAGATTTCCGAATCGAGCCAATACAGCAAGTAATTAAGAAGCTAGCCTTAAACATGTACGGGAAATCCCAAATGTCGCGAAATCCTTTGATACGCACTATAGGCAGTTACGATCACAACCACAGATTTAAACACCCACGGCCAAAAATATTGCTCAACAGATAGGAAAAAAAAACTAATGCACAAACAAGTAAGAAATCTGTCGACTGCATCAAGGGCCACTGGGGTTAGGGTCCCATTCCCTAATCAACCTGCAAAGTGATCACTGGGCTAAGGAAAGTGGTTACAGTGCGATCGCAGGTGCAGAAGGCAGCCACATACAACAAGAAATCAATCCACAAACAGCATTAGTACAGTATCCGGCGTGGTAAACACCGCGGGGGTGACGGTTGTCGTGGCAGGCTTGCGCGATGCATCCTGCTCCAATATTTCCTAGAATGATCATGGTGGGGTTGTCTTACCCGGTGGCGATGACACGTGCTGGCGGGGGTGGTCATGGCGGTGGTGTCCGTCGTCGTCCTAAAGCCCGGGCAAGTCGGGGGTGGTCATCTAGCAGCACTGTGGCTGTCGCCGCCAGCGAAACCCTTAAGCTACGTATCCACTACGCGCGGCAAACCCTCGAACATTGGCTAGCGCGGCAGCCGCGCATAATGGATACGCTGTTGCTACGCGAGCCAGCTAGAACATTGGCGCGGTTGAACATGCCGCGCTGCGAGCCATTTTCTGTCGGTCTTTAGGCGCGCGGCAAAGGCCTCCCAGTAATTGGCTCGCGCGCAGTTGGTACGGTGGTGTCTTTCTTGGAGTTGGCTCGCGCGGCACAGCGACAGTTTACTGCCATGAACAACGAAAAGTGTCGATTTCTAATACAGCTGTATGGTGCGATAGAATTTTTGTGGAATAGTAAATGTGCAGATTACAACAACAAAACACTGAGGGACGATGCATGGAAGGAGATAAGTTCAGCAAATAGATTGTTTCGACACTCGAAAAAGGTATTGCAGGCTAGTATATGAGTCTCCAGTTGCTAGAAATCTTAAAAGTTATTTGCTAGTCTTTCGGTAACTGAAATCGCGTCTCGAAACTTAGTGTTCACTTTATTCACACTCGGCTCAATCAATGAATTTAAGAACTCGAACCCTATAATGGTCATTCTTGTGAAATTTTTTATTGCATCTTCAATGGCTTCATTTCTCATATCTTCCATTAGTCAACGTACAATTTCCTCATCGACCAACGCATTTTCGTTTAGATTTCTTGTGTATTAAGTGATGCATCACAATGAAGGCGGCAGCTGCTCGTGCACGTGAAACGTCCATGAAAACTGATTGTGTCTGCATTGCTTGCCGCGCAACTCTGGGTGGGTTGCGTTGCCGCGCGCGGCAGTCGGGCTTGTCACCAGAAACCCACGAACATTGGCTCGCGCGGTGATACCTGTCTTGGTGTCAGGTATCGCCGCGCGAGCCAGTGTTCCAGGGTTTGCCGCGCGTAGTGGATACGCAGCTTTACCGTGTACTTCCGGGATGAGGAAAGGCTCTGCGCGTTGCGGCGGTTGCGCTCTGGCGGTGCGAATTACGTCTGACCAACACGTACAACACCTGTTACTAATATAACGATTTGGCATGTTCCAGGACCATCTCAACGACAGCGACGGCGAGCTGCACCAGCTGCCAATCTCAACGGCAGCGACGGTGTGTGGACAAGCTGTAAGTTGTAGCATGATACCATATCTTAAACAAAACTAACAAATCCCTCATACATCCAACCTTGTAGCATAGAATCTGTCGCGGTACTGGCAGTATCTTAGCCAGCCGCTCTTATTCCCTACCTAACTATCGCAGAGGTTTTTTTCCCAGGGGTAAAACCTTGGCACTTTTTCCCCCCTGCCCTGTCTCTTCTTTCAAAAGTGTCTGTCTATCTTATCCGATGGACCCATGTAAAGGGGCGGACGCCTGGACGCATGCAATACATCACAATCCCGTTTCTGTGATCACCTATAGAATTACTAACTTAATGCATGTGCAGAGGCGGGCAGTAGTTAACAGGAAGGCCGCCATGCTTAGAGGAGCGGGTTTTGGGTGCTTCCCCAATAAAAAAATAAAAAAAGAGTAACGGCTCTTCCCTCTCGAGTTAACACTTGGCTGTAGCTTGTCCTTGTAACGGACGTGTTCTCACTGTCTTCAGTCTTCCTTAACGTTTATTTCTCGTCAATCATAAGGAATACCTACTTTTGGTTCACATACTTATTACTTTGCATAAAGGACAAGAGCCTCGCGAAAATCTGCCGCCCGGAGCCTCGCAATGCTTAAGGCCGCCGCTGTTCGCGTGAGATTGAAGCTTTGATATTATTAGTGGAGATCGTGGTTAGGCTGAAATGAAACTTGGACCAACCGAAATGTTTTGCTACAGCACAAAGGGCCGAGAAATTACAGCGAGCTTTATTTTATGACAATTCTATTTAGTTAAGCAACTGCAAAGAAGTTAATTGCCAAAACAATCCATTAAACCTATCACTTTTGATGGGCTTTGAAGCTAGTATTATATACAATTTGAGAGGATTACATGGCCTCAGGATACCTCTAGGGCAGTGTTTCCCAACGTGGGGCCCACGCCCCACAGGGGGGCAATTTGGTTTTTTTAGGGGGGCAATTTAGAAATTGACTTGATACGACTTTACCGCTTTCTCTTTGGGTTATTTAAACACAATGCCAGATATGGTTACAAAATATAGCAAAAAAGCAAATTCTTAAAAGGATCACACTAAATTGCCATAATAAATGTTTATTATAAATCTTTTGAATTTGAATTTTAGTATTTCATTATATGTTTTTTAATTTTACTTACTGTGTTTTATGATAATATTAAAGTGTTTTCTTTCAAAAACCATCCTATATCAGTTTCTTTAATAAGAAATAATTTTTTATTAAAAATTATGTATGGGGGGGGGGGGGCAAAAAAATGTTGAAAGTGGGACATGACCCAAAAAAGGTTGGGAAACACTGCTCTAGGGCCTTTAATGCAGCGGCTTCCCATTGCCTTCTGCATCCCTGTGCAGTTGATCATTTGTGATTCACCTGCCTTTAGAGACAGGTTTCAACCCCAAGGGCAAGAGGGCAGGCCCGCCGCTAGCTGTTTGAACACCCATGTGCAATACTGATTATGCCGTCCCCTGCCTAACTACAGCCAGTGGTGGACCTAGGAGTTTTCCGCACAGGGTCAAACTGAGAGATTGCCGCCCCTCTCGAACATGCATCTCCATTAAAAGAGAACGGTTCAGGCTATTTAGAAGGATCATTTATGCAAAATGCATAAGGGAATCAGAGATATAGCCTACTTCTATCTTTAAAATAGGTAAGATCCCGTAAATGTTTTTCTCACTGAACGATAGTAAAATAGTTACATTTGTAGGAAATGTATACTTTGGCGGTAGAAAAGAAAGTGATTTAAGTCTCCCTCCGCTGGGTTGAAGCAGTTGCATTGAGGACTTTCTCAAACTCCTATTTGATTTATGTGAGTAGGGAAGTTACCATGACAGAATTGGTTCCTGGTAATGCATGTGATGTAGCACTGTTAACATTCCAGTTATGGAACAAAGCTGTGCAGGGGTAGTTAGTTGTAAGAGGCCATAGTAAGTACCTTTTTGTTATAATGAACTGCTCCATACCATATACCATAAGGTTTTAGTTTCTAAACATCCAAATCCCTCCCCCCCGGCAATTACAATTGTGATTTATTACATAATTTATATATAGTTCATACATAAAGCTAGGGAGGTGAAAAGGCATGTTTTTATTAGAGTGCATTTGATGTTAGTTTTGTAATAATGTCTAATGGAATAACTTAGTTTGCTAAACACCCACTTACACATTTCAAAATAATTTGCTTTTCTTAAATTCTTTTTGTGCATTTTCACCACTCACCTATAATGGATTTCAACAAAATGAACTGTAAATCATTTATCTTTGTGGAAAATAGTACAGCATTTTCCTTAGTTATCAGTTTCAATTCCATACTCCTTTTGCCTGAAATCAAGTGCCATTTTGTGACTATGGTCGCTCTTCCTCCCCACATATTGCTAATTCTTCTGCCAACATTCATCCAAAACTTGTCAAAAAAGACCTTTATCATATCAGTCATTTATTGTGATCTGTTGTAATATCTACAAACAAATCTAGTTTTTAGGTTATCAGTAGGCAGTTCCTGAAGTTGGCATAGTGACAGACATGGAAAACAAACCTTGTCTTCCAGAAAATACAACCATTCACAAAATGATGCCAATAATACCTGTGCAATTTCATCCTGTGTAAATAGGAATAGGACATTTTCACTTCCATTTATTTCATGGATGTTAGAAACGATATCGAAAATGTAATGTATGTAAATAATTATCTTACTGTTATGTACAGCTTCTGTGTTTAGAATTGTTTGTTTTTCTTATTTTTGTAATTGTTATTGTTTATGTTTCAACAGAAGTATTATCCAGACATAGTAAGGACCTGTGGGTGAAGTGAGCTCTGGTTGTGTGTGACAACTGCTATTATGCACTAAACCTGCAATAACTTCATCATCAGCTAAGTTGTACCATCTAAATTAGTTTCAATTATAAAGTAAATAGTTAGGATTATTGTTAGTGAGGCGGAATATAACCATTTTCACTCGGAAATAGATCTTCGAAAATCGCATATTCTTAGTGGCTAGTACTCATTTCTTTTTCGATAGTTTTTTCATTTAGAAATAAGCTGATAGCTTGATAGTTAGATTAAATATAGCAAAATGTAATTAAACTTTTAGGTATATCTAATTTAACATTTCTAATTTCTTGTATAACTAAAAAATAAGGGTTACAGATTTGGATTGTTGCTAAGACATATTTAGAATTTTGTTTTGTCTGAAATACAACAGTTTGTTATTTTTATTAGTATTAAAGCATAAAAATAACAATAATCTCCTAGAAATACAGCGAATAAATATAATAAATAAATTATAGTAAATATCTGACTTCTAGTTTGATAGTATCAATTCAAAAAAATCGATTGTAGATATAACTTCCTAAATCCAAAGATAAATTTATTAATTATTTCAGTCTTAAATATAATAGTTTCTTAATCACTTATTTCAGTCTTAAATATAATAGTTTCATATTTACTATTTAAATATATTTGAAAATAGTAACTTCTTAACAAAAAAAATTAAGTATCTGATTAAAGTATTTTTATCTACTTATTAATTACAATAACTTGGTTGAGGGGTAAAGCTCTTATCCAATTTAATAAAAATGTTAAGAACATAGTGAAAACTTTATTAGACTATTTTATCAAATAAATTTAAGGTTCGTTGATTCTTGGCTGTCCGGGTGGCGCCGCGTCATGTTTCTTGAAACCGACGTTCTGCCCTGGAAGAAGACCCCAGAATGAGGGTTGAAACGTCGGTTTCAAGAAACATGACGCGGCGCCACCCGGACAGCCAAGAATCAACTGACTCTGGCCGCGGAAGCCTACGATTACAAATTTAAGGTGTTAGAAGTATTTAGGAAAAATCATGACTGGAAAGTGTGGCGCCCATCGTGGGTACGTTGCGAAGGGTTTGGGTTGTAGTTGGTGTAAGAAGTGGTTTCATTGGGCATGTAGGGAATTAGAAACATGGGAAATAAATGAGGCTTTCCCAAGGTTCTGTCCACTTTGTCTTAGGGATGAAAGGACGAGGAAGATGGGCAAAACGATCAGAGAGTTGCGTGAAAGGATCTGGGTTCTTGAGGCTCAGGAGGGTCTGCCTGTGGAGGCTCAAGCTATAGAAGCAGAAAGTAGAGATAGTGGGTTGGAGGAAGTTGAGAAGGATGGGTGGGAGCTGGTAACAGGTCATAGGAAAAATATGGTTAGTAGGATGAAGAAGCCAGACACTTCCGAAATTGTGGGGAAAAATAGGTTTGACCTGTTGCCAGAGTCAGGAGGAGAAGAGCCTCATGTAGAAGTAGGAGTATGTAAGATGCAGAAGGCCTTTAGGAATAAAGAATGAGAAAAAAAAAGGGTTCTGCTGCAAGGTAGTGGCCATGGGAGAGGTGTAGGCCCTCTTCTGTAGGATCAATTAGGCACAGGTTACCAGGTTACAAATTTTTTCAAACCTCGTGCAACATTAGGTCAGGTAATAGAGGATATAGGTTCACTTTGTAGGAATTTCACTAAGGACGATAGAGTAGTGATAGTGGGAGGTGCGGGGAATAGTATTGATAGAAACATGAGTTATAGTATAGAGAGTGACCTGAGGAAGGTGGTGCAGCATACCAGAGTGGAACTCATGCAGGTCCTAAGTCTCGATTACCGGCCACAATTGAACTCTGTTGTGAGGCGAGTAAATGTGGAAACGGAAGTGCTACTTGGTAAAGGCATTAGTTCTATTTGGGGGTTGTGCCTGTGAACACCACTGGTAGGTGGGGTTTCACTAGGCATGGCCTACACCTCAATAGCAGGGGCAAGGGGGTACTTTCTGAGTTGTTAGCTAAAGCAGTAAGGGAGCCCATTTCCAGTATTGATGGGGTCAGGACTGTGCCTTTTTTATGATAGGGGCTGCTGGTGGAGGGATGGAGATAGATGATCAAAGTGATACTGACTGTAGATCCACAATGGGAAAAATCACAGATGTTAAAGAAACAGATGAAGTTGCTGAAACAATTATTAACTGGAGTAGAACTGGGAAGGAGGAGGAAAAAATATGCAGCCAGTAATAAGAGTGTTATTGGTGAACTGTAGAAGTATAATGAACAAAGTAATCAAATTTGCAAATATATGAACCACAAGTAATAATAGGGGTAGAGAGTTGTTTAAAAGAAGAAGTAATAGGCAGTGAGGTTTTTCCCGATAGTTACAAAGTGTATCGCAGAGATAGCGCAGCAATTGGTGGAGGAGTTTTCATACTAGTTAACAAAACCTACCACAGTTCACTGGTGTTCATAGATCATGACCATGAGTTACTTGTGGTAGATTTCTGGGGTTATAAAAAAGAAAAATCAGGGTTTTGGCTGCTTACCGCAGTGGAAGAATGACAGATGAAGACGGGGGTTCTTGCAGAAAAATTAAATTAATACTCAGATTTCAGAGGAAGAGGGGAACAGAGATTTGCAAATACCTTAATAAGGGATGGAGGATTTACACAAGTGGTTGAGCAGAACACTAGGGGACAAAATATTTTGGATATATTCCTAATAAAGCCCAATGATAACCTTGTAGGGTAACAAGTAACCAAAGGAATAAGTGATCATGAAGCAGTTCTGATGGATATTAGAGGATTCAGTGAACCAGCATCAGCCAAAATTGGGGAAAAAGGTACAACTATAAAAAAAAAGGCACAGATTTCGAATTTGAAAAGATATTTCAGAGAACGTTTCTGCAAATGGAAGGAAGGCACAAGTACAGTAGAGTCAAGGTGGGAAGAGTTCAAGGGGATAATAAGAAAGGGGAAAAAAATTTATTCCAAAACAGAAAATAAAAAGAACCTGTATAGAACCTGTGTATTATAACAGGGAGCTGAGGAGGTTGGTAAGAAGAGAATATAACAGAGTTAAGAGACAGGAGGGTAGTAGGGAATATTTAAAACAATTAAACAAGGACTTAATAATAGCTAAGAAGGTGGCTAAAGATGGGTTTATGAAGAGTATTGTCAGTGCAGGGGGACCATTGACTGATACATCTAGAAATTTCTATAATATAATAATAATAAAAATTTTATTGTCATTAAACTGTCATAGCAATAGACAACGTCAAGAATACAAATATGAAAATACAAACAAGACAAAATTCATAATTAAAAACAATTTAAATTGCACACTCCACACACAATTATTTCATATTTCCACATTCATAGAATTCATTAACTGAATAAAAAGGATTAGTGACTAACCTGCTTAAATAGATTGAATGGGGCTTCAACCCATTCTAGAGGTAGTTTGTTAAACATTTTCATACCCAACACTTCATAACTGTTCAATGATTTCGATAATCTACAGTAAGGTATGTCAATGTGCCTATTATTTCTCGTACTGTGACAGTGTAAATCTTGTCTAAGAAGGTATTCAGCTTGGTTATTTTTGTGTGCAGGAGAACGGTGTAAACGTACAAGTTTATTACCGTTAACATTTTTAATTCAATAAACAGTGGTCTACAATGGGCAAATTTTTCAGCGTTTGACATAATCCTAATTACCTTCTTTTGAAGGACCAAGACATTCTGAACATGTGTGCTATTGCCCAAAATAAAAGTCCATAGGATATAACACTCTGAAAAAAAGCAAAATACGCTGATCTTACATAGGCTGTAGGTACATGATTTTTTAAATTTCTTAACAAGTACACCACTCTAGACAACCTTGCACTAACGTATTTAATGTGTGGATCCCAAGACAATTTATTATCTATAACAATACCTAAAAACTTAACATAACCTACATAGTCATCTACTGGGTATTCTCTTAGACTAAATACTGTTTGTTGTGTTTTACTCTCATTGAGCAAAAACCCATTAGCTCGAAACCAGATTGACACTTGGGATAGGGTGTCTTTAGTCATGGTTTGAAGAGTTTCAAAGTCTGAACTTACAGTAAGAAAAGTGGTGTCATCAGCATATAGAATGGAGTGGGAAATTATATAAAATGGCAAATCATTTATCATTAAAATTAATAACAATGGTCCCAATACTGAGCCTTGTGGCACACCACACTTGATTTCAGTTATCTGGGATCTTGCCTTTCCAATACATACAATTTGTTTACGATTACTAAGAAATGATTCAAAGATATTACCAGCTTTGTCACTAATGATTCTGTAATGAAGTAATTTATTAAGAAGTAAATCATGGTCTACACAGTCAAAGGCCTTACTGAGGTCGCAAAAAGTTACCTGAGCAAATTTTTTCTCCTCATAAGCACTTAGAACCTTCTTAATCAAAGAGTCAATAGCATGAGCAGTAGATTTGCCTTTCCTAAAGCCAAACTGTACAGTAGAAAGAATGTTGTTGTGCTCCAAATAAACCCTTAACTGTTTATAGATAACAGCTTCTAGTACCTTAGAAAAAAACTGGTGTCAGAGATACAGGGCGATAACTAGATGGGCAATCTCTCTCTCCCTTCTTATAAATGGGCACAACTCTAGATAATTTTAACACCTCTGGAAACACACCTTCAGTTAAACATTTGTTTATACAACAAGTGAGAGGAAATAATATACAACCAATTATCTTTTTAATCATATTACTAGAAAGGTCATATATATCTACACTATCAGATGGCCTAAAGTTATGTACAATACCCAAAACATCATCTGGTGATACCTCCGAAAGTACAAATTTATCTTTCAAAGTATAGTTTACATTATGACATTTTATGAGATCAGATACAGTTTCCTGGGGTCTAACAATGCTGCCACAAATGTCATTCACCGACTGTATACAAAGTTATTAAATTCATCTGGTTTTACTGCTACAGCCTCTTTTCGTTTGGTTTTGGCCACTGAGTTTATCACACTCCATGCTTTCTTACATTTATTATTGGATGATTCTATACTGAATATGTTATGTAGTTTCTTAGCCTCATTGACTGCGTGTTTATAATCCTTTTGAGCTCTTAAGTATCTTAGCTTAGTCGTATCTGTTTTGTGTAGTCTATAAAAATCTAAATACAATAACACATTGTTTTTCATATTGGATAGTTGCGGTGTGTACCACACATTGTTATGCCTATGTTTATTTTTTTTACATGTATTGGGATTGACTTTACATTTGTACTGTGGAAAGTTTGTCTCAAAAATATTTATGAAAGCACAGAAAAATCTCTCAAATGCTACATTAGCAGAGCAGTGACTAACACTATTACACAAATCTTTCCAATCATAATTCCCAAGTGAGACCATAAAATTAGACATTTTATCCTGCGTTACTGGTCTTGTGATGGCCACCTTAGGATCTTTGTGCTCTTTGTTCTTCAAATTAGGCATATCTATTTCAATCCAAACTGAATCATGGTCTGAGAAGGCAAAAACAGCCACATCTCTGCTAACATTTGTAAAAATATTGTCAAGACAAGCATTCTCCCTTGTAGGTTTACAGTTAGAAAAACTGAAATTAAATTGTCTTAACAGATTTTTAAATTCATTTACATTGTGAGTATCTTTTGTCACATCAAATGCAGCATTTATGTCACCACCAATCACTATACTGAACTTTCTCCACCTAGTACTAAGAAAAAAATTTAATAAATTCTCAAATTTTTCTAAAAAGTTTAGTGGGTCACCACTGGGTGACCTATAAAGTGATACAATAACTATTTTTAAATGCTCGAAATATATACCTGTAGCTTCAAAATGCAATTCGCTACACAAAAACCTAAATCTAATTCATTACTAGCGTTCATTAATGCTTTCTTAATATAAATCGACACACCCCCATGAATCCGCTGTACCCTGCTAAAACTGTTAACTAACTGGAAATCATCTAATACATGAAAAGAAATTTCATTACCCTTACACCAGTGCTCACTCACACATAATGAATCGAGCATATTCTCATTAGCAAAATCGTTTAAAAGTACATGTTTTCCTCTTATACCTTCAACATTGAGATAACCTATCTTAAACGAATTCCTAATGCTAACTGTGTTCTGACTTAAGTTATTTTCCTTGACTAACCTCATGGGCCTAGTACCCTCCTTGTCATTGGACTGGTTCTCCACTGTAAATGTTGATAAACCAGCTACGCCCACATCTAGTTTGTTAACTCTAAAAAAGAATTTCCCTTGAAACCCAGTGGTATTGGCTCTAACCTCAAAGTCTGTGTGAGGTCTAACTCATCGGCTAGGTTTATAATTTTCTCACTCACATACCTTTTTCCCAGATCATTCAGATGGAGGCCATGAACGGTGTAAAATCTCTTACCTAAGTTACTTATATCTACAAAAGACACATTTTTAAAGTATTTGCAGAGTTTCTTCATTTCTTCATTTACTCGAGCTACTTCTGCATTCACTATGTCAGAAAACTGAGAGGAAGGAAGGGTATTGAGACGCTTTTAGATAAGTATGGGGTTACAGAGGATTTGAAAAAGGAAGAGATTTTAAATGACTGGTTTACTGAGAGCATTAGGGACAAGGAATCAGAAAAAGGTGGTTTTGAATCAGATAACGAGTTTAACAAAATAATTAAAAATGACCAGACCATAAAATTTGAAATTCATCCTGAGCATATCATGAAGGAACTAAGAAAGCTGAAAAAACATAAAGTGGCTGGTGTAGATAATATTACGACAGATATATTAAAGATAGCAGGATGTGACATTGTACCTTATCTTGAAATATTATTTAAATTGAGTCTTGATAGTTGCTGCTTTCCAGAGGAGTGCAATAGTTGTGCTGGTACCTAAAGGAGGGACGAGAAATAGAGTCGAAAATTATAGGGCAATTAACTTGACATCAGTGGTAGGTAAATTAATGGAGAGATTGATACACAACTACATCAGAAATATATGTGAGGTGTGTAAATGGTTTTCAAGTAGGCAACATGGCTTTAGGCAAGGATATTCATCTGAATCTCAGTTGATGGGATATATGCAAGATATTTAGGATGAAATGGACAAGGGAGGTCAAATTGATTGTGTAGCACTAGATCTTTCAGACACTTTTGACAGAGTGAGCCATAAAATGGTAGTAATTAAGGTAAAATCTATTGGAGTGGATCAGGAAGTGATTTGCTAAGTAGAAGAATTTTCGAAAGGTTGAAAACAAAAAAAGTTGGAGTAGGAGATGCGGTATCAAAAGAAGTGGAAGTAAAAATGGGAGTGCCACAGGGTTGCATATTGAGACCATTGCTATGTATTATTCTAATGAATAATTGTGCTGATTGTTTACTATCAGAAATTCAATTGTTTGCAGATGAAATAATGCTATATAAAAGGATCAAAACGGTTGAGAATTGTAAACAGTTGCAGGGTGATTTGGACAGGATATCTAGTTGGGTTGGTAAACATGCGATGAAGATAAATGCAAAGAAGAGTCAGCTTATTAGTTACACAAATGAAAAACAAAAGGTTAATTATGAATATAAGGTGGGGAAAGACTTTCTTGCGGAAGACTTGAAATGTAAATATCTTGGCATTACTTTTGATAACAAGCTTAAACTGGCAGAACACATTGGACAGGTAGTAGGAAAAGGTTTCAAAATTCTGCATTTGTTGGAGAGAGTGATGAGGGGATGTACGAGAGAAGTACAGGAATTGGGTTACAATACTTGGTCAGACCATTGCTTGAATATGGTAGTGTAGTATGGGATGCACATTTCGACTATCAAATACAGGAGTTGGAGAAGGTGCAAAGAAGGGCTGCTAGATTTGTTTCTGGAAATTATCACAGAAAGCAATCAGTAACAGATATGATAAAAGAGCTGGAATGGGACTCATTGGAAGACAGAAGGAGGGTGAAGAGGGTCATGGGAGTGTACAAGGCATATATTGGTGATGAGGCATGGAAAGATATTGGTGTAAGAATTGAAAGTAATGCATGGAAGGGAAAAGATGAGCAGAATCACAAGCTGCCACTCGATTTCAGGCACAAGGGTGTAGGAAGATTCTCTTTTTTTAGGTAAGGGTGTCAGGGATTGGAATAAGTTACTAAGAGAAATGATGAATAATTTGCCAAAAACCTTGAAAGAATTCAAAGTTAAAATTCGTAAAGGGCAAATGTAGGTTGGTGCAGAAAAGGGGGAAGATGTGTGTTTAGGGAAATTGCCACCAGAGCGTGTGCTCCATTGCAATTTAATCAAACATTAAATATTATTATTAAGCTACTCCACAGCTGAGTATGCATGCTCAGTGTGGTACAATTCTAGCCATCTCAAAATGTTAGACGTGGCCCTTAATGAAACATGCCATATCACCACTGGTTGTCCAGAACCTAATCCTCTGGAAAAGCTGTACTGCCTTTCTGGTATAGCACTTTCTATCATCCAACGTGAGGCTGTTGCTAGGAAAGAGAAGAGCAAGAATCAACATCTCTTGCCCATCCTCTGTATGGCTACCCGTGTCCGTAGCATACCTTAAGCTACACGTGCTCCTGGGTGGTGCTAATTGGGTGACAGCGATCAGATGCCATGTACTGCCCTTCTGGGCCTCACGGCAATGACATTTATTATAAACATAACAGTCCTTCTAAGGACTAAGACTTCCATACAAGGACAATAGACCCCAGCTAAACATTTGCCAACTGAACATCGAAGGCATCAGTAGAGCAAAGAGCCAGTACTTATCATTGCTCTTACAGAAATACTCAGTTGATGTTGTCATTCTGCAAGAAACCCACTTGGAGAACAACAAGCAGCTGCTTACTAGAGGGAAACTACCAGGATATAAAATGGTAACAGCACAACAACATGCAAAATATGGCATTGCAACCTACATTAAGAATGACATATGTCACAACAAGGTCATTCCAGCAGGATATCATCCAACTTACTTTTCCACCACAATAGAGGTACACAATGTTGTGGTTACAAACATCTACAAGCCATCTACTGCATCTTAGCCACAAACTATTGGCTTAGCTCCCACTAAGAATAGCATTATCCTTGGAGATTTTAACTCCCATCATACATCGAGGGGGTATAAGCAGTGTGACGAGAATGGGATTAAATTAATAGAATGGGATGATGTCAACAATCTGACATTAATTGAAGATCCTAAAGACAAAGGTACATTTCATTCTGCTCGCTGGAAACAAGACTACTCACCTGATCTCTGTTTCGCATCTTCTGGTTTAACAGCTCCTTTCTGTTGCATAAGGAGACAGCCAGCAAAGACCCATAATCTATAAAATAGGAATCCAGATACCTTTTATCCGATCTGCCCCTAAATCTTGGTGGAACTTCCATAAAGCATATTGGGAAGCCTATGCGAAGTATACAAACGGTAACATTCGATGGATCAAAGCAGTCCCAGAGAATTATGCAAGGTTTGTAGGATTAATAAAAGCTGCTGCAAATAGAGCCATCCCGCGAGGCTTCAGAAAAGACTATATTCCAGGATGGAGTGAGGAGTCAAGCAGACTTAGAGAAGAATTTGAAGAAAGCAGATCTCATGAGAAGGCAACAGAACTGCTGGAACCACTTGACCATGCTAGAAGAGATAAATGGATAAACACTCTTAACTTTACCCATTCCAGTAGAAAAGTCTGGTCTCTTATTCGTAAATTAGATCCTACATCAACATTATAAGAGGTTTAGGAAGGTTTAAAGACCCTTTGAAGTGGTAAAGATGCAGGATTAGATGGGATTTGACCAGAACTATTGAAAAACTGTGGAACAGCTACATCTTGTTGGCTGGCCTCATTCTTCAGTTACATACTACAATCTGGATGCCTTCCTCAGATCTTCAAGCGAACAAAAATCATTGCTTTACTCAAACCAGGAAAAGATCCAACTTTCCCACAAAGTTACGTCCGATAGCCTTACTCAGTGTCACTTACAAATTACTGGAAAGGGTTATATTGATTGAAGCTCTGATCCCTGTTGAACAAGCTGGATTCTGTCCCAGTCGGGACTGTACTGATCAGGTCCTGTCTCTTCCCACCTACTTGGAAGCAGGTTATCAGAAGAAAATGTAGAACGTATCTGCATTCCTAGATCTTTTGTCAGAATATGATACACTTTGGAGAGAGGGTCTCCTTCTGAAACTGATCAAAGCAGTATAAAGATAATTTCTCTACTGAAAAACATGCTAAGTAATCGCCTGTTCTAGGTGCACACTGAGTTCAGCAGGAGCAGATTTCACAAGCTAAATAATGGTCTACCACAAGGCTCGGTTCTCTCCCCTATTCTTTTCAATTTATGTACTCATGACTTGCCAGACCGGTCTCTCGCAAATTTGTATATGCTGATGACATCAATCTTACAGTGCAAAGAACTAACTTTGTGCGGGCTGAAGAAATCTTGACTCATGACCTTTAGGAATTGGATGCCTATTTTCGAAAGGTGGCACCTTCAACCCAGTCCACAGAAAACAGAAATATCTACATTCCATCTTAGCAACAAACAAATGAACTACCAACCAAACATATTGTTTAGAGACCAGATGCTGAAGTATAACAGTATCCCAAAATACCTGGGTGTGACATCAGACAGGTCCCTGACCTACAAAAGGCACCTTCAGAATACAGCTGCCAAGATTAAAAGTCGGAACCACTTACTTCAACGACTGGCAGAAACTTCATGGGGAGCTGATGCAAATACATTTAGAACAGCCCTAGCCTTGGTTTACTCCACAGCTGAATACTGCTCCAGCGTATGGCTTAATAGCTCTCACACCAACTTGGTGGACGTTCAGCTTCACCATACAATGCGCATTATAAATGGCTCGCTTCTATCAACACCTATTCAGTGGCTGCCGGTGCTCAGCAACATCCCACCACCTCATATCAGAAGGCAAAAAGTTCTAATAAAATTACAGTCGAGAATTTTGAACAATGAAGCCCTTCCCATCCATGGAGATGTTAAGGATTACAAAACACGGCTGAATTAATGTTGCCCTGCCTGTAAGACTGTTGTCAGTCTAGCATCTAACTCTTTCAGCCCTACAGATAGCTGGGCAGCGGAATGGACATCGTCAACACCACAGGGCATAGTGCAAATTACCAATCCTTGGTCAAAACTACCAGGATTTGACTTACCGCAGTCAATTTGGTGTAAACTAAATTGGATTAGATGTGGTACGGGAAGAACTGCTTCAACTCTCCACACCTGGGGCTGGGCAGATTCTCCGCTGTGGCTGTCGCACATTGTGCACGACTGTCCTCTGCGTGCCTTTCCTGGTAGTCTGGAAGACCTAAATTTGGCTACGCTGGAGGCAGTGGCCTGGTTGGAGCGCCTTGACATCACATTGTAATGGTTGCGACTGGAGATCCTGTATCAGAGGCCAGCTGCAGGCATTGTGTGTTTAGATTGTTCATTACAGTATAATTGTAACTGAATTGTGTAAATGTCTTGTAGCATCATACGCAAAACAAATAAATAAAAATAAACAGGGAACCAGGAAGAGCTTCCTCAGAATAACCCAAGAACTAATAGTCATGAAGGAAAACAAGACTTTTAATGTGGTGTGTGAGAAATAATAATTCACTAGAATGCCTAATGCCTTATAAAGGACTTCTCCCTGGCTATGGAATGAAGTAGACTAAAGATCACATTAACGACTATACTCTAGCTCTACTAGGTGTAAGACCAACCTAAAGAAGTGGGCAATTCCCATGAAGTCTGTGGTGCATGAGTGTGGAGCCATGCAAATTACGGATCATCTGCTGCAGTGTAGCTTATGTACAATCCAGAGTGCAATGAATGAATTAATTGGGGTGACCTCCAAGCTCATTTGTAATTGCTAATTTCTGGTCTGCCATGGTCTGGAGAATTTTCTTTCTAATTTATGCATGTATATTCAATTGCATATTTTATCTATAAATAAATAAGCAGAAGTTATAAAAAAATTTAAAATATGAAAATGATTGCAATATCTCTTCATTCTTTATCCAATTCTCCTATTGTGTAATAAAAAAATAATAAGATAAAATCAAAAACAAGATAAATTAAGAAAACATCAATATATAAAATGATATTAGAGGGAGACTGAGTGGTCATATGAATTTCAAACTTACCACCCCCTAGAAGCATCACTCCATACTGATCCTAAAAGCACTAGTGTTGGTAGTTGGCATTTACTTCACCAACGCTTATTATGGTTCTGATCAATCTCTCTATATATAGCCCGTTTACCGCATTTATTCTGCACATCATCAGCTTCCATCAGTTCTTTTCCCTCTCCCTACTTGTTTACTTTCCCTCCTACTTTTATCATTCAAGCTTTTTATGTTGCCCCACATCCTGACTGACTCCCCAGTGTTGGAACTCTTGATAACCTAATAACAAACCCTGGAATCATTACGAATAGATACTGCAGGTATCGTTAAGCAATTAGAGCTCCTGAAGTGGGGGAAAGCACCGGACCCGGATGGAATTCCAGTAAGAGTATTTTCAGAGTATGCAGCGGAAATCGGGCCATTTCTGTCTGATATATTCAGAAATCATTAGAAGAGCGAAAAGTACCTTCAGAGTGGAAAATCGCGCAAGTAACTCCGATTTTCAAAAAAGGTGATCGAAGTGATCCTGGGAACTATCGTCCCATATCTATAACATCTGTTTGTAGTAGAGTTATGGAGCATATTATATGCTCGAACATTATGAATTTTCTAGATGATAATAATTTGCTTACAACAAATCAACACGAATTTCGGAAGAAAATATCATGTGAAACACAGCTGGCCCTATTTACACATGACGTAATGAAAGTTATCGATACAGGTTCACAAGTAGATGCAATTTTTTTAGATTTCCAGAAAGCCTTTGACTCTGTGCCACACAACCGCCTTTTAGCGAAGCTTCGAGCGTACGGTATATCGGATCAGCTTTGTGAATGGATAAAGGATTTTCTAACTGGTCGGTCACAGTATGTTGTCGTTGAAGGAGAAAGTTCTTCTAATCTAGATGTTACAGCGGGTGTACCTCAAGGAAGTGTAATATGACCATTTCTTTTCTTAATTTTTATAAACGATCTCGGAGACAAAGTGAAAAGCCTTTTTAGATTGTTTGCTGATGATGCGGTTATTTATAGGGAAGTAAGAAATTTGGCCGATTGCTTAGAAATTCAGCACAATCTGGATGTTATTTTGGCTTGGTGCGCTGAGTGGCAATTTACTCTAAATTGTAAAAAGTGCAAGACAATGAGCATAACTAACAAAAAGAATCCGATTGTTCAGAAATATGAGGTAAACAGTTCAGTTATTGATATGGTCGATTCTATGAAATATTTGGGAGTAACAGTACAAAGGAACATGAAATGGGACATACACATTAATTCGTTGGTAGGTAGAGCAAATTCTAGGCTGCGATTCATAGGTCGAATCTTGAAAAATTGTAATGAACAAACAAAGGAGATAGCGTACAAATCTCTTGTGCGTCCACATTTGGATTATTGTTGTGCCATTTGGGACCCGTTTCGTAAGGGATTGATCGAAAGTATAGAGTAAGTACAGAGAAGAGCCGCTCGATTCGTGACCGGTTGCTACAGTCCTTATGAAAGCGTCACAGAACTGATTAGTAGATTAGGTTGGGAGTCTCTGGTAGATAGACGACACGCGTTTCGTTTAAACTTATTGGAATACATGCGTACTCCCAGTTTCACTTTTAAGTGTAGTGAAATACTTCTTCCACCAATCTATTTGAGTCGGAAGGACAGGAAAGATAAAATTAGAGAAATAAGGTGCCGGACTGATTCTTATATGAATTCTTTTTTCCCTCGTACCATTAGGGATTGGAATGCACAGCATGGAGATTAACTTTGGTGCTGAGCACCCTCTGTCACCCACAATTTTGTGAATTGCAGAGTATATATGTAGATGTAGATAGTGGAAATTTGTGTCTTACAACCCGGTGACAAAGTTTCAATTTGCCATCCATTCCACCTGTCGTGGCTGGACCGATAGTCTGATGTGGAATCCAAACCAAGGAGCATCCTGGCATATCTCATATGATCAGGCACAGCTCTTGAAAATTCCTTACCCCACAAGGATTTGTATCTACGACCCTGTAATCTGAAAGCAAGAATCTTAACCACTGAGTTAGCAGACCACTCAACAAACCTTATAATACCATGGGATACCTTCATTTACCTCTCCTTTCCATTCACCACATTTGTCCCTTTAAATGAAACCTTCTGTCAGACCCATAATAATTAACTATCATGACCTATGATTTAAGACAAGAGCCAAACTTTCCTCTAATGATTTCTCAATCAATTCAAAGAAACTAATAATTTATTTCTATTTATGATTTTTTAAAGAATAAACTTAAGGAAAAAATGAAGGTTTTTTATTCCTTAAATTTAAATAGTAACACATTAGCCTTTGGGAATTATTTTTAAAAAATTAAGGGAAAATAAATCCATCACAAGATGAAGGAGGGAGGGAAGCAGTGACAAATAGAACACAAAGACAAACACAGTTTACAATATTTTAGTATCTTATTCATGTACAGAGATGATACCAAGCGTGGTGGTGGTGTAACGGTTAGCGTTCTGGCCTCGTATTCGGGAGGATGGCGGTTCGAATCCCCATCCGGGCATCCAGATTTGGGTTTTCCATGGTTTCCCCAAAACACTCCAGGTGAATGCCGGGATGCTTCCTTCTAAGGCCATGACCGAATTCCTCCCCCCCCCCCCCCCATCCTTTCCCGTCTTTAAAGACCTCGTTGTTAAGAGACGTTAAGCAGATTAAAAAAAACCAGAGATGAGGTGTATGGCAAGGGGTTCAAAAGTGTAAACACCGAGGCTCATCACATGAGTAAAGCTATTGATGACTGTTGTGAAGAGGATGGGGGACATGTAGTGGTGAGGGGAAGACACAAACATCAATAACTATGGAAAGTATTGTAACTGGAAAAGCAGGTACAAAGAAAATCAGAAATGGTTGTAGTATCAGGAAAGACTTGTAGAGCTCTGATTCTGAAAAAAGCTGTAGAGATGAAATTTTTATAACTGGCATGGGCTACCTCTAGATGGTCAAGTTTTCCAGTGAAACAGTTTGTCATTGGTTACTCATTCTGATGGATAATACAGTGGAGGAGATAAGTTGGTAAATGAGGTGTGTTGTGCAAGTGGGTTGTCCAACAATATAAAGAGTTTCCCCTTTGGTAGGATTGGAATAGATGGTGGTCAGAGGATGAATGCAGAAACTTTTGCAGTACATTCTACTTCATGGAAAAGATCCATGTAGATATTCGTCTCATCTGTCTACACGAATGTGGTTCTATACAGTAATGTTGTCAATTTTGTTTGTTACTTTCCCCATGCTTTCATATGTGTAAAGTGATGTGTTTATTTTACTGTCTTCCTTATGTTCATTGGAAATAGGAATTATGAATTACCAGCCTCATTATTATCATAACAATAAAATTACCTTTTGCGGCTTATATTTGAGAAGTTAGAAAATTGAACTGTGTAAACAACTTACTATAAGCAACAGTTAAGCAAAAAAAAGTATTCAGTATATTTTACATGTTTTTTGAGAATGTCTGTGTCTACAATAAGCTAAAAAAATTAATTAATAAAAATAAAACTGCAACAACAAACAAAAATATATTAATAAGATATCTGCATAAAATTCAGTGTTCATTAACACTAGAAATTTTGTTTTTTTATATGTTTATAAAGTAATTATCCATCAAATTCATTAAGTAAGTGCAACAATTGGAAATACCACAATTATTATTTAGATAAATATTATTTATCAAAACTTTTCACTATCTCTACAAATCATGTTTTCCCTAATTTTAATTTATTTTGCCCAGTGTTAGAGACGTAAAACATCACAAATCAATTAAATTACTATACATTTATGGAAAAAAAAATACTTTCCTTTCAATACTAATAATGCAAATTAATGGTTCCACGCGCTCCTTAGTGGGCTAAACGATATAATAATAATAATAAAAAATAGCTACTAATGCAACACTCAATAAGTATTAAAAAAAAAGGAAGGAAGAATACTATAGGAAAATGAAGATAATGCATGGCTCACTGAAAGTGATGTAACTATATAGGGTGTAACAAAAATGTACGGCAGAACTTGCAGGACACATTCCTCACACGTAGACGAAGAAATGATCTTATATGAACATGGGTCCGGAAACGCTTCGTTTCCATGTAACACCACATTTTCTTAGTGGCATGAATAGTGGGAGACACACAAGAATGGAACGTACCAGTTTAATACATGCAGCTGTTTCTCACAGGAGATGTTCAATGTGCCCTCCGTGCGCATTGATGCATGCATCAACCCGCCATCGTAGTGATTCTCGAATGCGATGATGTATCCCTGGAGTACTGTGTATGGTTTCGCAGCC
Organism: Vandiemenella viatica; assembly: GCA_031002005.1. NCBI lineage: Eukaryota > Metazoa > Arthropoda > Insecta > Orthoptera > Morabidae > Vandiemenella > Vandiemenella viatica. The sequence continues at coordinate 174,962,327 of JARYHS010013630.1, forward strand.
GTCCATAATCCTGACACGCAGACTCTGAACATCTTGTACAGGGGTTCGATACACAAGAGCTTTCAAACGCCCCCATATATAAAAGTCCAGTGGGTTTAGGTCCGGAGAGCGTGGAGGCCAGGCAATTGGTCCACCTCTACCTATCCATCTGTCACGAAATCTGTTATTTAGAAGTCGATGGACATTAACACTAAAATGAGCAGGCGCTCCATCATGCATGAAGTATATGTTTTGTCGCACAGCGAGAGTCACATCTTCTAACAGAACAGGTAGAACATTCTCTACGAAATTATGGTAACTGTGTCCATTGAGCCTAGGTGGAAGAACGTGAGGCCCTACCAAATAGTCAACCACAATGCCGGCCCAAACACTGACAGAAAATCTTTGTTGATGACTTGCTTCAACAGTTGCGTGAGGATTGACGGCAGTCCATACATGCTGATTGTGAAAATTTACAATCTGATCTTGTTGAAACGACAACTCATCTGTGAACAGTATCGTTGCACTTAAGTTGGGGTTGACACTTTGTTGAATAAACCATTCGCAGAAGTGTACCCGTGCAGGAAAATCAGCTACTGTTAGTGCCTGCACTCGCTGTAAATGGTATGGATACTGCTGATCCTCGTGTAACACTCGCCAGAAGGTCATGTGGTCGACATCCATTGCTGTAGCTACTTGTCTTGTACTGGCAGTAGAGTCGTAGTCAAATGCATGAAGAACTGCCGCCTCCCATTGCGGTGTCCTCATCATTCTAGGCCTTCCCCGGATGTGAGTATCAGGCTGAAATGCGCCATGTTCCCTCAGACGACAATCAAGGGCTTCGAACGTTTTCCTGTCCGGGCACCTTCATCCTGGAAATCTCTCCCGGTACAAACGTTGAGCGTGAGCACTACTGCCGTCTGCTAATCCATACATCAAATGGGCATCGGCCATCTCTGCGTTTGTGTACACTGCCATGGCACAAGTTTAGTCTGTGATGAACTCGATGTAGTAACCCGTGTGCTTGCCAAGGCTGTACTGCTCGCCGGAACAGTTGTTGTTACCGTAAGCCGCATGGCAACAGGGGCATGTCAAACAAACCAATGGTGGTGCAGCTACGATCATACTAACGTAACCAGACGTAACCAACGGTGCATGTTCCCCATGCTTCGAGCGTTTTGTTCTTCATGCGTTGGGTAAAATGCAGTGTTACATGGAAACGAAGCGTTTCTGGACCCATGTTCATATAATACAATTTCTTCGTCTACATGTGAGGAATGTGTCCTGCAAGTTCTGACGTACATTTTTGTTACACCCTGTATACTGAAGAATTTCACACCAGTTTTCAAAATGAAATGAATGGCCTATCCTCAATGCTTAAAGAAATATCATAAAACAAAGCAAACATTATTGTTTTACATGGAAGATAAACAATGAGGACAAAAATAACCATATTAGTAAAGTGGAAAAATTATTTTAAAAAGGCAGTAACAAAGGACAGATTGAATGATGTAATATTATGAAGAGAGATATTTTCCTCATTACAGGGGTTTAGCTCCAACATAACAATAAAAACTCGAAACACAGAACCTGGCTTCATCTTTTCAAAATATTTCTCCAGATATTTCAATCTCATGTATCTTCCTCTTCTGCACCAAATCTTCTCATTGCTGTTTGTACACTTTGGAATCAGAGCCGACCTCTTTTTCTCCTTCCTTTAACTTCCCATTCTTGTGTAAGTTTTGGTATCCTAGTATTTTCCATCCTTCCTACATGGGTATACCATTCCAATCTCTTTCATTCTATAACTTCATACATTTCTTCTGTCACTTCCATTAGTCTTATTATTTCAGTATTCCTTACTTTTTCTTTTCTTGAAATTCTTGCCGATCTTCTCCAGAAATCCATTTCTAATGCTATCAACTTCTTAATATGATTTTGATTGATTGTCCATACAAGACTAAACTTTCCAATAATGACTTAAATATAATTCTTTTTGTTCTATTCATAACATTCTTGCTCCATAGAATTGAATTGAACATCCTGAATACTTTCAGGCCATTAGTAATTCTTTTATTATTTTACATGTTTGATATACCTTCTCTTTCTAAATTTGAACCAAAATAGGAAAAATTATTAACCTTTTTAATTTGTATTCCATCACTGCAAAATTCATCAGATCATTAATAAGATATTCTGTTTTTGATAGTTAATCTTCAAATCCAATTTTTTATATTCCATTGATAGTTGCTTACATATGTAATTTGCACCTTTTGCCATCTTGTGCTATGACAACTTGATCTGAATGATGTAATCAGCATGTTAATTTTTCTAATAGACTTTTTGCACAGTAAAAAGGACAATGGAAATTAAGGAGAGGAAATTCAACTACATTTTATAAATTAATTTTGGTGCCTGTCCTGTAGTGTTGTATGGTTCAGAATTATGGACACATTTTCACCTCTCTATCCAATTAGTTCTTAAGACGTTTAATAAGATTTGTGGCAGTATAAACTATTCACAATAGCAATAAAAGTTAAAAAATCAATTTAGAATTGCACACATTCAAATTTGTTGAAAAAAGTAAAGTTATGCAGAATGAATAGTGACTTTATTCCTTTTAAATTACAGAAAAAAGTAAAAAAAACATGATGATAATTTTGAGTGGTCCTTGTAGGACATGATTGCCAGAGTTTCAATCTGCCTCTGTTGTAACTGCCTAGAGTATCCTGATAATCCTACTAGGTACAGGGAACATACAGTTTAACTTGTATCTGAACCATGGAAGAGTTCTGATTTACTCCACATAGACAAGGAAATTTTTTAACAGTTGAAGGCCAGGCCATTGAAAATCTCAGCCCACACAAGAATTCAAACCAAGGACCTTTCAATCTCCAGTCAAACACCTTCACCACTGAGCCACCCAACTACTACCATTAATGACGATAACACGAATTACATTAATTACCTTTAATTGGGATATACCACAACAGTCTAACCCTTGGTGGATTGATACAATATTCCACATTCTCCTATTGTTGTATTTTTATTTGGGATGAAGAGGGGTTATTGACATACTTCACACAACAAATAAGAATATTGTGTAACATTTTTTCAAACTTTTATTGAACTTTTAATGCAGTTTGTAAAATTTGCTGTTGGCAGAACATTCTTTCACAAAACCAAATGTTTTATAATAATTTTTCCCTTAAGAGTCTATTAATTATAACATTAAAACTATATCCAAATCATTACAGTTTGTGGATGTTCTCTTTATTCACTATTTTTCTATTCATTAGACATTAATGTTGATCTTAACAGACTCCTGAAGTGCAAGTAAATGGGTAAAATGTAGCAGAATCATTGTATTTGGAGAACATATTTCCAGTTTACCATTTAATATTTAGTACTGTGGATGTCTTTTCAACAGGATGAAAATTTGTATGCAGCATGGCCAAACATTTATCACTGTTATTGCCACCAAGCCAGGAATTGTATATTGCTTCTGCGGCTTTATTCTCATTAGGAAACTGTGATGGTAAACTCCTGTAAGCAGTTTCCAGACGTAAAGTGAGCTCTTGGTACTTTCTCCCTCACAGGGACGCACTTGTGCACCACCATTCAGACATCCTACAAAAATAATACAATGTTCAAGAAAGTTCACAGCAGAAATTCTTAGAAACATTTCATTTACTTCTACTACAGAAAAATAGTGAAGAAAAGTTATGCTTGTTCCCAATATATAACATTTAAAAAATATACTAATAAAAAATAAGGAAATGTGGACTGTTAAATTATTTTCCGACCAAAGCTTACTACAAAAATGAAAAATTATTTATATTTATGGATTCATACTTTAAAAAATGAATTTTATCCTTTTTTTTTTTTTAACTAAACAACAGTCATCTCAATATTGGCCCACATCTGGTAATTTATTGGTTAATTCAAAATATCATGAAAAAATGAAGAAACACAGTTCATACAAGAAAATAAAACATATCACCATTAAAGATGAAATTATAAATTTTCAATTATTTACATCTTAACAATAATATAACATTTAATTAAATTGCAATGGAGCACATGTTCCGGTGGAAATTTCCCTTCACGCTCGTCTTCCCCCTTTCATGCACCCACCTAGATTTGCCCTCTTCAAATTCTTTAAACATTTTTGGTAAATTATTCATCATTTCCCTTGGAAACTTATTCCTATCCCTGAAGTCACCTCCTAGTATTGAATAATCCTGAAATTGTCAAGCTGAATCAATAATGCTATTTCTTAATTGCCCAACAACAGATAAAAAATAAAAAGGTGCCTATCACAAATTTAGTCTGTGCCGTTTTAAGTTTAATACAAATGATTTTGCTACCAGTGTCAATGTCTATTTTATTGATTCTAATGTATTTACTGACTGCTATAAATACATCCTCTCCATTGGAATGCAATCTATCCTTACTAAATATGTTCATGCTATTTTAATATTTCTGTAGAATTTATATCCAGATTTAAACAGCTTTCTGTACAGATTAAGATATTTGCTTCTGTACTACTAGTAACACTCTCAACTTGAGGCTGTTTGTCAAAAACCTTTCTACAGTTAACAATGAGAACTTCTAAATGCCAAGATTCCTGCTGTTAACATGCAGTTTTGAATTTATTTGCGATGCTTGTAATTGTATTTCCAGTTCCTGGTCTCCCTCCCTCAGATTAAAAATGCTCTCAATTGCACTTGTAACCTGCATAACCGATTCATGTGTACACTGCGTACCTGAACTATTAGATGGATTCCTACACATACCCTATGGCAAAGATCAAGGAATCTGCAACCAATGTAAGCACAGAAATTCCACAGCTTCTGAGTCAGCCCCTCAACATGGCTCTCAATAATCTGTTCTGTCAACAATGTTTCAAATAGTTAGTTCTACCCATATTTTGTGGCTACTGGCTACAGAGTTCACATTTTTAGCTAGCCACTGGAATTATGATAGAATAACCACTGGCAGCAAGCATCACTGGTGTCAACATACGTCATGATCTGTCTTTGACTACGTCCCGTCTGCTCAGTGGCAACCGGAATGGCCTGTTCCACATCTTGGGATTAGATCAACCAGAAAAAACACTGATTGAACACTGAATTTCCTCCCTGAATTATCCACCATTTTCCTAATGGGCTCAATAAACTGCCAAACATTTGAGTTCCCAGTCACCGGTTGCCCTGACCTAGTGGGTCACAAACTCATAGAACAATTATTGTGAGATTGCATTGGTCTCCAATAAAACGTGAAACCAGTTGGACAGTTACACTAGCTCACCTTGCTGACATCTAAGCTTGTTTGACTGCCCTCTCCCCCCGCCCCTCCCTTCCCCCCACCACCGTCTTAATGCCAAAATATTTGGTCAGACATTAACATCCATTTCTCATCCTTTAGAGAGTTGAAGTCAGGTGGATACCTGGTGTCCAGGATTTGGGACGGCTGTAGCAAGTTTTACAGGTGGTGTGTAATCTCACTGTGGCGCCCCCATTGTACAATCACTTATACGTGATTAAGGTGTCCATATAGACACAATAAAAATCATCATTACCATTATCAGCTATTTGACTACTACAAATTCTTGAGCTGCTTTATACAGAATGCTATAAAAGCAGATAAAAGAAAATAATGCCCTCAATGGTTACTCAAAACCTATTGTCACATGCACAAACTACAAACAGAAAGCACTCAAAGATTAAATTAAAGTCAGAACTGCACTACAGATCTATAAAGGGTGTTGCCAAAGGGCGCCAACATTGCTATATCAAATTAGGAACTTTATTTGTTAAAAACACAATAACAATATACATAAACATGTTCCCTTAACCTTCTCATTTTAGGAATGCGAAATGATGTCAGGCATATGCCCCCTCTACTGCTGACATGCAAAATTCACAAAGACTGCCTCACAAGACTTCACTTGCATGTCACCAACAATGTGTTGAATTTTCTGCTTAAACTCGTGGGGATTTCAGGATTGATTGACATACACCAATGATTTCATATAACCCAAAGAAAAAAAATCACAAGGGTTTAAGTCACGTGACCTGTTTTTGGTCACCATTACACGAGAAGATGCTATCCAGAAACTGCCCAGTTGATACACGGGACGTGTGACAGTTGGCACCATCTTGCAGAAACCACAATTCATTAATGTCCAATGCATTTAAGCTCTTATGATCGCACAGTATCGGTTTCCATTAACTGTCACAGATTATCCCATTCATCTTCAAAAAAATAAGAGCCACTTGTGTCACCCATCTGAAAACGACACCAAACTGTCACTCGCTGTGGATGATCTTCCCTTTCTTGAAACATGCAAGGATTTTCTGACCCTCAGATATGGCAGTTATGTTAATTCACGCAACCATTAAACCGGGAATTCACCTCGTCACTCGCAATGCCATCTCTCTCCTTTTGTCTTATCAGAAACCAATCAACAAAATGTCACCACTTCTCGTGATTGACTATTTTCAGGTTCTGCATTAACTGAATTTAGTAAGGATGGTAATGGAGATTATACTGGTGAATTGGCTGTACTCAACGAGATCCTATGATAAATTCTTGGAAATGGTGACAAACCGATTTCATTGAACTCATAGCAATATTCAGGGAGGGCCCTAGCAAGTTTTACAGGTGGCGCAAAATCTCATTGAGACACCCCAATTGTACAATCACTTATATGTGATTAAGGTGTCCATATAGACAGAATAAAGATAACATACATTTTTACATCTTACTAGTTTTATAAATGTAAAGGTATATTTGTTTGGATGTTTGTTAATGTTTCTTGTTGAAAGGGCTGAATGGCTTTGGGTAAAATTTAGAATAATGTATTGGCTGTCTACTTTTATCCCGATCGAATTAGTAGTTCATGTGGGATTTGAATACGAGTATGAATGCATTGTGATTTCCACTCGAGCAAAGCTGCAGGTTGAAGACTGTCTATACACAGTGATAGGGCCAAAACATTATGACCCCTACTTACTAGCATACTGATCCAACTTTCGAACACAATACAGCATCGATTCAGCGTAGCATTGATTCTACAAGTCCTTGGTAGGCTTACAAAAGTATCTGACACCAGATTTCTTCGCACAGGTCACGTAATTCCCTTATATTATTGGCCGGCAGTTTGTGGGTGTGGCGGTTGGAATGACAATCTCGGAAACGGAGAGGCTGGTCGGTTGTTTGCGTGCTACAGTAGTGAGCATCTTTGGAAAGTGTTTGAAGGACAGTTAAACCAAGAGTAAGTGACAATGTGGTAGACACCCATGCCACATCACAGAATAGGCCCGTTTACACGTACGCGCCAAACTGCCGGTCTGGAACGGCGCTCCGGACTGCCGCGCCGGAGTGTGAGATTGGACCATCGCTCCTGGAGCGTGCGACGAAAAATTGTCGACACTCCAGTCGCGCACGCCAGGACTGCGGGTTAGAGCGTACCCGCCAAAAATGACCGTAATACCGTGGCGCGTGGACTTTCCGCCGGGTTGGAAAGTTTTGTAGACGGTCCAGCTTGCAACATTCGGTTTTCAGGTCGTCGTTGTTTTTGTTAGATGTGCTTTTGTTTATAATTGTATTTAAAATATCCTCCATAGAAATGACAAACTGAGCAATATGAGCTGCTTTACAATTTTATTATTTTTTTTTTTTATTGTAGAGAAAGAATTAAATAAACAAAGTGTATATGGGCGGAAAGATGGCACGAAACTAGAGATCTATATGGACACATGCCTGTTTAGTGAGAGCAACGGGAAAATAAATGACCCAGATGATTTTAAAAATTGTCTACGAAACGACAGTTCCATACATAACTACATTTTAATAATAAGAATATTTTATTAAATTGCAATGGAGCGCACGCTCCTGTGGCAATTTCCCTACACACCCACTTCCCCCTTTCCTGCAACCACCGACATTTGCCCTCTACAAATTTTAACTTTAAATTCTTTCAACGTTTTTGGTAAATTGTTCATCATTTCCCTTTGTAGCTTATTCCAATACCTGACACCCTTACCTAAAAAGGTGAAGTTAAAGTTAGTATCTCCACAAATATCAAAACAGGACACAGTCATGAGGAAGATCATAACTGCAGAGTAATGTTTGCCTCCTACTCTTCGTTTTTTGGCAACTGAAATATACCTCCAAGATTTGAAATTGCTTGCATTTATTATTCTCAGTTCTTTTCGAATTGCCGCAGAGTTTCTTGAATCCTTTCAGTGACGAAATCTTTGTTTTCACTTTCACATACGTTTACCCTGCTGAATTCTACTAACTAATCATATTTACAATTTTTTTAAATTTTTATATTTGTAGTCATTTGATTTTTTTAACCTTCCACAAACATAGAAAATTCAAGCTCTATAAATCCTTCCAAATTATCTCTTGACCACATTTCTCAAGATTGAGATTTTTATCTGTTAAAGCAGGGTAAAGTTTAATAAAGTCACCCAGAAATTCGAACCAACAACGAACTTGCACTGACGCATCAAGACTACAGACCGACAATGCACGTGTAAACACGAGGCGCCAGATGTGCGCATTCGGAGCGCGCGCCATGCCTCTCTGACCACCGAGCATTTACACGTAAAGGATTGATCCGCGCGCCTGGAGCGTACGCTCGAAAACCGCCGGAAAAACCGTACGTGTAAACGGGCCTAATGTGGAGGTTGGAGGTTTGCCCGCTCTGAAAAGCAGTATAGGGTGTGATCTGTGGCAGATCTGACAGAAGAGTACAATTCTGGTGCTCCCAGAAGTGTTTCAGAGCACACGAATCGCGATTCTCCTACCCTACAGCCTTCGAAGGTTGTATGATGGCAGCCGAAAGCTCAGATTATGAAACAAAACAATGCGGCATATCCATGAATCATGAAAAAGATTGCTGCGGAAGCCTTAGGAATCAAATTTTGATAAGTTTTGATGTATTGAAACTTCTCTTTCCATTAGCAAACGTTGCAGTTATGGTTAGAAAAATTCGAAGTGTTATCCATACAATCCTGCCAACTATTTTGTTTCATAAGTTGGACTTTTTTGGTTCTGCAGGTTCAAGCCCCATCAACAATAATTTCAGTTCGAAAGTTCCTCAACCAATTCACAACCAAATATGTCAAATTTTTCTCCATAAGTTAATCTTATTTCTAAATCTCCACAGATTTATTTCAATTTGGACTTTTCAGGAACTGTTTTGATAATTTGTAAGAACGACTCTGAATCATTAAATTTGTATAGTTGTGTGACCAGCGCATTCTCAGTTGTATCTATCAAATGCTAAAACATGTTCATTGAAAACAATTCTTTTGGACCTATTACTATCTCATCTACGGCTTCGTACTCGAAAAATCTCTACTTTCTTTGGGACCTGACTGGCTTAGTAAAAGGATATGTCCCAGTGTGAGAAACAATTTCTCTAGCCATTTTCAGTACTCTTTCTCAAATTCTGAGCTGTTTACCAGCAATTGTGAAGTATTTTATAAATCTACTTTAGCATCCATAGCCTTGCTTCCAATATTTACTTGAAACAGTGTATTATACCAAGTCACCATTCTAACTATGAACTCAAACTGTTCCATGGTCTAGCTGAAGGACAATGCTTCTCTTGGTGCAATGGAATAATTCGTGTCCAAAAGGCTGACGCGAACTGTAGAGTAGTGATAACGAACTGTAGCGAGGCTGGAAATTATTCTCCAAAGGAGTTTCACAAAATTTTGTGGTGATAGTACTTACCATTGCTTTGTTGATCGACAGATAAGCACAAATCTTCTTTAAAGAATATGGAGAAGGGTTTGCTATTACCGAATTTAATTACAGCTACAGGGATTAAAAAATGCTCAAAAATATTGGTTTAGAGTTCTGCTTTGGACATCTTTGTTTCCTCCTACCATAATGGAGCCATTGTCATTTCTTTGTCCCCGACAATCGTTCATATCCAAATCGAACTTATGTGAAGTATCATCGATAAACTGGCCAAAGAGTACTGGTCCCAAGACCCGAAGATGCACTTACCGGCTTGTAAGCAACAAAACACTCACGCACTTGGACTTCATCTTCATTAATACCAACAAAAGCACTGTTAAAGATAATTGTTTGACGTGACTGACATCAGACGTTCAATTCAATATGATTGAAAAGTATTCAGATGATTTAACCATAGTCAAAATTTTATTACTATCTTCACTCATTTGAATACATTTGCCAAAATATCTGACAGTATGATGGAGATGCTTCATCATCACAAGCTCATATTTCTCTAGCAGCTGCAATATATGCAGAAAATTGCCTTTATTAAAAGTATTTAGTGTTTTACATTCAGAGCTTCCTCTGAACAAGAAATTATCCATGTTAAAAAGAATACTTTGCATAATATTGATTAAAGTATAACAACATGCCATGATATTTCATCTTCAATCTGTATTTACAAATGCTTGTCTATTACACTGACGTCCTTCAATCAAATCAATTCTTCTATACAACCAAGCATGGTGTGCCGGTGATTTGAGGAAGTACCTCTAATTATCCATTTCTTCTTTCCCCAAAAGAGAGATCTACTGTAGAATAAAAAACAGCATACATTATCTGCAGATTTAAAGCAAACAAGACATTTTTTTGTAAGTTTCTCCATTTGGCGTTACTTTTAAGTATGCGTATTTGAAACATGACATCCATGACTTTTTCTTGGATTTTTTTTTTTTTTTTTTTTGATTGGTTAATTATTTAAACTCGGGATGCAGAGTCAATGAGTGACCATTTTGAAATATCTTAATTCGTACTATGAAGAGACGATGGTGTTGGTATGACTGGTATACCCCATTATGTAATTTTTGTACTGCAGCCATAGCGGACTAAATCTTCTGGTACATGCTGCTCTTTATCATTATGAACCTTGTCTGTAGAACTTCTATTAAATAAGGTTTCTTCCGTTGCGTGTTGAACTAGTTCTGGTGACGACGATTCAGGTACAAGCAATTTTGAAGCTACTCAATTTCTCCTTGGTTTTGTTTTCTTGTTAAGAATTTTACGCCATAATGGTATTTTTTCCCTAAAAAAAAAAAAAAAAAAAGAAGAAGAAAAAAAAAAAAAAGAAATGTAGCTACATGTCTTGACTTACAAGAAACAGATTGCTTACTAAATAATTACGATACCAGTGTTAATTGCAATCATCTAAGATCTAACATAGTAGGTTGAATTGTGTACTGCACTCACATGCGAATGAACTCCAAGACTGCAGCCAAAAAGGCAGGAAACTGGTGTGGGAGGCACAGCACCGGGGAGTGCTAATTATGAGATGATTTCTGATTCGAGTAAGTCGCTCTTAATCAAGTCGTTACCTGAATTGAATTGATTCTATCACGACATACAACTATGCATTACGCTGAAGTTCTTATGTGTATAAACAATTCTGGATGATTACTGTGTTAAAATAACATGTGAACAGCGAGCCTGGTTATTGTGGAATTGCACTGCAGTTTTGGTGCCTCCCATATGATAGAGCCTGGTGTGGTCGAACTGCTCGTTCCACCCTAGGGCCGCCCCTGTCCAGGAAATATTTGTAAACTTGTTCCCATAACAGTACAGTAGTTGTTGAGGTTGTGAACATTATGGGAACTGGCATGGGCCACCACTGGATGGTACAAGTTGGATGTTTAGACTATTTGCCCGTGGCCACTCATTCTAACTGAAGGCAGGTTAGCGAAGAAACCATTTAAGAACAAATGCAGTGGAGGCAGGTAAATTGGTATATGAATTGTGCAGTGGTGCATGTCATGAGCCTAGCCAGGATATGCACCAGGGTGGGGCAAAAACAAGGAAACTAAATGAAAATATTTGTTGAAAATGGTTTTACTAGAAGAAAAAAATTAAACACTCATTTAACTTATTTAAGCACTAGTCTTCAAGAGTTCTGATTATATTTTGACAAAATTTATTTTTTAATAGTAAAAGAGGTAATTTTTAACTTCATATATTTTTTGCTCGACTACTTGAGGGAGGGAGCCAGGGTGGGGCACTCACAGAATAGCAGCAAAAAATGAAGGCTCTTGGTAGGTTTACGGAGTACCTGGAGAAGGGAGATTGAAAATGGAGGACATGGATTGTTGATAGAGGTAGGACAGACCTGCAGCCATATATCTTTAAATAAGAGCATGCACAGGTGTATTATGATTGCATCTGACTGCGTTTTGACAAGATCTGCCATCTGGCACTGGTTGAAGTGAGGGGATGAAAGGCAAAGGATTTTATGGAGGAAGACATGTTAGATAGAATGTATATTGTACCTGTCCATATAATGTTGGATGACCAGCTATAAAACTATAGGCATGGAGAGACAGTTGAAGTTATGGATAGTAAGGGAGCATGCATAAACCATTTTTGCCTCCTGTGAACCCCCCCATCCCCCCTCGTAGCCCTACGTGGCTTTTGCCTCTACTCCCCCCCGTAGCACGTAGCTTTTTTCTCTTTTGATTCCAGAAGACATTTTGTACTGTTTTCTCTTGTCAGACTATTGTAAATTACATACGGAAATAATTAACTGAAGGAAATAAATAGTCACATGCTGTTGTGTGTTCTGTTCCTCATTTTAACTGTGAAAAATGTTATGAATGGAAAGCTACGAGGCCTGGCTCAGAACCCCCCCCTCCTCCCACGTAGCCGAGCATAGCCTTCCAGCCAACCCCCCCCCCCCCACCCCTGGACCGAGCCACGTAGTTTGTGCACGCTCCCTAATCAGAAACTGGAAGATTTATGGTCAGTCAATTTGATCAAACATTCAAGGAGAGGCATGATTGAAGGAATGAGATGTGTGAATGTAGTTTGGCAATATGGGATTCTAGGAAATGGTAACAGGACAGGTGGGTTTATGAATGTGATTTATCATCAAAAACACAAATATGCATGAAAACAGGGTCTCATAATGCAAAATAAATTATGTGTGAAGTTCAATAATAGGACATTGAAGAGGATTGGAAAATTAACTACCTGTTGAAATGATAAGTTGGGGAAAGATAACATTGGCCTCAGGACCCAAAGACAGGAAAGAAAAATTTACAGTGCCGATAACAGTGTATGCAGGCAAAAAAATATAAGGAGATTATCTAGGCTTGGGATAGGAATATTGTTTATAGAAAAGTCCAAGCATCTGACTGCTCTCAACCTCTGATAATTCCTCCATTACATCTTGTTTATTTATTCTTTTTTTTTTCACTATGCTCTTGTTCAGGAATTTATTTAACTTCATATAATTGCATCTATTCATGAGCTCCACCTCTACCCGTAATTCTGTTTTTCCACATTATCGATAGCGTACTCTGTTTTATTCAATCTCTATCACCTCCAATTCTTCCATCTTATTTTTTGCTTATGGCTTTATGACTCATTGATGCCACGATCATTAGAGCCAGGAAAGGATTGGGGCAAAGAATGGGAAGGAATTTGGTAATGATTGCTTGACCCATTCCAGCATTTGCCTGGAGTGATTTGAGGAAACCACGGAAAACCCAAATCTAGATGGCCAGCTGGGGACCCCCAGTGATACAGTAAGCCATAAGATGCATGGACTTCTTGTCAAGTGGCTCATACCTGTCTACATGAATATAGTGATAAACCAAAATCATCTCGTATTTTGTATGTTCAATAAAGAACAATTCAGTCATTGAATTGTATGTTCAGCTCAAATCTGCCATTGCATTACATATGTTCAGCTCACTGCTTGTTAAGCACTATGTTACTTATTCTTTCATACAAAGCTAATGGATTCAGGATTATTACACTTGTGGCATTCTAAGCAGAGATGAGGAATGGGAAAGAAATTGGCCATGCTTACATGCACACCATGACATGTAACTGAATTCAGGTGATAAGACAAGGATTTGATTAATGCAACTACTGAATGAAAGTTCAATATCTTAGCAATGGCTACCAGTTTTTACAGACATGTGAGGAAAAAGTATCTGTAGATTTTACTTGCCTGAACACTTTTGATTCTTAAAAGACAGGATCAAACTAAAAAATAAGTTTGGTATAAATCTTTTATCAGCAATAGAACTTGGAAGTGTAGAGGATAGCAGGCAGAGTGCAGACTCATTTTTGAAAGGTGGTTAATTGCGGAAAACATAGGTGAGGGATAATTCAAGAAATTTGAAGTATGAACAACAGTGAGAATGGAAAGAAAGTGAAGTCCAATGCAAAAGAGAATCAGATGTATTTAAATAATAAAAAAAGATCTTTCTATTAAAAAAATTAAACAAAAATGGGAATTTATATTAAGTGCTACTTCCAATGTGAGAAGATGGATTCAGGGAAGGAAGGAGTGAAAATCTACCCACCCTTTCTGTCTGTGAGGAAGTCCATTGGTGTCTCAGAGCTAACTGAACTTTTCAAGGTGTCACACCACAATCCATCTCTATCTTAACTCCAGATTGTTTGTTTGTTTTGGTTTGGATTTTTTAGCTACTTAATAGCTTTGTTACTTTCAATATTTAATCCCTCGTTTCCCTATTTATTTCTTCCAAATATGAAATAAAATCCAGGTCTTTAATTTGCATCAGTAATTTGATAATGAATATCAACTAATGGTTTCATTACAGTCTCCCATCAACTGAATTAATAAAACTGCATTATCTTATTTATTTATAAGCTCAACTGATCACAAACATAGCAGCTATTTCAGAACAGGTAAATATACTGTCCAATTTTTGCTCAATAATGATCGAATGTTTTATCACGACATACTTTCTATATTTGGCCCTTCTCGTTCATAAAATATGTGCATTCAGGAAGTGGCATCAACAAGAATGTGATTTTTAGATGCTTCATGATCGCTATTATCTATTTCACACAGTCTGCAGGGTAAGCAGCAACATTCAGGCAAATGAGGATAATGGTTTGACTGACCTTCTAGCCACCCAGATTTAATTTCTCTCTAGCTCGCCAAAAATTATTCCAGATGAACAGTAGGGTAGATCTCCCATAAAAGTAATCGTTGATTTCCTTGAGACTCCCTAACCAACATCCTTTTCCATCTTTACTGACTTCATTTTGGGTAAATTATAAAGGATGAATTTTTTTAAAAATCTAACAAGACAAATTTTTGCCTACCTGAAGGACATGCCATCACTTCGACATAATGATACTCCAACTTCTTCCTCTTCATTTTTTGAACAAGATTCTGTATATTTCTAAAACCATTTATAATTGCGACTCTGAGAACTATTTCATCATCTTTTTCAAGCAGAACTTCTTGAAAATCAGGATTCCTAAAATGAGATAATTTTAATTACATACTGTTCAAAATTAAAATTAATTGAGATAAAGCTTATGAGTAAACCTCAATGGAGCACAATTACAAACATAACAGTTGTTTCAGAACAGATAAATATACCGTCCAATTTTTGTTCAGTAAGGATAGAAAGTTTTATCACAACATACTTTCTATATTTGGCCCTTCTCATTCATAAAATATGTACATTCAGGAAATGGCATCAACATGAATGTCATTTTTATATGCTTTATGATCACTTATTCCTTCTCTAACCTAAGAACCCACAAACTTGTCATCGAGTTTTATAAAATAATAATAATAACAATAATTTAGATTCACGTGTACTCTGCTCAACCTATTGTGTAAAGTCTCCTTTCATCACAAACATATTTGTAAAACTCCATTCTCTTGATGTCCACACCAATAATAACCTTCTACACTCAACTCTGAATATGAATTTAATTTCTCCCTAAGAGCTTTATTCTTCATGATTCATTCTTCTACCTCAGTAAGCAGCCCAGACCTTAATTTTTGCCTATGTTTAACACCAGAAAGCTATTCCTTGCAACTATTATCTATGAATACCAGAATCAAAGTTGACAGAGGAGCTATTACTATAGCAGGAATGTAACAGGATAAGACTTAGGCACAACAGTGACAGATCAGACACTATTTTTATAGGAGTCACTGGGTTATCCATTATCATTTTTTCGATAATGTCCAACTTCTGTTCAACCATAGCCCAAGTAGCTTCTGAGATATCTTCTTCAAATGGTGAAAGTGCCTGTTTTGAACTTTTATGGCACTATTTACCATATCAAACAAATGGCAAGCTTGCAATGTGCTTCTAAACCAATAATAGCTTATGATTTCTTAGTATTCCATGGCCACCTTTGTTAATATTAACTTGAATTTCTGGAAATGTCACATTTTTTTATTTCAAATGCTGAGCTTTCAGCTGACATCTTGCAATCTTGATTAGAGATTTTACATTGTTTGCTCAGCAATTAACGCCAAGCATCACAGAGTGCTAGATCAGTCTTCTTTGAGGTGGTTCTTTTTCATTAAAATTTCAGCTGCCTCCTTCATTCGTCTAGTGACTTTTATCTCATGCCTGGAAGAGATATCATGGTGAAATATGGCAGCTTTGTTGGTATTATTTTGTTTGTAGTGACTTCTATGTTCTTTTTATCTATCTGCCACAGTGACCCATCTCATTTAAACACTGCCACAATTGCTGGGAATTTCAGAAACACCTGCAAGCTGGTGTGGGTGTAAATGGTCTTTTATTTTAGTTCATGACTGACCAGTTGTAGGTACCTCCACCTGCTTTTTCTCCAATTCATCCTATGACTCCTTGTACATATGGAAGAAAGACAAACTTATGTGATAAATTAGTGCCCTAATTAGAGATTTTATTGTGGAATACATTGGCATCCTCCATGGGTTTGGCAGTTCCTTAAATCCTTTTGATGTCAGTTTCATGGTAAGCATTGGCCCGGAAAGTTCTTGTGAGATTCGGCATTTCTTTTTCAGACTCTCCGAGACACTTACTGTCTTCACCCTTATGCTCAATGACAACAGCATGCCCCTTTTTGTTGCCAGATGATAGTGTGACTAGGCACGCAAATAGCTATTAGTGCGGGTCACCTTGTATTACAAGGTGTGATACAAGCATCCACCATTATGCTTATTTAACAAGACATTGAGAAACAATAGTTATACATTTCCTTCTATTTCTATAACGAGCTGGATTCTGTGGCTGGCACAATTAAAATGCTGTAAAGAACTGGCTCACCACTTTCACCTCCTCATGAACAGAAATAGAGGCATTTAAGGATACATGCCTAACACTTGCATAGTGGATCTTGTAAGTTAACAACGACTTTATAATCTGACCTATTGTTATGGAGAATCTACGGGAGTTCTTACCCCATTTGAATAGTGCCCATCCCAGAATCCAGTTCATTATAGAACTGGAAGAAAGTGGACATCTACTGTTTCTCATTGTTCTGGTAAATAAGCACAATGATAAATGTTTGGATCATATTGTGTATCGCAAGGTGACACGAGCACCAACAGGTATTTGCACTATCATCCAGACACTGATGGAAGAAAACTTGACTCTTCACAAGAATATTCCATAAAAACAATGTCAGAAGGATTTTAAAAAGTACCGAACCCATAGAGGATATTAATGTATGCCATGATGCAATGTTTAACCATGTCACTTATTTGTCATGGAAATTCACCTATCTTCTGTACATACAAGGAGCCACATATCAAATTATTAAAGTGGGTGCAGGTGCGAACCGTTTATAAATCACACTGCAGGCTTGGTAGTTCATTAACTAGGGTAAAAGAACTGCCAGCTAGTGCAAGATATAGCATAATGAAAATGAGTGTAACACAATATATCATAATTATGATAACTTCAAATTGAGTGCAGCAAATTCACTTCCAAAACCATTGCACACAAGTAGTCTTTCAGAACTGAAACTGTCAGAACATGATTGGAAGTTATTAAGGTGCATATTAATAATTTAGCTACTACCATGACTGACTGAAACAGAACTGAAATGAAAAGATGGAGGCTTTCCCAATATATCAGGTGTCTAAAATGTTCCCAGCATCCCACTGATTCAATGTTTCAAAGTTGTTCTCCGAATTCATCACCTGGCAAAGTGTAGGGCTCCTGGAGTGACTGCTGGATGGTTGCTGGTGTTATCATGGTCACAAGCATCGATTGGCTCTCCATGTGGAGGAGGTGGAGTCAAAAGGATGGTGATACAAGTTGTGCAATAAGGCAGGAGGTGTGGTGGGAATACATCAAGTGGAGGGGGTAGCTAAAGGGTGGAACCTAATCTGGAATGATTTCGATACTTCAGTCATTGCCAAACATTGGCCAAAAAGCTCTCCTAGAATGATCAGAACCTGATGGATTATTTCATAATGGCAGACAGTGCACTATCACAGTGGAAAGCCACTGCAGGACATGAAGGAAAATTTGAAAATTTGTCATTACACATAAGCAGACACATGTGATTCAACAAACTGTCATCAATTTGAGCAGTACAGAAGTAAATGCAGCAGCAGAAGCTGTGCTTTCAAGGGGTTTGTAGTTTGCACCTACTTGAGATCTGTTCTACATACCAAAATAATCAGTGAAGTTGATCAAGCCATCTGCATACCACCAGCAGACTCTGCAGAAAAAATAAGACAGTAAATGTGTCACATCCTCCCTTAAGGCCAAGCTTGACAAGAAGAATATATCTGTGTCAGAGTGGAGAGTGCTAAATGAATTATGGGAGTGCAAGAATGTAATCATCCTTTCCATAAATAGGTAGAACTGCACTATTCCCATGACAACGGAAGACTACAGACAGGAAATCAACATCACTTTGGAAGACAAAGCTTACATGAGGCTGAAACATGATCTAACAGCAAAATGAAAGTATGAGATTTAAGATGAATGCAGGGCAGGAGTGTTGCCAGCCATTTCTGGAAATCTTGATCAGTAGAAATTTAGATGGCACAATAGGAGATGAAGCTTATAGGAAATCAACCCGCACTGAACTATACCTCAGAGCGAACAGCTATCATTAACCTTCTGAGTGCAATTCAGTGTTATCAGCCCTAGAACAGTGGGCCAGAGCCATCTATGATACAGCAAATTTTCAGGCAAAGCTAAACTATTTGTGATTTACATACTAGCTGAATCAATACAGCAAAATCCAAATCATCAGGGCCTTTTGCATGAAAGATGAGAGGAAGGTAAGGAAGAAAGAGGCTCAACAACATACCTGGAGGACTTCAACAAAATCGCCAGATTGTTAGACAAAGCCCACAAGAAGACATTCTTCCATCCAACCAGGAAGATAAGGAATTTACTTTACACTCCATGTTTCAGCACTGTATGGTACAAATGAGATATGAGTGCCTAGGGCAAGAGATGAAGTTGGCAGCAGCTTTACTCATCATTGAGAAGAGACACGGGTTTGACATCTAGGTGACACAAAGGATACTGGAACACCATGAATAATGATGCTGTGGAGAATTCATCTTGCAGAAGACATCGTAAACAGACACATGAGATATATCAACTTAGTGTAACATGGAACCCAGTTATTAGTCAGTTAAGATGGCAGAGAGTAATGTTACTTAGGGGTACAACAGCAAGGCAATACTATTAACTATGAATTAACTACGATCATAAACTGCTCGTGGCTGATACATAGATGTAAATAATTACATTGTCTTTGCTTGGTTCTTTAACTATTACAACATTTAATCACCATCCTCCTATGAAGGAAAACTGTTTATGCAAGGTTACTATTGCTTGAAATAAAATTTGTAAAGTCCTTCAAAAATCTATACAGTCTTTTCTTTAAACAGCAAAGTTCTGGTATCAATTACAATGTTTTTAAATATCAGCTTCGATTTTTAAGTAATGACTGCAGATTTCACCAGTGAAATAATTCTAAAAAATACAACAATCGTTTAGGTTAGGTCCAAAATTTAAACAAAGTTCTAATAATTTCTGTTAACATATTTCAAAGTTATTTTTCCTAAAATGAATGTCTGTTACTGTAATCACTTGTCCATGAATTTACTGAAGATTGTAGTTACAAAAAGTTTATGTCATACTAGGAAAGTTATACGTATGTGCAAGATGGCTGAAAGAAATCACATTTTCACAACTATGATGTACTGTATCACTCTGCCACTGCGCAATGTCTGCGAGCCTGGAGTCCACATGTGTCTGTTTGTCTTAATAATCTCACAAATATTGAACAACAGAGCAGGTGACATGGTCTCTTTTATATAGTCTGCCTACTTCTTGCCCAAAAATGTTTCAATATTTCTTAGTATTTCTTTTTCAATGGATTTTAGTATGTTATATTTTAAATTATCCTACCTATTTTAATATCTTTAAATTCCAAGATATAATCTTTTTTAAAAAAAATTTTTTTTTTAAATGCTATTATAGTTTTAATTCCAATTGTTCCATCATTGTTATGGTAAGTCTTCATCAACAAATTCAAATTAACCAATTTTTTGAAACTTTCACAGTTTATAGAAATGATTTTTAGAAACATTTTATAACCTACTAACTTTTGCAAAATATCTTATAATTTTGCTGTAATTGATCCTTAAAGTGCACAAGTATTATGAATCTTCATAGCACGATTCCTTTTTAAATCATTAACTTCATTATTGATTTTTAATGATACTTCAGGCTTCTCAAATTCGGATTTCCTATTTTGTTTCTATTTAATAGATTATGACTTATATTATCAAAATTTTGTAATTAAAAATCAAGTGATTTCCATGTGTGTATTTCAGATTATGTAAAACCTATTAATTAATAATTGAATTTAGGCAGAGGCAAGAAAAATATGTAAAAACAATTACATGCTTTCTGCTCTGATAAAAAGTTATGGTTGTAGGATTTCACAATATATACTTCATTTCCATAATTGCCTCATCCCCATAGCTTGCTGATATTTTCAATATCCTCACCAATCTTTTTACCACTAACCCCACAAGCCCCTTCCAAACCCATGATTAGTACAGCTATCTGTAATACATCTATCCACCACAGTTGAAAGAATCCTAACTCATATTGGAGATACTTAACTGCTTTAAAATAATGGGAGCAGAGAGGCAAGACTTGGTTGATGCATATCTGACACCCTTGCATTAATCTTGCTCCTCTTAACTAAGACTTAAACTGGAATATTAAGAATTTTATTCTTCTTTTTATGTTGCTGCTGCCTTCTTATCTCCTTATGATAGATTTATTTTTTACTATTTTTCCCATTGCTATCATAACCAAAAATCATTAGAATTCAACAATAATAAACAAGAACTTGCCTAAGAGATCTGAATTGTACCGGGGATTTGATATCCTGATCAAACAGGTTTGTTGCTGCATGCAAAAATACATGCTCTGCAAGACCTCCTGAACCAGAACCTTGATGTCCCCATAGGTAAGGACCAGGTGGTTTTTCAGTTTCCCATGGCCAATCCAACAATCTGGATTCCACATCCATTAAACTGTGACCTTTGGACTGAAGCATCTGTTGAAGTTCAACTGTTGAACAATTAATTTGTAAATTACTAAACATTTATGAAAATTGAATAAAAGAGAGGAATTATACTAACTTTTAG
The DNA here is from genome assembly GCA_031002005.1 of Vandiemenella viatica. Taxonomy (NCBI): domain Eukaryota; kingdom Metazoa; phylum Arthropoda; class Insecta; order Orthoptera; family Morabidae; genus Vandiemenella; species Vandiemenella viatica. The sequence continues at coordinate 174,983,766 of JARYHS010013630.1, forward strand.
ATGAAAATCAGATCATGTATAAAACAAAATCCTGCTTATATTTACTTTCAATATTGCTATTAAGTCTCTTTTCTTCTGTTTCTGATTAAAGCAACTATGTTAACCATAAATTACTACAGTATAAATAATATTATCTATAGTAATAAAAGGCAAAGCTTGGTCAGCATTGTGACAGGTCTAGGGTTTTAGGAGATTATTCTGAGTTTTACCCTAAGATTTACGAATTGCGAGTGTGGTGCAATATTAGGATTCACCTGTAGGCATACAGATTGTGAAACGACTCTTCGCAGGAGGAAGAACGCCTTGGGATTTCATCAGAAGAACCACGGGTCTGGCGAATTCTATAAATAGTAGTGCAACCACCAAGCATGGCTCTTTCATCACCAGTTATTAGTCAGGAGGAGGACATCCCCTCCAGAGCAAAGTTTTATTTTTGTAGCAGCGTTTGAGATTAGTGTATGCATCTAATTAATTGCCTTTTGTCTGAGATAGTCTAGCTGAGGAGTAAGTTGTTTGATATTTTGTTGTTATTGTTCATCAAAAGTGAAGATTTTGGTCTATTCAGTTTTTTTTTTTTTTTTTTTTTTTTTTTTGGACACTAGTATTGGGCTAAGTTTACATAGGTGTGACCAGAAGTAGGTCAGATTAGGGGAGCAATAAAATACCAAAATTAACTATTAGTCCACACTGAACAGTTATACAACTGTTAAAAAATCACCCCATCTATCCTGCTGTTTACATTTACAAAGGACTCCAGTTTGGAAGTTGTGAATTAGCCATCAAGGGTTTTTTTTTTTTTTTTTTTTTTTTTAAATAATAAAAAAAGTATTATAATTTATAATTGTGCAAGTTTGCAAGTAATGGTTAGGAACTGCTAGAAACTTTAGTTATTGGAAATCACAAATTACCAACGTAGTGCAATCTGTGTGATATTGAAAGAAGTGGTTAGGGATTGTTAGTGAACAGCATTAATAAGCTTTAAGATATTATTGGTGGAAGACAATACTAAATGGTGAAAAAATCTGTTGTGTAAAGAATCTTCTGATAGTAATTTAAATGATATACCAATTGGTGAGTCTAAGAAATTTAAGAGAAATCTGTACATTAATACGTGGTTATTATTTAATATTAATTGTTATAATTTAGTAGTTTTGAGATCTTCTTCTAACTTTTGTGGATTTCAGAGGAAGGTTTGAAGTGACCATCGACTGGAGGGAAAGTAACTTACTTTTTATTAATTACTAGACGCTGTGCCAGGTAAAGTACAAGTAAGCTGGTGTAAAGAAGAACCTAGGTGAGAAGTTTTTTTTTGGTAAATGCACAGGCCAGAAGCTTCATAAGGATCCAGCAAATGAGTGACTGTTGTATTTTATTACTGAAATATAAAAGTGGTTCTTTCAGAAGGTGAAACCTCCCAGGATCCTATTTTAAATATATAAAGTTCTTTCAGAGCATGTAGCCGTGTCTGTAATCCTGATGTAATGCACCCAGCCTTCGATATGGGACTAATTGCAGCCAGAGATGTTACTGCTGAATTGAGGTTGAGGGTTTTACTGAGAAGAAATGAATTGCCAGAGCACTGAAAAAAAGGAGTATTGCATTTACATTAACATATTTATCAGCAGTTGCTTTTTGTTTATTTATACCCAGATGATGCATAGATAATTTCTAATACTGTCTATCCAAAGATATCACTGTTACACTAAGCTAAGATATATGTATCAATTTACATAACTTTTAAGAGAATAGACGAGCAACTGAAGGTTCATGAAAAAAAAATATAAAAACGATTTAATTAAATAAATAAATACTTGTCTTAAAGAGACAGGAATGAGAACAATATTCAGTCATGTAGTTGCAAGTGAAAGGGATATCAGAGAAGATGTGAATAAACAAATGGAAATTACAGAAGTAGACTTAAGTGACAAGATAAGCAATATGTAAGAGTGACAATAGTAAATTGAGAAATCTATAATACAGTGAAAGATATTAACACCCAGTTCAAGATACAAATTAATGATTTAAAAGAGGGTACTGAAGTAGTCGAAAGGAAGGTATTAACAACAGTTAGTAAAATAAAAGAGTAAGCAGTGTCTTAAAGCAGGACATGGAGTAAAAGTTGGATGCATTAAACAATGAGATCAAAGATACGGTACAAAAACAAGGTATAATTTCAGTGCTTAATTCCAACTTACGCATTAACCAATTAAGCTATCAGAAGCAAAATTTAAGTCTGGAAATGGAGTACATCACATTCCTTTTATGAAAGCATACAAATAACAACATCATATAGTATAGATAGCGAAAGAATAAAATATGTAAAGAGTTTGGTGCTTGGCACTATACTTCAATGGGGTTGTGATGCCTGTATAAAGAGATTTTCAGGAGTTTTCTGAATAAATAAAACACTGGAAGGTAAAAAGCAATTTAAGAACTTATCAACTGCATCAGGGAGTTTTGTGAAAGAACAATAAAATATTTTAATCATCTGAATGAACCCATTCAAGGTGAAGAAAAATGTCTATGTATTACAACAGTCACTTGAAAGATTAATGCAGGAAATACTGATTATAAACCAACAGATTCAAATGGAAGAATGTTTACATGCAATGGACAGGCTTGAACAATGCAATGAATACCTGTATATTTTGGAATGAGTACCCAGCCAAGGTAGAGAAACTGAACATGTGGGCACAGCTGGGCAGAAAACCGTTAATCCGTTAATCGTTAATTAACGAAGTTAACAAAATTGTAAAAATTTAACTTTTAAGTTAACCTAAAAAATCGTTAACGGTCTTCTTAACTTCCGTTAAATTGAACTACCGTTAACTTTTGTCCGTTACATCGCTAGTTGGTGTATTTGGTTTATTTAAATTGCGCGCCACGCCTCGCTCGACCGTTCGGCGAGTCGGATGGTGAACGAATTAGGTAATATGAAGTGCAAGTGTGATGCATATACAACTATTACGCTAGGTATGGCGTGGATGTGAACAGGAAAGCTAGAGATTTGGTGCGTTTCTATTTTACGTCGGCAAACCGCAGCTCAGTACTCGTTTCTAATTCGATCGGTGATTGATTTTGTTATTTTTATAATCTAACTTTCTTTGCTGCCAGAAAAATGTCACTTTTTAGTTGCTACTGGTTTGGTGTTCATTTGTGAAATAAATTAAACTGACATTCGTCATGGAAACTGAACTCTTGAATCCGTTAGTGAAAGCAACAACGTGTAAGTACCTTAGAATTTCGTCAAATTCTAGCTCCTCACTTTTAGGTAGATAGGAGGAAGCAAATTCTTTAGTAACAGATAGTTTCGTTGCTTATATAGGTTAGGGGGAGTGACGCTTTATAGAGTACGCAGAAACCATGACCAAACAGTCTAAATAAACCCTTTTAGAAGCAGTAAAGGTATTTAAAAGTTAATAAAGGACCTAAGTAAACTTCCTATGACAGTAAAAAAACATTATTTTGGTATGAAATAAGTTATTTCACATAAATTTAATTTCTAAACAATAAACTTTGCTATAGGTCAATTTCACCATTTCTAAACCAAATTATATGCAGTAAAGACTGTCAGTATCTTATATCTTTAAACGAGCAATTCTTGTATATATATATATATATATATATATATATATATATATATATTTCGGATCTCGGAAACGGCTATGACGATTTGGATGAAATTTGATATTTAGATAATGTTTTGACTTTTAAGATTACCTAAATAGTTGTCTTCCGTACAAAAAAGCGAGTTTGCAAAATACAAACAATTTTTTCACTTGATATCTCAAAAACGGCACTAGCGCCATCTCGTAGACAATTCAGGTACCAGAAAGCCTACAAATAGATTCTCTCTGATTTCAAAGAATATTTAAACGAACAGTTCTTGTATACTGGCTGAGGCGTGGAAATAGTAACATTGCAAGTTTAATTGTAAAATATTTAAAAAGGAAGATAATTAAAAATTTATGATTGGTTTTGTCAGAGGTGATAAACTTCTTTGAAAATAATATTACCGGTACCAGTTATAAACTAATCACCGTTTACTTTTTGACCGTAAAAAGTGGTTGTTAGTTTGTCATTAAATACTACCACGCGAGGTATGAGCATAGTTTTAGCGGAGTGAATTGATTTAGCACTGATGATGTTCTATCATTATCGTGACGTCACAATCTGATGAATTCTTATAGAACGCGACGAAACATATCGAAAATAAAGAATAAATGTTCTTGATATCTCGCTTGGTTTACGAGATATAGCATGTCAAAAATCAGTTATAGGTATACTGTAGTTCCTTGTGCTTTGGGCGACGTTTCTTCTGGTCCAGAACGTATTTCAACCTAACAACAACCATTTGGACAAAATAAAACATTAAAAGTACATTTCCACCGTATTGACATAGTGCTTTTGGTGGATTCTGGTCCAGGTCGGATCTAATCCTAACCTCTTCACTTGAGGTATCAGAAAAATAAATTCTTTATTTTCGATTTTTCTCGACGAGTTTCATACAAATTCATCATCAAACTTGGCTGTGACGAAATTTATCTTCTGGTCCAGGTCGCATTTCAACCAACCACGTCAATTTTGCGATATATCATCTCGAGAACTAAGCGAGATATATAAACTTAAAAATGTTTTGTACTTTAAATTTTTCTCGTCGAGGTACATAAGAATCCATCATCAAGGGTTTTCGTAGAATGCCCTGAATTAACACAAATCTCGCAGCGTTAATCAATCCCTGACTGGCATTAAGATTTCTGTTTAACATAATAATGGCATTTTTCTTTGAAAGCAATTTATGAGGCGGTCTCGCAAATGGATCTAATGATTTGGATGAAATTTCATATGTAGATAACGTTTTGCTATTCAAGTTTTTAACACGATTTAAGAAAAAAAAAAAAAAAAAGAGTTGCAATTTTTGTATTTGGTTTCTCGAAAACGGCTCTAACCTCATTACGTAGAAGGTTCAGGTACCAGTAAACCTAATGATGTTAGTGAAGTTTCTCTTTGGTTAACTGTGCACCTCTAAACGCCTAGGAAGTCTTCAAGCCTTTTACTTTAATCAAACTTTACTCGAAATCTTGGATATTAAATAGAAATCGAAAGATGCCGAGTGAAGATCGGTCACCCAGGTACTTTAATAAAAGCCCTATATAAACTTTGTATCACAGTAAACCAACTCTAAGTCAACCGAAAATAAAATAATCATTAATAATTCAGTTTTGAAACAATGAGCTTCTATTATGTGAGCATTTCGTCATTTCTAAACCGATTTAAGAGCAATAAAGTGGCTCAACATTTAATAAAACAACTAAATTAACTTTCTATAATGATATAAAAACCTTATACTAACCTGAAATGTGGTAATCCATAATAATTCAGCTCACCAAACAATAGATTTTTGATATTTGGTATTTCACTATTTCTGCACACTTTCGAATGAAATAAAGTAGTTTTAAAGGAATGATAATTTAATAAAAGTATAAATTCACTGAAATTCCGTAGTTTCTGGACATGTAAATAACTTAAATCAATTTTTAAACACTTCGGTAGATGCACTTCACTTTAGCATTTTTTATCGCAGAATCCTAGAAAGCTTTCAGAATAAAAAGTAGATTTCTTGAAAGATCCAAAAATCTAATATCACATATATTAATTTCAGGCCGTTCCATGCAGTAGAACCGATTTATAAAGATTTTAGAAATTATTTCATCACGAAACCATGTGCCAAGCTTAGGAATTTATTACAGCCAATTGAAGTTAGGTACAAAGATAAGACAACTTTTAAAATATGTAATTTAATTCAGAGAATATTTAGGTAATTTTACATTTTCGATAAAAGCAGTAGAAGTAAAGTTATTAAATTAAAACATATATATCATTTTTGTAACTCTAGTCAAAGCTGTAATTTCACTATCCGGGCTTCAATCTCAATAAAACTTACACCATTAAACTCAGGAATTTTAGGAGAATACACTGATGATAATTTTATTTAAATAAATTGTGATTTAGAAGAAATGACGAAATTATGCAAGCTCAAAAGAAGAGGTATTTCCCCAAGTAGGAAATAGGTCACCTCATACGGTTAGGATAAAATAGATCTTTAAAACCAAACGCTTAAAGCTGCTCACTGCATATCCACGGATACCCTATTAAAAAAGTCTAAACACTGTCGGTCTTTAATTACCGTATATCTGTTTGGTTACCGAGTTAGCTAAGGCACATTTTTGCAGGGAGGCAGCAGAAAGCTGCGCTTAGGCTGTGACGTCATAGAACCTATATAATCTGGTGCGGGCATGATACTCCATCTTTATTCTTTTGTAAGCTGAGCAGTATGTGCGTGTAGTCTGTGTAAGTGTCGAGTCGGGTGGGAGAAAGGTGGTTGAGGTGAAGGTACCGAGTCGGCCATCTTGGGACTTTTGCGTATGGCGCGCAAGGTTAACTCGTAATATGAACTTGTAAATTTTCATCAGGGGTTCGGTCGGTTCTAATATCTCTCCACAACTTGCAAACTTTTGGAAAAGTGTGTTCGATTTGCCAACTTTGAACTTGTGATTTTCTTTTAAATAAACTTGGAATTTTCGGAGAGTGAACTTTTATCATTTCATAGTTATCTAGCAACCTTTTCTCTATTTGTGGTGTAACAAATATTGTGGCGACCTTAAGCATTTAAGTTGAGTCAAATCTAAATTATTTCGTAAATTTTCCATAGAACTTTGAGTCAACATCAAGAGTAAGTTGAGGCACTAAGGCTATACTTCAGCCCCAGTATCAGCCTTGGGTCATACAAACGCTAACAATAACAACGAGGAGATTAAAAATCCTTGGCCACATTTATGTGATGTTGCGTTTAAATAAAGATTGCGAGAACAATTGATATATGAATGCAAACTGTGTTTACCTAAACCTTCTACAATCAAATCTCACATGTATAGCCTTAATAATCTTAACCAACATATGAAGGGGATGCATATATTCAAATATGAACAGTTTGAAGAAAAAGTAAAAGCAGGGCGAACTCGTGGGAAGAAAGTAAAATAATTCAAAGCCTTCTTCAAATGCGGTAGATTCTTCTGATGTAGATAGCAGCAGAATAGATGTGATTTCACCTCCATCTGCTAATAAAAGTCTACGTCAATAAAACTTTTGGCTTCTTAGCTACCGGCACCGTCATATTCCAGGCTGGTGTGGACTGATGTATCATAAACATTTTCGTTGCCAACATGATTCCACTAAATGTTGAAGAATCCGATACGTTTAAGAAACTGGTAAAACGTTGAAGAAAAACTCAGTTTCCAAAAGGATATTTGGTAGATGTATTATTGATTCACATCACGGTGCATAACACCTTGGTAATGCTTGCAGTAATACTTATTGCAAAGTATAAACATCAGTTCCACTTTTGGATGGTTAACTTTTAACGGTTAACTTTAACTTGCGTTAAACTTGCAAACATGTAACGCTTTAACGATTATCGAAGTTAATTTTTTGAGTAGCGGATTAACGATTAACGAAGTTAACTTTTTGGTTAACTGTGCCCACCTATGCCTGTGGGTAAGGTAACAATTATAAAATGAACAAAATAACACCAAAATGAAATGTTTGTCTTGACCTTAGAAGAATAAGGTTGTTTTGGACAGAGACAAAGGGCAAAACTTTTGAAAGAAAAGCAAGTAATATAATGCTAAGAATTCTCATGATGGTTTACAAGCTGACATAAATGATGACATACAGAATGGGGAAGAAAGGAAGGTAAACTAAAAACTGCAACTGTCCTGGTCCTCTCATGGGCAGAAAAGGCAGTAAAAGGATCATGAAATGGGGGAGCAAAGATGGAAAAAATTGTGTGATAGATAAATAATACAACAAAGGAAGCTGCAACCAATAACAAACCAAATTGACCAAACGATATAGACAAAACTGATAGGGAAAAGTGAAATAGCAGAGCATTATAAACATCATGTTGAACAAATTAATGAAGATCAGTTTTTATGATAGTTTAATGTTTTGAAATGGTTAAAAAATGTGAATATAAGGCCATAGACATAATTGATAGGGAAAAGTGAAATAGCAGAGCATTATAAACATCATGTTGAACAGATTAATCAAGATCAGTTTTTTTGATAGTTTAATGTTTTGAAATGGTTAAAAAAATGTGAAAATAAGGCCAATAAAGACAATAGATTAGGTGTTTGGAAGGTAAACAATATTTGGGACTTGCTTGAGGAGGAAGGAAATATTCTTAAAAATAAATAAATAAATGAAGCTACATAAATAAGTGAATCAGCAAACTATTCTAATTCAGAAGGGAATTAGATAAACAGTATTTTTATTTGGTGCATGCATCAGTTGGTTTCAAGTAACATTGAGATCATTTGATGTATATTAATCTATAGTGCAGTATTAAATTTTATATACTCTTTGAATAATTTGTGCTTGGTGCATGTGACAGTTGGTTTATAGTAATTGTTGAGAGTGTATGATTTAAATTAATCTTTAGTGCATTACTGACTATTACAGAACCTTTGAATACATTGGGTTTGTAGTTAGTGCATGTAACAATTAGTTTTGAGTAGCTGTTGAGATTGTTTAATTTATGTAGGGTGTTGCAAAAATGACACCAGTTTTTAATTGCAAATTATACTGTTATTTGTTAGCTGGTCATATTGTTGAGTATCAAGCTGGTATCCATAAATGTTCCGACTAGTGCTAATTGGTGCATGTAACAATTGGTTTCGAGTAGCTGTTTGTTGAGAGTGTTTAATTTATATACGATTTTCCAAAAATGATGCCAGTTTTGAATAGCAAATTATATTGTTATTTATTAGTTGGTCACATTGTTACGACTGGTGCTGCAGTCTGAATTTCTAGCATAACTATTTCATTGTGTGTCAAACCATGGAGGAGTTTATCATTGAACTGAAAGTGTTAGTTGTTAAAATTATTTTTTTATTAGAACATAGAGAGTTATGCAGCAACTGTGAAACTTCGTCACATGATTCTAGGAAGTAATGAAACACCGAATTAATCAACAGTTTGAAGAATTATGGTAAAGTTCAATGAAACAAGTTAAACATTAAATGTGAAAAATTGTGGGCAACCTCATTCCAGCTGCTCTGTGCAAAACAATGACATCGTTCATGTAAGTATGGCCAGGGGCAGCCCTAAGACAGTACAAGAGGTGCATCTGCATCAGCGCCATCATATGGGGGACGCCGGAAATGCCGTGCAATTCCATAAAAACCTGGCTCGCTGTTTATATGTTATTTTAACACAGTAATCATCCAGAATTGTTTATAAACATAAGAACTTCAGCGTAATGCATAGTTGTATGTCGTGATAGAATCAATTCAATTCAGGTAGGCGACTTGATTAAGAGTGACTTACTCGAATCAGAAATCATCTCATAATTAGCACTCCCCAGGTGCTGCGCCTCCCACACCAGATTCCTGCCTTTTTGGCTGTGGTCTTGGAGTTCATTCGTATGTGAGTGCAGTACACAATTCAACCTACTATGTTAGATCTTAGATGATTGCAATTAACGCTGGTATCATAATTATTTAGTAAGCAATCTGTTTCTTGTAAGACAAGACATGTAGCTCCTTTTTTTGGGGGGGGGGGAAAAAAACCTATTATGGCCTAAAATTCTTAACAAGAAAACAAAACCAAGGAGAAATTGAGTAGTTTCAAAATTGCTTGTATCTGAATCGTCGTCACCAGAACTAGTTCAACACGCAACGGAAGAAACCTTATTTAATAGAAGTTCTACAGACAAGGTTCATGATGATAAAGAGCAGCATGTACGAGAAGATTTAGTCCACTATGGCTGCAGTACAAAAATTACATAATGGGGTATACCAGTCATACCAACACCATCGTCTCTTCATAGTACGAATTAAGATATTTCAAAATGGTCACTCATTGACTCTGCATCCCGAGTTTAAATAATTAACCAATCAAAAAAAAAAAAAAAAAAAATCCAAGAAAAAGTCATGGATGTCATGTTTCAAATACGCATACTTAAAAGTAACACCAACTGGAGAAACTTACAAAAAAATGTCTTGTTTGCTTTAAATCTGCATTATAATGTATGCTGTTTTTACTGTTTTTTATTCTACAGTAGATCTCTCTTTTGGAGAAAGAAGAAATGGATAATTAGAGGTACTTCCTCAAATCACCGGCACACCATGCTTGGTTGTATAGAAGAATTGATTTGATTGAAGGACGTCAGTGTAATAGACAAGCATTTGTAAATACAGATTGAAGATGAAATATCATGGCATGTTGTTATACTTTAATCAATATTATGCAAAGTATTCTTTTTAACATGCAATAATTTCTTGTTCAGAGGAAGCTCTGAATGTAAAACACTAAATACTTTTAATAATGGCAATTTTCTGCATATATTGCAGCTGCTAGAGAAATATGAGCTTGTGATGATGAAGCATCTCCGTCATACTGTCAGATATTTTGGCAAATGTATTCAAATGAGTGAAGTTTGTAATAAAATTTTGACTATGGTTAAATCATCTGAATACTTTTCAATCATATTGAATTGAACGTCTGATGTCAGTCACGTCAAACAAATTATCTTTAACAGTGCTTTTGTTGGTATTAATGAAGATGAAGTCCAAGTGCGTGAGTGTTTTGTTGCTTACAAGCCGGTAAGTGCATCTTCGGGTCTTGGTACCAGTACTCTTTGGCCAGTTTATCGATGATACTTCACATAAGTTCGATTTGGATATGAACGATTGTCGGGGACAAAGAAATGACAATGGCTCCATTATGGTAGGAGGAAACAAAGATGTCCAAAGCAGAACTCTAAACCAATATTTTTGAGCATTTTTTAATCCCTGTAGCTGTAATTAAATTCGGTAATAGCAAACCCTTCTCCATATTCTTTAAAGAAGATTTGTGCTTATCTATCGATCAACAAAGCAATGGTAAGTACTATCACCACAAAATTTTGTGAAACTCCTTTGGAGAATAATTTCCAGCCTCGCTACAGTTCGTTATCACTACTCTACAGTTCGCGTCAGCCTTTTGGACACGAATTATTCCATTGCACCAAGAGAAGCATTGTCCTTCAGCTAGACCATGGAACAGTTTGAGTTCATAGTTAGAATGGTGACTTGGTATAATACACTGTTTCAAGTAAATATTGGAAGCAAGGCTATGGATGCTGAAAGTAGATTTATAAAATACTTCACAATTGCTGGAAAACAGCTCAGAATTTGAGAAAGAGTACTGAAAATGGCTAGAGAAATTGTTTCTCACACTGGGACATATCCTTTTACTAAGCCAGTCAGGTCCCAAAGAAAGTAGAGATTTTTCGAGTACGAAGCCGTAGATGAGATAGTAATAGGTCCAAAAGAATTGTTTTCAATGAACATGTTTTAGCATTTGATAGATACAACTGAGAATGCGCTGGTCACACAACTATACAAATTTAATGATACAGGGTTGTTCTTACAAATTATCAAAACAGTTCCTGAAAAGTCCAAATTGAAATAAATCTGTGCAGATTTAGAAATAAGATTAACTTATGGAGAAAAATTTGACATATTTGGTTGTGAATTGGTTGAGGAACTTTCGAACTGAAATTATTGTTGATGGGGCTTGAACCTGCAGAACCAAAAAAGTCCAACTTATGAAACAAAATAGTTGGCAGGATTGTGTGGATAACACTTCGAATTTTTCTAACCATAACTGCAACTTTTGCTAATGGAAAGAGATGTTTCAATACATCAAAACTTATCAAAATTTGATTCCTAAGACTTCCGCAGCAATCTTTTTCATGATTCATGGATATGCCGCATTGTTTTGTTTCATAATCTGATCTTTCGGCTGCCATCATACAACCTTCGAAGGCTGTAGGATAGGAGAATCGTGATTCGTGTGCTCTGAAACACTTCTGGGAGCACCAGAATTGTACTCTTCTGTCAGATCTGCCACAGATCACACCCTATACTGCTTTTCAGAGCGGGCAAGCCTCCAACCTCCACATTCTGTGATGTGGCATGGGTGTCTACAACATCGTCACTAACTTTGGTTTAACTGTCCTTCAAACACTTTCCAAAGATGCTCACTACTGTAGCACGCAAACAACCGACCAGCCTCTCCGTTTCCAAGATTCTCATTCCAACCGCCACACCCACAAACCGCCGGCCAATAATATAAGGGAATTACGTGACCTGTGCGAAGAAATCTGGTGTCAGATACTTTTGTAAGCCTACAAAGGACTTGTAGAATCAATGCTATGCTGAATCGATGCTGTATTGTGTTCGAAAGTTGGATCAGTATGCTAGTAAGTAGGGGTCAAAATGTTTTGGCTGATCACTGTACATAGACAGTCTTCAACCCGTAGCTTTGCTCAGGTGGAAATCACAATGCATTCATACTAGTATTCAAATCCCACATGAACTACTAATTCGATAGGGATAAAAGTAGACAGCCAATACATTATTCTAAATTTTACCCAAAGCCGTTCAGCCCTTTCGACAAGAAACATTAACAAACAAATAAACCTTTAAATTTATAAAACTAGTAAGATGTAAAAAATGTATGTTATCTTTATTCTGTCTATATGGACACCTTAATCACATATAAGTGATTGTACAATTGGGGTGTCTCAATGAGATTTTGCGCCACCTGTAAAACTTGCTAGGGCCGTCCCTGAGTATTGCTATGAGTTCAATGAAGTCGGTTTGTAACCATTTCCAAGAATTTATCATAGGATCTCGTTGAATACAGCCAATTCACCAGTATAATCTCCATTACCATCCTTACTAAATTCAGTTAATGCAGAACCTGAAAATAGTTAATCACAAGAAGAGGTGACATTTTGTTGATTGGTTTCTGAGAAGACAAAAGGAGAGTGATGGCATTGTGAGTGACGGGGTGAATTACCAGTTTATTGGTTGTGTGAATAAACCTAACTGCCATATCTGAGGGTCAGAAAATCCTTGCATGTTTCAAGAAAGGGAAGATCATCCATAACGAGTGACGGTTTGGTGTCATTTTCAGGTGGGCGACACAAGGCCCTTATTTTTTTGAAGATGAATGGGATAATCTGTGAAAGTTAATGGAAACCGATACTGTGCGATCATAAGAGCTTAAATGCATTGGATATTAATGAATTGTGGTTTCTGCAAGATGGTGCCACCTGTCACACATCCCGTGTATCAACTGGGCAGTTTCTGGATGGCATCTTCTCGTGTAATGGTGACCAACAACAGGTCACGTGACTTAAACCCCTGTGAATTTTTTCTTTTGGTTATATGAAATCATTGGTGTATGTCAATCAATCCTGAAATCCCCACGAGTTACAGTAGAAAATTCAACATATTGTTGGTGACATGCAAGTGAAGTCTTGTGAGGCAGTCATTGGGAATTTTGCATGACAGCAGTAGAGGGGCATATGGCTGACATCATTTCACATTCCTAAAATGAGAAGGTTAAGGGATCATGTTTATGTATTTTGTTATTGTGTTTTGAAGAAATAAAGTTCTTAATTTGATATAACAATGTTGGCACCCTTTGGCAACACCCTTTATTGATCTGTAGTGCAGTTCTGACTTTTATTTAATCTTTTCGTGCTTTCTGTTTGTAGTGGGTGCATATGACAATAGATTTTGAGTAGGGTTGTAGCGGATCTCCACATCCGCATCCGCAAGTGCTAACTTTCGCATAGAATTGGACATCCGCATCCGCAACTGCAGGTTTTAAAGTGGATGTATAGCGGGTGTGTGTGCTTTTTTTCTGGTTTTACGCCTCATATTCGTCCACGCCCATAGGGAGATTTATATATAGCTTATTGTTTTCTCTTCATATAAATTTGGCATATTGTCGCTTAGCTAACACCACCATGCTTGAATTACTATGAAATGCTCTCGGGTGACTTATATACTTTTATTACTATTTTTAAGGTCCTGTTATAAGAATAACAATTACTTTGGCGGTATTCTGAGCTAAGCGATGGAACTAGTGTGTAACAAAGAGCGACAGGCAGGTGCTTTGTTGTGCGTTGTGGTGGTGCTACCTTCTGATAGTCAAGCCGTGAAGTTCATGTGTCAATAAATGTTCTGTTGTCGTGTGCCTGGTTATGTAATTATTTAGACCTGTGAATTCATCACGAGTTTTTGTTTTGATAAAGATGAAGCCAAGGAAAAGTGCAATCTGGCTATATTATATCGAAACAGACAATATTTCTGCAAAATGTAGGATTTGTGATAAAAAATATTCTAGGAAAGGCAGAAGTACTACATCACTGAAATCACATCTCAAATCTATGCATAAAAAACAATATGATGAATTTTGCAAACTGGACCAAACACAACAAAAGGCAGAAAAATTGGATGCAACAGAATTGACAACTTCGTTACAGCAAACCAAAAAGCAGATTTCGTTGCAAGAAGCTGTGAAAAAGAATCAAACATGGGACACATCGCACAAAAAATCCAAAGAAATTGATATCTAATTGGAGAAATAATTCCATTACAGAATCTTCCATTTAATTTCGTTGACGGAGTAGGTTTTCATCGCGTCAGCTTTGTCAAATTATCAGCTGAGAGGACAGCAGTTTTTTATTCATCATATATGTGAAGAGATATATCCAAAAATGGCTAAAAAAATTGAACAATTGCTTACACAATTCACTAAACTATCATTCACCACTGATGTTTGGTTGGAACCAAGTGCTAATGTATCGCTTTTGAACTTAACTGCACACGGGATTACGGAAGACTCCAAGCGAATGCAGATTGTATTAAACTGTCACTCTCTTCATGGCTGACATACCGGCGATGTAATTTGTGAACATTTTAAAATGATGTTGCAGGAGTGGAACATTCCGTATGAAAAATTGCATTGCTTTATTCGTGACGGTGGGTTGAGCGGTAAATTTAGCAAATATTACTGTTGTGAATTGCACTGTGCATCAATTACAGCTGTGTGTCCGTACTGCTATTGAAAGGCAAGAAGTGAAATATCTAATTGGAAAATGCAAGAAAATTTCAGCGCATTTTAATCACTCCCAAACTGGCCAGGATGAATTGCATAAAATTCAAAGAGAGCAGCTCAATCAACCAGCTCTCCATGTGATTCAGGATTGTGCCACCAGGTATGTCTTGCTTTGCATGCGATTATTAAATTGTAATACAGAACTCAAAGAAATTAAAGGATCACAAAATATTTATAAAAGTTTAGGACATTTCTTTAATGTTTGTTGTAAAAATGGCTATAAATTAAAAAAAAAATAATAATAATTTTGCTCGATATGTCTAGTTTTTTTTTTTTTTTAATTTTTCAATTGAAAACATTTACCTTATATATGTACAAACTTATTTAAAGTTAAAGAGCGTTGAAAGAGAAACTACAAAATTTTTTGTTGATCCTCAAAATGATGCACATTGTTTTCATTTCAGGTGGAACAGCCCTTTTTACATGATAGAGCGGCTGTTAAAGATCAAGGATTCTATTTGTCTATATGCGATGTAAGCACCTTAGAATTTTGGCAAATTCAAGTTCCTTAGCTTCAAGTATAAGGGAGGAAGTAAAGTTAAAGTAAACATATAGTTTTTAGTGCACATACAGGTTATGGGAGGGACGTTTTATGTAGGAAGCTGATACCACAACCTAATTCACTAAATAAACCATTTTAAAAGCAGTAAAGACCTCCAATATTTAATAAAAGCCCTAAATGAACTTTCTATAATAGTAAGAGAACTTCATTTTAATTGAAAATAAGATAATTCCTAGTAATTCAACTTCTTGACAATAAATTTCTGCCATATGATAATTTTACTATTTTTAAACCATTTTAAATGCAGTAAAGACCCACAATAGTTTATAAAAGCACCAAATAAACTTTTTATAACAGTAAAGAAACTTTATGTTAACTTGAAATAGAATAATCAATGACAGTTCCACTTGTAGATGATAGATTTCTATCATGTGAATATTTCACTACTTTTGGGCAATGTTAGTAGCAATAAAGTAACTCAACATTTAATAAAGGTACTAAATAAACTTTTTATAACAGTAAGGAAACTTTTAAACCAACCTGGAATAGGAAAATTCATTATTGTACCATTTGTAAATAGTGGATTCCTGCTATGTGACTATTTCATTATTTCTGGACACTTTCAAATGAAATAAAGTAATGTTTAAAAAATAATAATTCCAAAGAAAGCTAAATTCACTAAAATTCCGTAGTTTCTGACTGTGTAAATAGCTTAAATAAATTTTTAAACATTTCGATAAATGCACTTCACTTTTAATAATTTTTATCACAGATTCCTAGTAAGGTTCCGAACTAAAAAGTAAATTTCCTGAAAGAATTAAAAATCTAGTATTACATATTTTAATTTCAGGTAATTTTATGCAGTGGAACGGATTTTATAGACATTTTAAAGATTATTTCGTCACTAAAGCCATATGCTTCACTTAGGAATTAATTGCCACCAAACCAAAACACTTTCAGAGATAAAATAACTTTCAAAACACGTAATTTAATTCAGAGAAAATTGTGGTAATTTTTCCTTTTTAATATAAACAATACCTAAAAAGTTATTAATAAAAAACCATACGACTTTTAAACCGTTTATTTACCAAAGCTTGTCTAAGCTGTAATTTCATTATCCAGTCACCAATTTTTACATAAGTTACACCATTGAACTTGTAAATTTTTGTAGAATATTTTGACAATAATTTTATTCAGATAACTTGCAGTTCCATGAAATTCAGAGGAAACTGAATAAATTCAAATGGTCGGGTTAATCCCGTTACTTCAGAGATTTTTATCACCACGCAGAAATCAAACAAAACTTTAAAACTAATCGCTCTAAATTTCTCACTAAACTGCCATTGGACTTCTAGTAGATAAGTATAGACACTTTCAAAGTTTGAACACTTTTCATAATCTGGATCGTCTAATAAATTACACACACTTTTTATCTCACGGAAGTGAAAAGTCACTGGTTTTGGTAATTCCTATATAAGACCCCACCGCCATCATGATTTGTCTTTACCTCGGGAGCGTTATGTGAGTAAACCTGCGCTAGTTTGCGTTGGAGAGGGAAGTAGTCGGTTGAAATTTGGTGCTACTCAGCAGCCATGTTGGGACATCAGTGTGTTAGTCTGCAAATATAATGTCTACTTAGAACTTTTAAATTATCAAAAGGGGTTTCGGTCGGTAAATTCTCTCTCCACAATCTGCAATATTTTGGAAACGATTGTTCGATCTCCTACTCAACTGTATTATGCTAATTTTGAAATTGTGACTTTTTTTAAATAAACTTCAAATTTTCCGAGCAAAGTGAACTTTTGTGATTTCATAGTAGACTTGAAACCTTTACTAAGTTTGCGGTTTAAACAAATTTAGTGGCGACCTCTAAGCATTTCAGTTGAGAATCCAAAAAGGCTACATGGTCAAGTTAAAATTATTTCGTCTAAATTCCACAGAACTTTTAATTCAAGTGAATTGTTAGTTAAGGCGCCTTAGCCGATACCACAGCCCCGGTATAAGCTTTGGGTCTTACAGCCAGCAAACATCATATTCCACAAATTTCCCCGCAAGAATGGTTGCTTCTAAATAAATTAGTAACAATCTTGAATCCATTTGAAGAAACAACAAGAATTCTAAGCGATGCAAAAACATGCATATCATCTGTTATCCCATTGATTCAGGTACTGAAGCATACTTTGCAGGCGGAGAAAGATAAGCTGGATACAGATCAGGATTTAAAAAGCATTATAACAAATATAATTGAACACTTAAACTCCATATTTTGGGAACTACAAAGCAACAATTTGTTTGCTCTTGCAACATATTTGGACCCGAGATACTAGCTCAAATTTTTCAGTGAAATAATAATAGAAAGTGTTCAGTCTGAATTATTACGCTTCTTAACGCTGCACAACGATTTGGGTGTTGGAAGTGGAACCGCTGTAATAACAAGCATGGATAACGCAGCTCTTGTCTGTAAAAAATCAAGAACAGAACCGAATTCAGTTGACAATGCACCTAGCACTAGCTCTCAAATTGTACCACCACCGAGCATTTTTTCTAATCTGGCAAACATGTTAACAAACAGCAGTGATGAGGAAGATAACGTGGTAGAGAATGACACCAATGTCACCAACATCATGGTATGGAAATCATTACTAAATGAATATAACAACGAAAATTGGCTCCCACTAACTGAGGATCCTGTATTGTGGTGCAAAATGAACACTAAATTTGAAGCATTTGAACGTATAGTGAGTGCTTATCTGTCGCCCCCTCCCGGTTCTGTACCAAGCGAGCAACTTTTTAGTGGAGCAAGTTTAATTTATGACCCTCTCAGGAATCGATTAGAAGGAGACAATGCAGCAAAATTATTGTTTATTAAATATAATTTGCCACTTTTAGGTTTTAACTATTAGATTAGTGTAGCTTCTCTGCTTAGTAAACATTATTATCTCAGTTAGTTTGCTGTGCTTTTTAAATATTTATTGTCAGTTAGAAATAAATAATTTGTTTTCTAATTGCTCTAACTGACTTAGCAATGATTTTATTAGGGTTTACTTAACTTACTAATGGATTTAATTTGGTTCTACGAAGAAGTTTGTAGTTCCTAACATGTTCTGTTCCAAATCTAGGGGCTGATTTATTACTTCTTAACAAGAGAATACTTTTTGTATATTTTAAGCTTATTTTTAATAAAATACTAAATAATAAGTATTATAAAATTTGCACTCCACTTCCGCTAAACACCCACTTCCGCAAAACATCTGCATCCGCAGATGTCAACCACTGGATATCCGCATCCGCATTCGCAAAGATGACATCCGCAACAACCCTAGTTTTGAGTAACCATTGAGGGCATTATTTTCTTTTATCTGCTTTTATAGCATTCTGTATAAAGCAGCACAAGAATTTGTAGTAGTCAAATAGCTGATAATGGTAATGATGATTTTTATTGTGTCTATATGGACACCTTAATCACGTATAAGCGATTGTACAATGGGGGCGCCACAGTGAGATTACACACCACCTGTAAAACTTGCTACAGCCGTCCCAAATCCTGGACACCAGGTATCCACCTGACTTCAACTCTCTAAAGGATGAGAAATGGATGTTAATATCTGACCAAATATTTTGGCATTAAGACGGTGGTGGGGGGAAGGGAGGGGAGGGGGGAGAGGGCAGTCAAACAAGCTTAGATGTCAGGAAGGTGAGCTAGTGTAACTGTCCAACTGGTTTCACGTTTTATTGGAGACCAATGCAATCTCACAATAATTGTTCTATGAGTTTGTGACCCACTAGGTCAGGGCAACCGGTGACTGGGAACTCAAATGTTTGGCAGTTTATTGAGCCCATTAGGAAAATGGTGGATAATTCAGGGAGGAAATTCAGTGTTCAATCAGTGTTTTTTTCTGGTTGATCTAATCCCAAGATGTGGAACAGGCCATTCCGGTTGCCACTGAGCAGACGGGGCATAGTCAAGACAGATCATGACGTATGTTGACACCAGTGATGCTTGCTGCCAGTGGTTATTCTATCATAATTCCAGTGGCTAGCTAAAAATGTGAACTCTGTAGCCAGTAGCCACAAAATATGGGTAGAACTAACTATTTGAAACATTGTTGACAGAACAGATTATTGAGAGCCATGTTGAGGGGCTGACTCAGAAGCTATGGAATTTCTGTGCTTACATTGGTTGCAGATTCCTTGATCTTTGCCATAGGGTATGTGTAGGAATCCATCTAATAGTTCAGGTACGCAGTGTACACATGAATCGGTTATGCAGGTTACAAGTGCAATTGAGAGCATTTTTAATCTGAGGGAGGGAGACCAGGAACTGGAAATACAGTTACAAGCATCCCAAATAAATTCAAAACTGCATGTTAACAGCAGGAATCTTGGCATTTAGAAGTTCTCATTGTTAACTGTAGAAAGGTTTTTGACAAACAGCCTCAAGTTGAGGGTGTTACTAGTGTACAGAAGCAAATATCTTAATCTGTACAGAAAGCTGTTTAAATCTGGATATAAATTCTACAGAAATATTAATAATAGCATGAACATATTTAGTAAGGATAGATTGCATTCCAATGGAGAGGATGTATTTATAGCAGTCAGTAAATACATTAGAATCAATAAAATAGACATTGACACTGGTAGCAAAATCATTTGTATTAACTTTAAAACAGCACGGACTAAATTTGTGATAGGCACCTTTTTATTTTTTATCTGTTGTTGGGGCATTAAGAAATAGCATAATTGATACAGCTTCACACTTTCAGGATTATACAATACTAGGAGGCGACTTCAACTAGCCTTATGTTGAATAGAGTAATTGCATTCACGTTAATGGATAAAATAACTTGTGAAATCATTCTTGAACAATTCTAAAATCATCATGTATGACAGCTGGTTACTAACTCAAAGGCTGTCATGATGGTAACATAAACATTTTAGATCTTATTGTTACAAACAGGACACAATTATTCACAGTCATTTCAATTACCACAAGAATAAGCTATCACAAAGTAGTAATTGCAAATGTAAAATCAATAACTGAGTACAAAAAGCATAAAGTATACATTCCCAAACTGGGGGGTACAAAGACATGTCAGGAAATGTGCGGCAAGCACTATAGCTCTGCTTTCCATGTGGATGATACTCCGGCTCTACACTGTATAAGTAGTATGTCTTCTTCACTGCTTCAAAGAGTTTTAAATTTTTATTCTATCATGACACACTTGGTAAGTTTCTCCTGAGATGTCATTTTTAGTACTGAGATGTAGACATTTACAATTACATTTACATTAATTTTGGGAGCAAGGAGGGAGAGGGGTGGGGGTGGGAAATTTTTATTTGACTGAAGGGGAGTGTGGTTAGAAAACATTTGGGAACACATAGAATAAAGAAAGGGTTGTTTACAAATTTGATAAGGGCTCAAATGAATATCTTTGAGCTTACCTGAGAGGTAATTACCAAACCTTCAATGTAACAAAAGACTCCGTAGAAGAAAAGTGACGTCCGTTTGTACATATATTAGGGAATGTATAAATATGTATACACTGATATGAACAGTCATAGAAGGGAATGATGCACCTGGCATTCTCCTTAAAAAATTTTTTTTTTAAAACGCAAAAAGCAAAGGAGAATACTTGCATGCTTAAGGATAAAGTACCACAGTGATTTAGAAAACTTAGTTGAGTTAAGAGGACTTCCTAAAAATGTGACACCTGAGGCCTTAAATAACTTCAGTTACAATTAGCTTTCTAAAGGCGTCATAAAAAATTCAAATAAATTTTGGTGTATGTATGAAAAGTCCGTGGTGGGAACAACAGTATTACAGCATTGATACACAATGGGTGTGATGTTAATGACAGCAATGACAAGGCTAATGTACTAAATGCTGAATTTGGAAATTCATACACAGATTTTTCCATGACATGTGGAGTTAGAGATGAATTTGCTATGAAAATACATGGCAGGTTTTGAAAAGCTATTAGAGCACCTTAATTTGGGGAAATCATGAGGTACTGATGACATCCCAGTAAGAGTATTTTAAGAGCTCATGAAAGAAAACAAACCATTTCTGTCTGATATTTATACTGCAAATCATTATAAGTAGGGTTCGGAGCTTTAGTAAAAGTCATATTTTTTTCCTGTCTCCTTTTGAACTGAAATGCTGAAATAAACACTGGTTCAATGTTTCTGATTGTATTTAAATGTATTTTATATAGCCTATAAATTCATATTTGGGCCATTTTCCTAATTCTGGTCATATTTCAACAATTTTTATGGTCATATGGTCATATTTTGAGGAAAAAACTGGTAATTTTTTGATAGAAGTTATAGATGAAGAGAAATTAAGATAATTATTCAAAGAAATATACTCCTGTTAGACATTGGAGAAAGAAATGAAACTAATTGTCACTAAATTGTTCAGAATTCACCAGTCAAGAATTAAAGTTATAAATTATTGTCACTCTCCAAACATTAATGTTCCGCCCGCTTTTTAAATTTGACTATGCAGCAGCAGCATGCCTGTGTCGAGCCGCGTCAATCAATGTCTCACTTGTGACAGTATCGCGTGAGTTGAGTCCACTGCAGTGACCACCGATGAGTTGAGAGGAATCAACTGTCTTCCTATGATTCAGTACAGTGAAACTGCTGCTTAACGGGAAACCCCTCCCTACCAAGATCAGGTATTCCCCACATACCAGACTATCCGCGTCTAAACAAGCACAAAGCCTTCAACCACTCACGCACTGTCACCAATGACTTTGAAAATAATCCTGAACCAGTGTTAAATCTGCTGTGGATCAG
Organism: Vandiemenella viatica; assembly: GCA_031002005.1. NCBI lineage: Eukaryota > Metazoa > Arthropoda > Insecta > Orthoptera > Morabidae > Vandiemenella > Vandiemenella viatica. The sequence goes on from JARYHS010013630.1 coordinate 175,006,090, forward strand.
TGAGTACCGCCATGCCGAAAACAAAACTTTCTGAAAGTGTAAAGTTACAAAGTTACTTAAAGGAATTTGGAGAGGAGTATTTTAGCACAGATGAAAGAGTTATTTTCTGTAAATTATGTGAAACTAAAGTGAATGCAACAAAGCTATTTCATGTGCAGCAGCACTGTAATACATCAAAACACAAGAATAACGTAATACGACATTCAAGTCGACAAAGCAAACAGCGACTTTTCTTGGATACATCTACAGCTTCGTCGTCTTCCAAATTGTCAATTTTTTCTAAAGAACTCTGTGAAATGATGGTATCAGCCAACATCCCACTTAATAAAGTGAACAATGAGAATTTAAAATCGTTCTTGGAGAAATACACAACACAGGCAATTCCAACCGAATCAACATTGAGGAAGAACTATTTACTGTCTTGTTATGAAAATGTATTGCAGAACTAAGATAGGCACCAATAAGATCTGGGTATCAATGAATGAAAGTACTGATGCTTGTGGGAGATACGTTGTAAATGTTATCATTGGAACCCTACATTCTGACAGATCGGGTCATATATTTTTATTGGACTGTGAAGCTCTTGAATCAGTAAATCACTCAACAATTGCCATCCATTTCGAGAACGCCATGAAACTGTTATGGAGAGGTGATGTTAAGTGAGAACTATTTGTGACCGACGCTACGCCGTACGTGGTAAAGGCTGGGAAATGTCTGAAGATGTTGTATCCTTCGATGGTGCATTTAACTTGTCTCGCTCATGGATTACATAGAGTTGCCGAGGAATTAAGACTAAATTTCTCTGATGTTGATAGGTTAATATCAAATGTAAAAAAGATTTTTGTTAAAGCTCCAATGAGAGTGGCAAAATTTAAAGAAGACGCACCTTCCGTCCTTCTTCCATCACAACCAGTACTTACTCGTTGGGGCACATGGCTCGATGCAGTTAGCTATTACTGTGAATATTATGAAAACATAAAGAAAATAGTTTCTAATTTTGATAGCAGTGAAGCATCTTCCATAAAAATTTCCCATGAACTCTTTTCCAGTAATTTGTTCAGAAATTTGGTGTACATAAAGTCAAGTTTTTCAAGCATCACAACTGCCATTTCGCACCTTGAAGAAATTGGTCTAGAACTGAATGAAAGTTTGGCGGTCGTTAAAAGTGTGGAAACCGAAATAGGCCAAGCAGGGGGCAGTGTGTGGCTAGTTTGCTGAAAAATAAATTTGATAAAGTGTTGTGTGGGAATAAGGGATATAAAACAATTTGTAAAATTAGTGAAATTTTACATGGTGGCGAATCTGTTTTGACTGAAGACGACCCACAATTAAACTGCAGTGACCTGACTCTGTTTAAGTATGCTCCCGTCACATCTTGCGATGTCTAACGAAGTTTCTCAAACTATAAGACAGTTTTAAGTGACAACCGGAGAAAATTTCCTCTTCAAGAACTTGAAGATGCATATGGTGATATACTGCAATGCTGGCATCAAACAAGAATAAAAAATGCTATGTACACTAATTCACAACAAATTTATAGTAAATTTTCATTTTTAAAAGTAAAATTCTAGTAATCCATTCTTTTACAGGAACAAGAAAATAACTTTCAAAAAAATTAATTTCCCAATCGTACAGTGTGTGCATAGAAGCAAGTTATGTTGTAAATGTGAAAGTGACACAGCTAAATAAAATAAATTATGTACATTTGAGCATTTTTAAAGTATAAAAAATTTAATGTATGGTCATATTTGCCTGCATATTTCTCAATTTTTTTTTTTGTCATAAAGATCCAAACCCTAATTATAAGGAAAAAATGAACCTTCTGACTGGATATTCTGCAAGTAGATCCAATTTTCAAGAAATGAGATCAAAAAGATCATAGAAACTACCAATCCATAACTTTATTTTTTTTTAACTGCTTAACGTCTCCTAACAGCGAGGTCTTTAGAGACGGGAAAGGATGGATGGCAAGGAATGGGAAGGAATTCGGCCATGGCCTTTTTAAGGAAGCATCCCGGCATTTGCCTGGAGTGACTTTGGAAACCATGGTGGAAAATCTGGATGCCTGGATGGGGATTCGAACCGCAATCCATATCTTTAACATCTGTTTGCAGTAGAGTTTTGGGCATGTTATAAGCTCAAACATCCGAAATTTCTAGACAAAAATGAATAGCCCTATTTTTGCATGATGTAATGAAAACTACTGATGCATGATCACAAGTTGATGCAATATTTTTGGATTTTTAGAAAGCTTTCGACTCTGTGCCATACAAATGCCTGATAGCAAAAGTTCATGCATACTGTATATCCGATCAGATTTGTGAATGAATACAAGATTTTCTAACAGGTCGGTCACAGTAGGTCATTGTTGACAGAGTAGCCTCTACTAACCTAGATGTTACATCATTTGTCACTCAAAGAAGTATAATAGGACCACTTCTTTTCTAAATTTTTATAAACAGTATTGCTGACAGCATAAATAGCAGTTTGAAACTTTTCACTGATAATGCAGTCATGTATAAGAAATTCAGCCAACTGCTTAAGAATTCAACGTGATCTAGATACTATTTCAGCATGGCGAGATCAGTTACAACTAGTGTTGCAAATTGAAAAAAAAAAAAAATTGTTTTTTTTTTTCCAGCTTTGTGAAAAAAAAACATAAAAAAATACTTAGCACCCTTGTTTTTTTTTAAATTGTTTTTTTTTTTCAGAAAACAATATATTTGATAAATTATAGTTTCATTTACGGAACTTACATTATGCAAATGTGTTTTAAATCTTACTGAATCATACAATGTTTTACATAATGATTCATAAATGTATCTATATAGGTAACATAATTTTATTCATCCTCTGTCAGTACCACATTCACTAGTATCAGCACTACCAACACTAGTTCAGTCGGTGTCGGAATTTTCTGTTTCTTCTTCTGTCTCTTCTATATCCATTACTTCAGAAGTAGTTAAATTTTCTTTTTCTCGTTGTTCTTGTATTGTACGCAAAAGATTTTGAGATTGCAATTTTAAATTGTGAGCAAAGTACACACTGTGCTTAAAGACTGCGCCGATAGTTCTGTATTACGGTCTTTTAAGTTTGAATTTAAATCTATTATCATACAAAATAGGAGCTTTATTTCTTTTCAATTGTTGGTTTATGCCAACAGTTGCAAGGAAACGATTCAAATTACTGGCAATTTAAAGACTCAGTATCAATATACGCTGAGAGTTTAACAAGTATATGAATACAAGGAGAGCACAATAAGTTATAAAAATTAAATTCCTAATTTTTTGAAAAGATCCACAGGTCTACAGATAAATTCGTAGGGCTAGCAGCACTAGTTCAAATAACGAGTATCGATCCAAACAACGGGGAACGGGGATTCCTTCACGCGCAACCTAGCCTCTTCGGGAAGTCCCCGTTTATAATAGAAAATTTTTAGTCAATGTTGCCCATATTTTTGTATTTTTTTCTACTGAACCAGAAAAATATATTAGATTTAAAAATTAAGAATAGTACTTAGAATAACTGGAAAACAGTCATATTAAACAATAAATGCGTTACAAATTTGAGATTTAGTAGTTATGAAAAAAAAATGTGTCCCAGAAAAAAACAACATGTTTTTTTTTTTCTCTTTTTTTTTTCAAGCCAGAAAAAAACGTTTTTTTACAACACTAGATACAACTATCACTAAATTGCAAAAAGTGGAAGGCAGTATGCATAACTAACAAAAAGAATCCATTTGTTAAAGGGTATAAAGTAAACAGTTTTATTACTGACATGGTTGATTCCCTGAAATATTTTGGCAAAATAGTACAAAACAACTTGAAATATTCCGACAGTTAGCCGACCTGTGAAGATGTCTCGACACCTGATGAAGATGACGGAGCTAGTCATTGAAATATTGTGTTTACAAAACACTATCCACGGTACACCCATGAAGATTTCATTTCAAGCATAAGGTGGGAGAGTCTCCGTTCTTACAACTTGAAATATGATCTGCATATAATGTTTGTCGTAGGGAGGGCTAATTCTAGTGTGATGCACAGCTCAATTTTTAAGAATTGCAACATTTCTTCTAAGGAGATAACATACAAAATCTCCTTCATCCAAATTTTGATAACTGTTGTACCATTTGGGATATGTATCACAACGGATTTATTAATACTATCATTGTCATTGTCAAATAACTGTGAACGTTTTCGCGGCGGCAACACTGTAGAAAACACTCTCGGGATTCTAGCCGCGTCAAATAAAAGTCGACTGGCGACGTTTCGAGAGCCGGCACTGCTCCCATTGTCAAGCCCTGCTTAACTAACTAAAACTGCCTAGCGGTAGTCTCTATATAGGGCTACCGGACGGGAGAGGAGGGGAACTCGCGCGGAGGGCGGGTCTGCTTGGTGACGTCATGTTCCGGTTGTTGTTATGCCCAAATATGGTCCGCTCCCGTGTGTTTCGTAATTGTTTAATAACTGGCCTCCATGTTTGACTTATGTTAAGTCCTTGATCCCGATTTATCACATTGTTATTAACTCTGATTTCAATCGCCTCTTTCACGACACTATCCCAAAAATTATTAGCATGGCAGAGGCGTGTCGTCTTGTCAAAGCACGGCTCATGACAGTTTTCAAGGGCGTGCTCTACTATAGCCGATTTTTCTTTCTGCCCCAACTTAAAGTATCTTATATGCTCTTTGCGCCTTTCATCGATCGTTCTCAAAGTCTGTCCTATATAGGAAGAGCCACACTCACAAGGAATTTTATACACTCCAGGGGCCCGGAGATTTATACAATCTTTCGGGGTTCGTAATAACTGACGGATCTTAGGCGGGGGCCGAAAGATGGAGCGGATGCCTTGCTTGTTGAGCAGTCTGGCTATTTTCGATGTCACCGCTCCGCAGAAGGGCAAAAAGGCACGTGGGGTTTCTCATTCCCTGTCATCCATTTTGTTTTTGTTTCTTCTTCCGATAATCGCATGTCGAATTTCTTTGGAACTATAACCATTGGCCCTAAACACGCGTTCTAAGTGTCGCAGCTCTTCTTGTAGATGCTGATTGTCGGATACCGCCTTTGCCCTGAGGACCAACGTATTCAGTACACCACGCTTCTGAGATGGGTGATGAAAACTAAGGGCGTTTTGATAACGATCAGTGTGTGTGGGTTTTCTATATACACTGTGCCCCAACCTTCCGTTCGGCTTTCGACGTACCAATACATCCAGAAAAGGAAGTGCGCCATCTTTTTCGATTTCCATCGTGAACTTGATGTTGGGGTGAACGCCGTTGAGATAGTTCACAAATTCATATAGGGCTGGTATCCCATCAGGCCACACGAGGAATGTGTCGTCAACAAATCTATAAAAACATTTGGGCTTTAAAGGGGCCGTGTCAAGAGCTACATGCTCAAAATGTTCCATGTAAAAATCGGCAATCGCTGGGGATAACGGGGACGCCATGGCCACGCCGTCCGTTTGTTCGTAATATTTTTCTTGGTACACGAAATACGTCGACGTGAGCGTGTGTCTGAATAATTCCACGAGTTTTTGGTCAAAATGTTCACTAAGTAGTTCGATTGTTTCCCTTAACGGCACCCGCGTAAATAACGATGTGACATCCAAACTGACCATGATATCGTCACGCTCTAGTCTCATTGTTTTAACCACTTCCACAAACGCAGCAGAGTTCTTAACGTGGTGTGCACATTGACCCACAAACGGACTTAACTGACGTGTGAGGTATTTGGCCAACCTGTACGTCGGCGCATCTATGGAACTAACTATCGGCCGCATCGGAGCATGCTCTTTGTGTATTTTTGGTAGGCCATACAATCTTGGTGGTCTTGGGGCTCGGACTGTCAAATTCTTCACTGTTTCTTCCGCCAATCCAGCTTCTTTTATTAAGATATTGGTTTTTCTGACTGTCCGTGCGGTTTGGATGTCACATCGTTATTTACGCGGGTGCCGTTAAGGGAAACAATCGAACTACTTAGTGAACCTTTTGACCAAAAACTCGTGGAATTATTCAGACACACGCTCACATCGACGTATTTCGTGTACCAAGAAAAATATTACGAACAAACGGACGGCGTGGCCATGGGGTCCCCGTTATCCCCAGCGATTGCCGATTTTTACATGGAACATTTTCAGCATGTAGCTCTTGACGCGGCCCCTTTAAAGCCCAAATGTTTTTATAGATTTGTTGACGACACATTCCTCGTGTGGCCTGATGGGATACCAGCCCTATATGAATTTGTGAACTATCTCAACGGCGTTCACCCCAACATCAAGTTCACGATGGAAATCGAAAAAGATGGCGCACTTCCTTTTCTGGATGTATTGGTACGTCGAAAGCCGAACGGAAGGTTGGGGCACAGTGTGTATAGAAAACCCACACACACTGATCGTTATCAAAACGCCCTTAGTTTTCATCACCCATCTCAGAAGCGTGGCGTACTGAATACGTTGGTCCACAGGGCAAAGGCGGTATCCGACAATCAGCATCTACAAGAAGAGCTGCGACACTTAGAACGCGTGTTTAGGGCCAATGGTTATAGTTCCAAAGAAATTCGACATGTGATTATCGGAAGAAGAAACAAAAACAAAATGGATGACAGGGAACGAGAAACCCCACGTGCCTTTTTGCCCTTCTGCGGAGCGGTGACATCGAAAATAGCCAGGCTGCTCAACAAGCAAGGCATCCGCTCCATCTTTCGGCCCCCGCCTAAGATCCGTCAGTTATTACGAACCCCGAAAGATTGTATAAATCTCCGGGCCCCTGGAGTGTATAAAATTCCTTGTGAGTGTGGCTCTTCCTATATAGGACAGACTTTGAGAACGATCGATGAAACACGCAAAGAGCATATAAGATACTTTAAGTTGGGGCAGAAAGAAAAATTGGCTATAGTAGAGCACGCCCTTGAAAACTGTCATGAGCCGTGCTTTGACAAGACGACACGCCTCTGCCATGCTAATAATTTTTGGGATAGTGTCGTGAAAGAGGCGATTGAAATCAGAGTTAATAACAATGTGATAAATCGGGATCAAGGACTTAACATAAGTCAAACATGGAGGCCAGTTATTAAACAATTACGAAACACACGGGAGCGGACCATATTTGGGCATAACAACAACCGGAACATGAAGTCACCAAGCAGACCCGCCCTCCGTGCGAGTTCCCCTCCTCTCCCGTCCGGTAGCCCTATATAGAGACTACCGCTAGGCAGTTTTAGTTAGTTAAGCAGGGCTTGACAATGGGAGCAGTGCCGGCTCTCGAAACGTCGCCAGTCGACTTTTATTTGACGCGGCTAGAATCCCGAGAGTGTTTTCTACAGTGTTGCCGCCGCGAAAACATTCACAGTTATTTAACATACCTCTACGGGGAGGATATGTCGCGCAGCGTTAAACATCTGGAGAAGCTGCGCTGCAAGAAGACCAAGCTACTGAGTTCGCTGGCCTTCCTGTTAAGGTGTAGAGACACCGAAACAGTGCCACGGTTTGCCGTTGTAAACCATCCGGCTAAACACTACTGCCATGAAGAAGATTTTACGCCGCACCAGCCTGGCGATTGTAAGGGAGAGGATTCGTCAAACTCGCCGTGACCTCAACAAAAATGCTAGAGAACTAATGGGACGCCATTTGCTATTAGCAGCAGCCCTCTCGCCGATGGATTGGGAATGGGTCGACAACTTCACCACCGGACAACAGAATTCTATATTAAGGACGGCCACGCGCAGGCAGTGCTGTAAATTCAACCGCCTGTCGCGTGATCTGCGCGACACCCAGCTACCCGAAGACAGATGAACCGTGATTAACCTATCGGGGAAAGAAATTGACGAAGGTGCTATCTCAGCCCTGAAGAAAGGATTGAACTTCGCACCGGCTCCACGTTCCTTGCCTATCATGAACATCATCAGCGGAGTGGAACAAGCTCTGCGTAATATACCAACGGACGCAGCGGAAGAGGTACGCCGGGAGACAACGCGCATCCTGATGAGGGCCAGACCACCTAAGCCCAATATGACTGCAGCTGAACGAGCCGGCTTACGTGTTTTACGGGAAGACACCGAAATCGTGGTTTTACCAGCTGACAAGGGAAATTCGACCGTAATTCTGACAAACACTGACTACCACCAGAAGATGTGTGAAGTTTTAGATGATGAGGCATATCGTGTGCTTCCGCGCGACCCCACCGCACGGACAGTCAGAAAAACCAACATCTTAATAAAAGAAGCTGGATTGGCGGAAGAAACAGTGAAGAATTTGACAGTCCGAGCCCCAAGACCACCAAGATTGTATGGCCTACCAAAAATACACAAAGAGCAAGCTCCGATGCGGCCGATAGTTAGTGCCATAGATTCGCCGACGTACAGGTTGGCCAAATACCTCACTCGTCAGTTAAGTCCGTTTGTGGGTCAATGTGCACACCACGTTAAGAACTCTGCTGAGTTTGTGGAAGTGGTTAAAACAATGAGACTAGAGCGTGACGATATCATGGTCAGTTTGGATGTCACATCGTTATTTACGCGGGTGCCGTTAAGGGAAACAATCGAACTACTTAGTGAACTCGTGGAATTATTCAGACACACGCTCACGTCGACGTAGTTCGTGTACCAAGAAAAATATTACGAACATACGGACGGCGTGGCCATGGGGTCCCCGTTATCCCCAGCGATTGCCGATTTTTACATGGAACATTTTCAGCATGTAGCTCTTGACGCAGCCCCTTTAAAGCCCAAATGTTTTTATAGATTTGTTGACGACACATTCCTCGTGTGGCCTCATGGGATACCAGCCCTATATGAATTTGTGAACTATCTCAACGGCGTTCACCCCAACATCAAGTTCACGATGGAAATCGAAAAAGATGGCGCACTTCCTTTTCTGGATGTATTGGTACGTCGAAAGCCGAACGGAAGGTTGGGGCACAGTGTGTATAGAAAACCCACACACACTGATCGTTATCAAAACGCCCTTAGTTTTCATCACCCATCTCAGAAGCGTGGCGTACTGAATACGTTGGTCCACAGGGCAAAGGCGGTATCCGACAATCAGCATCTACAAGAAGAGCTGCGACACTTAGAACGCGTGTTTAGGGCCAATGGTTATAGTTCCAAAGAAATTCGACATGCGATTATCGGAAGAAGAAACAAAAACAAAACGGATGACAGGGAACGAGAAACCCCACGTGCCTTTTTGCCCTTCTGCGGAGCGGTGACATCGAAAATAGCCAGGCTGCTCAACAAGCAAGGCATCCGCTCCATCTTTCGGCCCCCGCCTAAGATCCGTCAGTTATTACGAACCCCGAAAGATTGTATAAATCTCCGGGCCCCTGGAGTGTATGAAATTCCTTGTGAGTGTGGCTCTTCCTATATAGGACAGACTTTGAGAACGATCGATGAAAGGCGCAAAGAGCATATAAGATACTTTAAGTTGGGGCAGAAAGAAAAATCGGCTATAGTAGAGCACGCCCTTGAAAACTGTCATGAGCCGTGCTTTGACAAGACGACACGCCTCTGCCATGCTAATAATTTTTGGGATAGTGTCGTGAAAGAGGCAATTGAAATCAGAGTTAATAACAATGTGATAAATCGGGATCAAGGACTTAACATAAGTCAAACATGGAGGCGAGTTATTAAACAATTACGAAACACACGGGAGCGGACTATATTTGGGCATAACAACAACCGGAACATGACGTCACCAAGCAGACCCGCCCTCCGCGCGAGTTCCCCTCCTCTCCCATCCGGTAGTCCTATATAGAGACTACCGCTAGGCAGTTTTAGTTAGTTAAGCAGGGCTTGACAATGGGAGCAGTGCCGGCTCTCGAAACGTCGCCAGTCGACTTTTATTTGATGCGGCTAGAATCCCGAGAGTGTTTTCTACATTGTCATTGTCGTCAGCCAATACTCATTTCTGAGTTTATATGTCTCACTTGCATACAGTTATTTATGTTTATGGTGGTGGCTGATCAGGGCAATCCTGGCATAAAATAATCATCCATACATGTTGCATCTAATTATGGGTGGTGGACACAGTAGGGTTTCATTATCTGCGTATTACAAGCTTCTACTGCCCGACTTCACTGCTTCTCCTCAAAAAGTGTGACAGCCGTGAAGGTGGTTTTGCGCCAGAGAGTGCAGTCTTCTGTAAGGCAGTACCAGGTGTTCAGGTCTATGTTTGTACTCTTCAAGATTTTTTCACAATGGGCTTTATGACGAGTCAGTATAGTATAGTATAGAGCAGATACAAATAAGATCTGCTAGATTTGTGACTGCTTTCCACAATTCTTATGAAAGCATCACAAAATTGACACATTAATTGGGCTGGGATTGTCTTCATCGAGGTATTTCGGTGCAAAGACAGGAGAGATAAAACTAGAGAAATTAGGTGTCGTGTGGACGCTTATATGAATTCTTTCTACCCTCATGATATTCATTATTCGATAGCACCCTCTACAACCAAAATTTTGTGAATTGCAGAGCGTAGGTATAGATGTAAAATGAGTCAGCTGATATTAGAGATCAAAGTGAAGATGAAGAAAATAAGAGCAAAGATGAATTTGAAAAACTAAGAGATGCAGAACATGAACGAAAAGAAGTGGACGATGAAGAGTTAACTGAAATCTTTGGAGCAGACTTAGAACTAAGAAGAGTCAATCGTAGAGAAAGCAGCAAAGCAGTATCATAAATTTGAACTTATAATTTGAATAGCAAGACAAATGATAGTGATTCAGAAAGAAGTATTTTCAGTATAGTGGTTCAAAAAGGAATTACAAAATGAGTATAGAGAATGATTTTTCTAATTTCTATCCATTAATATTGCCACTCCTGCTGCAGCTCTTTCTTCTCACTACAGTAAATAACTGCATATTTATCAATTTCTTTTGTTTCTTGCATTTTCTTTTTGTATCTGTAATTACAGTTTTATTGATAGCTCTCTGTCATGATATTCTCTATTTTTTATACCTCTTATGTTCTCTTTTAAAGTTATTTGTAATTCTAAATTGTTTGTCCTTTGACCTTGCCTATGTCATCATACAATTCATTCAAGTTCTCTTCATCTGAGAGTTATGAAAAATATATGTTTTCTGTGGTAGACCCTTTATATAACCAATGTCTCCTCTACCAGAGTTACCATGCTTTAATGTGCCAGTTATTCGCCCTCACCCATCAGCATTTGTTGAATTTTAAACAGCTGCACTTACTTGACATCAGTGCATCTCATTAGGCTTTACAACAACACATTGTTAAATAATCTAACAAATGGTTTTGTTGTTGATTTATAGTCAGATATTAAAATGTTTGCAGATGGAATGATGTTTATAACTGGGGTAAAACAATAGAAGATTGTGAACAGAGGGATTTAGACATCATATAGAGTTGGGTATGTTCACATATAATGAAAAAATATTCCAAATACAGTTGTCTTAGGAGGCTCAAAGAAAGAACGTCTTCCATTACTTTACAGCTGGGAGAGAATTGATCTCTGAAAGTATAACATGTAAATATCCTGGCAAATAATAGAATGATAAACTCATTTGCTTAGAACACATGGGGTTGCTGGTAGGCATAGGTTTCGAAGCCCTGCTTGTATTGAAGATGCTGATGAGGGGCTATATCAGAAAAATGGGGGAACTGGGCAACATAACCTTCGTCAGGTAATTGACATGGCAGATAACAACTTTGGGCACAGACTGGACTACAAGTTCAAGCAATCAATACTTTGTCACTGAAGGGGAAATTATGGGAAGTGAGAGAGGATTGTAAGTACGCTGGATTAAATGGAAAGGACATCGAATTAATGAAATAGGAAAAGGGTACAAACTGGTGTGGTTTCGAGATCTATAGAAGGGGCTTAATGAAGCAGCAATGGTATTCAGCAACAGACTGGTAAGAAAAGTCATAAATGTTAGTCACTAAATGTAAGGGTACTGAAATGATCAATCATTGTAAATGGAGAGATAATATACAATTTGAGCGTATGTACTCCACACAGGTAAAAGACCTGGAGTCAAAAATCAAGATAAAAAAAGTCATCACTACAAGGATTTAAATGCCAAAGTAGGATAAGATAAAACAGTTTATGAAGTCATGTTGTATAACCAAGAAACAAGTAAGGGAAAGACTTTCTAGATTTATGCTTGCAGAATTCCTCAGTTGTCAGCGACACACGGAATAAGAAAATAAAGCCTTGGATACACTAGGGGAAAAATGGAGCGACATGCCGCGCGACATGTCGCTGGACAACACACGGGAACATTTAGCAGACACACTAGTCAGTTGTTGCCCGAGGAGGCTAGTGCTGCCTATATACTTATATCAAGTAGTTCAGTTTCCTAGGATGCGTGTTCGATACGCATATAACAGAATTATTAATATTAAAAATTCAGGTATGCTAAGACGTAGAAGACAGAAAGAGACTCAAATGAGAAATTTTGTATCTGATTGAAAATAAATTTATGTTTTAAATATTTAAAGATTGCTTCTTATTATAAATGTGGCTATTTTTTTTCAACAAACTAAAAACACGGATTTTGATGATAGTTCTTGAGGTTTAAATATTAAAATTCTCATGATTTTATTTAATTTCTTTAATTGTATCCAATATTTTTTATGACAAAACTTCACGAACCACCACAAAGCTGTGCTTTTAGCTAGTTTTAAATTGCCAGTTGCCTTCTGTCCATCCCTCGCAAGGGTGTACAGGTCTCTCAACCTGTCACACCTAGGCGTTACTTCCTGCCGCCTCACAGCTGCGATCCTAGGCGCTAGACAGCTGACAGGCGTCCACAAAATCAATATATATTCTTAGACAATATACTCTTGCACAGAGCAAGGAAACTTAAAATTTATGTTTCCTTACAAAGTATTATATTAATAATTGTTTATGCTGTTTCAGGTTTCAGCTACTGCAAATGAATGGAAGGAAAAGGCTTGTGATTATGAAATATTTTTGGAAATTCCACACATTGCCCTGGATCTATTGATGGCAAACATATTTTGATTCAGGCTCCTTCCAATTCTGGCAGCGACTATTATAGCTACAACAAACAATTTAGTATTGTCATATTGGCTATTGTGTATGCCGGTTATAATTTTATTTATGCAAATTGTGGTACAAAAGGAAAATCTTCTGACAGTGGAGTGTTCCAAGAGACTGCTTTTTAATGTAGCTCTGGCTGCTAATCAACTGAAGTGGCCAGATCCATAGACAATACCATAAGGTGGACCAAATATGCCTTTCGTATTGGTAGGAGACAGTGCTTTTGCATTGACCGAACTTATGATGATGTAATCACGACGTGGGTACTAAAAAGCGCATTTTCAACTGCAGACTATCAAGAGCAAGAAGTGTTGATGAAAATGTGTTTGGAATCTTATGTGTCCTATTTCGTATATTCCGTACATCAATAGCCCTCCAGCCTGCAAATGCTGAAGTACTTGTAATGGCGTGTGTAAACCTACATAATTTTTTAAGGCGAAATATTCAGTCCAGATCACTGTACACCCCACATGGAACCTTTGATCTGAATATATGGATCACGAAATTGTGGAAGGATCATGGCACAGAGAAATTGGATGTCATAATATGTTGATGCTACAGGAAGACGTTATTCTGTATCTGCTATGGAAATAAGAAAAAAAAATTCTGAATATTTTGTAAGTGAACGAGGAAGTGTTTCCTGGCAGAATAATTTTGAAACATAATTATGAGATAGAAAAAAAAGATCCAACCTAGCATATAACAACTATTTTAGTACTGTACCAGTAGAATCAGATGAATAAATAAGTAATCGTGACTTACTTGTGTCTCCAATGTGTCCATGCAACCAGGATTTGTAGCCCCCTTCAGCAAAAATTTCATTGCCTCATATGCAAACTATGCACTACATCTCACATCATCTCGTCCGCAACCAGTAGTTTTCGCAGATGCCATCTTCTTCTTTTCACGAATAAATTGTGAGCGAAGAGTATGCACTTTGGCCTCTATTTATTTTCTTTGCAATTTTAGAGCGTTGGCAATATCCTCCCACGCATCATTTTCCTTTATTTTGTTTTTATAATCATGGTTTGAAGTGTCCCACAACAAGGCATAAAACTCACACAACTCAATTAGTTGAAGCACCATTTCGTTTGCCCACAGCACCGACATGGCACCCTGCGCACATGACTGCACTGGGGTAAAAATGACGCGCGATGTTTTTGCTCTGGAAGCGGCAACACACAACATGCCCCGCGGCACGTAAATGTCACGCAAATTGTTGCACACAACATTGTGGGACAGCGGGGAACGTTGCAGCGCCACCCAGACTCAGTGTTGCGTGTCAGATTTGTCCCCTAGTGTATCCGGCCCTTAAACAACCATTAGTTCATCTGTTGCAGCTAGGATAGTCAGAGAAGAAGGCTCTTTGATTATTTATTGTTTACCAAATGTCACTAACCAAAATTATAACAAGTGTAAATCTAGAGAGAGCTCACCAATATGTTATGACAGACTATAAAACTCAGAATAGACAAAGCATCAAACAGAAGAATCCGAAAGAATATATGGCAAAGGTTGATTTACCAAGGGATGAATTAAGAACAACAGAAGAATAATGATGAAGGTTTAGAGCAACAATTGTAACAGCAGTGGAAAGAACACACAGAAGTATATCAAATAAGAGAAAAGAGAATAAATGGGTTTGTGGAATAAGTGTTTAGTAGAAGCAGTGAAACTGGAGAATAGAGCCGTGGGAACAATGGTTTTGAGAGAGAACAGTAGAGAAAGGAGCTAAATAGCAGAAATTAGCAAAAAATTCAGTAAAAAATGATAAAAATAACAAAGAACAAATCTTGCAGTGAATTTGGTAAAGAAACGAAAGACAACCAGCATAGAGAATAATAATATAATTTATGGGGTAGTTGAATTGAACTTTATTTCAATGGAGCAGAAGCAATTTACCCCCTTTATTATTGTTATTTTTATTATTATCTTATATACTTTGGGTGTCAATTCCTCCACATTTTCAGAGACAAATCTAGCAGCCCTTCTCTGCATCCTCTCTAACTCCCACATTTGGTACCAAAAATGTTGGTCCCATGCTACATACCGTATTCAAGCAATGGTCTGCCCAAAGTTTTATAATCCAGTTCCCTTACTCCCCTCATCCCTCTCTCTGACAAGATGCATTTTGAAACCTTTACCTATTACCTGTCCAATGTGTCCTGCCCAGTTTAGTTTATTATTACATGCAATGCTAACATATTTACACTCAATGCCTTCAACAAGCAATTACATCTCCACCCTATAATCATAAACAAACTTTAGTTTTTTTTTTTTTTTAAATCTAATATGTTAACTCTTCTTGGATTTTTCTTCATTCCATGTTGACCTACCCAGTTAGATATTCTATCCAGGTCACAGTCTTTTCCCATTTTCATCCTATTACAAAACATTATGTAATCTGTAAACTGCATAACTTCTGAGTGTAAGCCATCAACACAATCACTCATTAGAATAATGTATAGCAATGGTCCCAATACACTACCATATGGCACTCCCATATCCAATTTCACTTTGTTTGATGCTGCATTTCCTATTGTAACACTTTGCTTTCTATCTTTTAAGAATTACTCTATGCAGCAAGTCACTTTTCCATCTACTTAAATAATTTCTTCTTTATTTAATACTTTTGTATGGCTTACTCTGTTAAATGCCTTAGAAAAAACTAGCGCTACATTATCCACATTGCCCTCCTTGTACAGTTCATTTGAAATATCTTACATATAGCCCACCAACTGAGATTTATATCAATATCCATGCCTAAAGACATCTAGTTAGACATAAACTAAAGAGATAAGATAAACTGAAGTACTGAAAAAATTGGATGAAGTGTAGTGGAAAGTGGAAGATGTAGCAAGTATATGGTAAGAATACTTTAAAGACCTGTTTGAAGGCATAAAAAGAAAATATTTGAAGAATGGAAAGATGTGAAACACAACTTTAGAAAACAAAGTGGAAGAATGTAATATGCTGGAACTAGAGAAGCCAGCAAAATGCAATTTTTGTCCTCAAACAGATTATACAGAAAAGGTAGGACATCAAAAGAGCTTTCACAGACATAAAAAGGACCTATGATAAAGGAGCCCTAAAAAGAGAGGAATAAATTAAAGAATCATGGAACTAATAATGAACATTTATGAGGAATTGTTAATAGTGTGCAAATAGATTATAGATATACATATTGTTTTCAAATGTTAATAGGAGTAAGGCAAGGAGGAGTATTGTCACCTATTTTGTTTAATGTGGTTTTATGTGAAATTATTGTGGAAATACAAGAATACAGAACACAAGCAGATTTACTCGTGATGGCATATGCAGATGATACTATTATTTGGAGGAGAGAGAACATAATCTGAAAAGAGAAGTGCAAAAATGGGTCATTACAATGGGAAAACATTGCTTGAAGATGAATGTGAAAAAACCTAAAGCAATGAAGGTATCAAGAAACATTGGCTCATCAAAGGAGGTATCAGTCAACAGTAAGAAACATGGAGTCATTTGTTTGCTTGGGAAACAATGTAACTACCAAGATGGATGGAGAAAATAGGAAGAGAATAAGGAAGAGTGGACAGTTTAACCACCTTATCAAGTATATAATATGGCGGTGGGAAATATGGAAGGAAATCAAAATCATATTATAAAATGCACTACCAACCAATAGTGAAATTATGGTTCTATGAGAGGGATAGAAAATTTATTTATTTATTTATCAATCTTGATTTATAGACCCCTGCTGAGAAAGGACCTCTCGGATGTGACACAGGTCATTGTTAATACACCTACATACGAGTCATAATCATAATGAAAACAATCATATGTTACAAAGACAAATAATGAAACTAAGGAAAATGGAAGTGGCTTCCAGGCAATATAAATAATGAAGGATGTGGAAATTAACCAACCACATACCAAAGTGGATGGCTGTGATGAGAGGGAACACTTATGTTGACAAACAAATACGCAATACACAATATTTCGGCATCTGCCTTCATCAATGGTAGATAAACGGGCCATTAGGCTCTGTACGTGTGTATGCAACGAACTTCACCCAATGACTAACTGGGTAGTGGGGGAAGGGTGGGGGAATGACTAAGGAGTAGACTATCGATATATCAGCAATGTCTGACATAATATATTAAAATTGGGTGGTCTGCTAAAACATGCACGGGGGACACTGGATAGAATTTTGGGTAGGAGAGTACGCATTTCTGGAAAGGAGTGAACGAAGTCATACCCATGTCACAAGATATGGTTGATGGACTTGAGGCCAAGAGAGAACTGGGTGACAAAGACAGGGCTATGGTTGGTTTGTGTAGGAGACAAGTGAGAGTGGTTACATGGTGGGTGGGTGATTGCACGGGAGATCTGTTTATGTACAAGATCCCTGGTGTAACAACAGGAAATAAGGGCTTGGGATAGGTACTTTGAGTATTGACAGATGGAATGAGCATCAGAACAAATGCGACTTCCATGGATGGCAAGACTGTATGGGAGGGAACGTTTGGTATGGAATGGATGGCAGCTATCAAAGTATAGATATTGCTGTAAATTAGTAGGTTTGATGTGGACTGAGGTATGAAGGGCACCATGCCTGAGCGTGATATCAACATTGAGGAATGTGGAGTGTGAGCAGGAGTAGGTCCAGATGAAATTGATGGAATTGTTGCTATTGTTAAGGGAATGGAGGAATTCAAGGAGGCGGTTTTCGCTGTGGTCCGGATCATAAATATGTCATCTATGTATCTGAACCACACAGTGGGTTTAAAGGGAATGTTGTTCAGGAAACTATGCCAACTTATTCCTTGGTCGTCTGGAGGAACCACATCTTAGTCCACAAATACCCTCCGTCAGACTCTCAAAAAGCACCATATGGATCTTATCCTTGCAATAGACCCCGCTGTAAAACCTGCAGCATGCTTCCACCCATCATTACATATTCCAATCCCACCACAGAGGAAACTTTCCCCATCATCGGACATGCCACCTGTTTAAAAACTCATTTAATATACCAACTAACTTGCCGCCATTGCACTAGTTCCTACATAGGCCTCACCACACAGCAACTCTCAGTTAGAATGAATGGCCACAGACAAACAGTCCAAACCCGCAACTTGTACCTTCCAATACCAGAACATGCCAATAGCCACGATTCCAACAATCTCAACGACTGTTTTACTATGAGAGCAGTCAGAGTTTTCCCTGACAGCACCACTGCAGCAGAACTCCGGAGATGGGAACTAGCGTACCAGAATATCCTGGATACCAGACACCCACCTGGCCTTAACCACCATTACAATCCAACCACTTAACCCATCACTCTTTTTTTTACTAGACAACTTTTTGCGTCAACACCGTACCCTTGCTACATATGTTCATTTTACTATCGCCTGCAATATATTATGTCAAACATTGCCAATATATCGATAGTCTAATCCTTAGCCATTCTCCCACCCTTCCCCCACTACCCAGTTAGTCATTGGGTGACGTTCGTTGTGTACACATGTACGGAGCCTAATGGCTCGTTTATCTACCACTGATGAAGGCAGATGACGAAATATTGTGTATTTGTTTGTCAACGTAAGTGTTCCCTCTCACCACAGCTGCCCACTTTGGTATGTGGTGGGTTTGTTTCCCTGTCCTTCATTATTTTTAAAGACAAATAAAGAGAATAAAAATAAACATTAATTTTTACAACTGAGTTTTGCAAAATGTCATATTGAATACAATTAATTATTTTGTTCAAATTCTTAAATGGAGTAGAAGGAATTGTCAATAAGATAATCTTTAAATATATCTTTATTATCTGCAAACTGTTTTATACTCTTGGGAAGTTTATTAAACAGATGCATCACAGAATAATTAACTCCTCTTTGTACTAATGACACAGATGTTTGTGTTTTGTGAAAGTTATTTCTGTTTCATGTATTGAAATCATGTAGATGTAAACATGTTAAAATGTTCTATGACAAAGCACATGAGAGAATATATATATGATACGTTCGTGCCAACTGACTTTCTCATCTATTTCAATACCAAGGAATTTTTTTATACTCTTTGTTTGTAAGATTGTGTTATTTTTATAGCTTACTTGTAAATCCGGCTGTGCATTATTTTTTGTTTTCAAGCTAACATAATGTGTTTTTTCAAAATTTAATTTTAATGAATTTGTCTTAAACCAATTTGTTACTTCACTAAGTACTTCATTTACATTAAATTCTAGATTACTGTTTGGTGATTTTCTAACAGTCAGGTTAGTGTCATCCGCAAATAAAACACACTTTGTCAGATAAATTTCCAGGAAGGTCACTGATGTATAACAAAAAGAAGACGGATCCTAGGACAGAGCCTTGTGGAATTCCATGTTTTATTTTCTCCCAGTCTGATGAAGCATCTTTACTTATTTTAGAGTCAAAAATGGAAACTTTTTGCATTTGACTTTCCATGTACGATTTAAACCATTTGCCTACAGTTCCATAAGTACCATAGTATTCCATTTTCTTTAAGAACAATTCATGATTTACACAGTCAAATGCTTTTGCAAGATTACAAAATATTCCTACATGGCTCATTTTATACTTCAGTTCCTCAAATGTGTTATTTAAAAATGAATGTATAGCCATTTCTATAGATGGTCCTTATTGGAACCCAAATTGTGAATTAGTGAGGATATTATATTGTGTAACACGTTTTATTACTCTACGATACATGACTTTCTCAAAAATCTTTGAGAATGCGGAAAGTAATGAGATGGGATGATAGTTATCTACACATATTGCTTCTCCTTTTTTAAACAACGGCTTTACAACGGCATATTTTAGTCTGTTTGGAAAAAACCTTGCATTAGGGATTCATTAAAAATGTGGGCAAGTACATGATTGATACAATCTGAATATCTTTTCAGTAACTTACTTGTAATATTGCCATAGCTGGAAGAATTTTTAGGTTTTAATTGTTTCATGAATTTATTTATTTCTGAGACTGTTTCTGTTACTGTTGGCAATTGTATCTCCACAAATCTATTTGGGAAAGCAGTCTGAAGAAACCTTAGGGCACTATATGGGGATTGCTTTTCTATGCCTAATTTCTCTACAACTGAAGTAAAATGTTTGTTAACTATTTCACAAGCTTCCCCTACTTCACTACGAACAGATCCATTTTGGTCAATTTTTATGTCTTTAGAGTGATTTAAAAATTTTCGTGGTTCTGTTTTTATTATATTCCAAGTAGGTTTCATATTATTGCCTGAATTCTCTATTTTCTCTGATATATACCTGTTTTTGGCCTTTCTTATTACATTTCTTAGTATTTTAGAATAATGTTTATAATGAGCTTTCAGTATATAATTATCTGATTCTCTTATTTTTAAGTAAAGGTCCCTTTTTGTTTTACAAGATACTCTAATACCCTTTGTTATCCATCCCTTACCCTATTCACTGTTTGGAGTGTTGACAACTATCCTTTTTTTTTTTTTTTTTTAACTCCCTTCGAAAAGTGTTAGAAATATATTAAGAACTAGCTGATACCTGCGACTTCGTACGCGTGGATTAAGAATTTCTTTGCCAGAATTGAATATAAAAAGTTGTTGGTAAGAAAGGATTGGTCCCAAACAACACCGAGTCGACTTAATATGACAGGAAAGCTATCACTGTATAATTCTACCATTGAACCTGTCTCTTGAAGAGAATAAATTTCCAACATATTTCTGTCACCATTCGATAAGGTCTCAAAATTTTGTGAGTGCAACCGTTAATCATACCGGAAAAAATATCTTGTGCCCTTCCTACAGATTTTCTTGTCAAATGTCATCAATATCGATGAAGCCATTTAGTTGTCAAAACGTACCAAAAGACAGAGACTTACTTCCGCATTTATAGTGTTATAACTGCAGATCACACACACACACACACACTGACTGTGAACAACCCCTGATGGATCATTATGACGTAAAAAGGTGTACACCTACAGCTTTGCAAGACTACCTACGATTTACCTTGCATTGCACCCATAAATTTGTTATATGCACAGTTTAACATTCAATCCGAATAACTGTCAGTCCAGGTGTGACTCTTACGATCAAAAACAATTTTTAAAAATCTTTGAGTGCACGGAGATTTGAACCGGAGAAAACCATCCACACAGCAGTAGGCAAGTGCTATAAGCACTGAGCTACCAGACCGCTATATGGAAAGACAGTAAAGAGACCTACACATCCTACGCATCTGTCTATCACCGTTCAGTAATTTTTCGAAATTATAAGACAACATGTATTATTTATACAGAAAATTTTTTAACCAAATGTAGACAGTACTTTTCTTCTTGTTTCAAAGGATAAGTATGCAAACTTTCATCAAAATCGGATGAAAACTGTGGATTTGTATGAAGAACAACAAACAAACATACATACATTCATCTTTATAGAAGAATCTAATTTTGCATTAACCCCCTGTGCAGTGTACACTTCTGACCAGTGTTCATTATTTAAGGAATCTATGAAATGTTTTATATTGTTTTCATTGATATTTCTTCTATATGCCCAGTTTTTCTTTATCTGTTTAACAGTGTTTCTGGACTTGATACATAACAGCTGGGAATCATGATCTGAGATACCATTTATTACTGGGAATATGTTGTAATTACCGTAACGAGAAATATCCATAAAAAAATTATCAACTGAAGTCCTGCTATTATTTTGTATTCTTGTAGAGTAATTTACAAGAGCCGTTAAAAAACAACATCAAAGCTTCCATATCTTGCTTCTCATTGCTGTGATTAAGAAAGTCAACATTAGAATCTCCACATAAAACTATTTGTTTGTTATTTGTGAAACATAGTAGCAAAGACTCTAACTGAGATAAAAAGTCTAAAATTTTCTGAGGGGACCCTGTAAATTGCTATTACTATGAGCTCTTCCTTACCATATTCCAGTTTTATTCTATACAATACTTACTTACACCTACAGTGTTGCATTGAATATTATTTCAACAAAAATGGCAACTCCACTTTTATCAATTTTATATCTATAGAAATAAGAGCTTAGTTTATAATTTGGGATTGACAGCTGAGATATTCCTGTGTCAGACAAATGATGTTCAGATATGCACAAAACATCTACATTAAAATTTCTGGAATCTTGAATCTCTTCAAGGCATAAGGTAATGTCATCAATTTTACTAAATATTCCTCTTATATTTTGATGGAGAATAGTGAACACTTTGATTCAATGACTTTAAATTGTTTACTTTATTAGTACATACTGGTATGTCAGTTGGAATTTCTAATTTCAATAAGTTTTGATCAGCAGAGATGTTAATTTCTTTTAGACATCTTAATGTCACAAGAACGGACAGAATCAGAACTGAAAACATTAGGATGGGATTAAAGGTTGATATATTAAAAGAGAGGCTAATGAAAAAAATGGCTGGGGTGTATCATTAGAAAGTAGGAAGGGAGAACATGAAAGATAGCAGGAAGGGTAAAGCCAAGATGGATGATCCAAGAGCAGAAAGAGGGAGTTGATTGGAGACAAGCAGTAGAGTATGAAATCTCATAGAAAGCACCAGAAAAGTGCTGGATGACATGAAGAAACGGAAATTTCAATGATAATGATAAACGATCTGGGTTTGCAGTTCACGATAGAAAATGCATGGAAAGAGTGTTTCCATATACAATGTGTATCTTGGTGATGAGATCTGGAAGGATATTGGGAGAAGAATTAGGAGCAGTATGCAGACAGTTATTTCTGGCATAAGGAAATAGAATGATTTCATTTGTAGATAAATCAGTGAGATAAGTAATTGATGAAAGTACTGACAAATTTGACTTTAACTGTCACAGTCAAAAATTCACTTAACACCTAAGTATATGTAGGAAAATTGCTAACACAACATAAGCTCCAGTGCAATAAAAAAATTGAACTACTTAACTATGGTTGATCTTTATTAAGTTATTCTCAGTAAAAGGAATACTCACTAGCTGTTATCACACAGTCAACATCATGGGCCCCTGTGTCTTTATTAAAGAAGTCTGCCCTTGAAGCTTCTAGTTTCTTGTCATAACAAGGCATGAGTGTTATGTGATATATATTTGAAGGATGAATTTTCCTCAGCTGAGCTAGATAATCCTTTAAAAGAGAGCCCATTATCTGCTGTGCTGATTTAACAGTTGACAAGTGAGGCAGAACGAGGGAGCCATGTGTCTTTTCAGCATAGCAGACCCAACCTACAAGACAGGACACAGATATAAAACAATACATTAGACATTAAAACTCAAATGACTTGAAATTCTCATTATAACAGTTCGCATTGTATTATAGTTAATTGTCTGACTGTATATTGTGCTCTTGAAGGCTTTATGCAGCTAGAATAAATAGTTTTAATACTACACAAAAACTTCTCAGGCCTCCCACCAGGGCAGTGCCTCAATCAGTTTTCATACCCCAGGGATGGTATCAATTGCCAATGTTTCAGCTGAACTACTTTGGCCTTCTTCTTGGGCAAACTACACTTAGAAGTTTCTATGTATGTAAAACAGATCTAAGTGCAGTTTTCTACAAGAGAAGACTGAAGTAGTTCAGCTAAAAAACAGCAATTAATAATAGGGCATAGCAGCATCCTGGGAGCATGGAAACTATTCATGTTGTAGTGTTAAGAATAGTCAAAGCACAAAGAAGTGTATGTACACACAAAAACCTCAGTCATGTGTTTTCCTCCTCCTCTTTAGCTAACAAACAGCTTGTAAAATGGCCATTATCTCACTAGTGTATACTCTTTGATGAAATGCAGTAAGTGACCAATCCCTTTTTAGAAACATATATCATACATAGTGTTACAAATTTTTTTTTAAAAATTTTTTTTCAGCTTTGTGAAAAAAAACTTAGCACCCTTGTTTTTTTTTCTAAATTTGTTTTTTCTTCAGAATACAATATATTTGATAAATTATAGTTTTATTACAGAACTTACATTTTACGTGTGTGTTTTAAATCTTACTTTTTTTTTTTAACTGCTTAACGTCTCCTATAACAACTAGGTCTTTAGAGACGGGAAAGGATGGGGGGGGCAAGGAATGGGAAGGAATTCGGCCATGGCCTTTTGAAGGAAGCATCCCGGCATTCACCTGGAGTGATTTGGGGAAACCATGGAAAACCCAAATCTGGATGCCCGGACGGGGATTCGAACCACCGTCCTCCCGAATGCGAGGTCAGAACGCTAGCCGTTACACCACCACGCTCGGTTTAAATCTTACTGAATCCTATAATATCTTAAATAATGATTCATAAATTTATCTATGTAGGTACCATAATTTTATTCATCCTCTATGTCAGCACCACATACACTAGTATCAGCACTACCAACACTAGTTCGGTCGGTGTAGGAATTTTCTGTTTCTCCTTCTCTCTCCTCTAGATCCATAAATTCAGAAATAGTTACATTTTCTCTTTCTGGTTGTTCTTGTATTGTACGCAAAAGATTTTGAGATTGCAATTTTAAATTATGAGCAAACTACACACTGTGCATAAAGACTGCGCCGATAGTTCTGTATTACAGTCTTTTAAGTTTGAATTTAAATCAATTATCATACAAAATAGGAGCTTTATTTCTTTTCAATCGTTGGTTTAAGCCATCGGTTGCAAGGGAAACAATTCATAATTACTGACAATTTAATGACTCAGTATCACTATAAGCTGAGAGTTTAACAAGTAGCAGGGGCATAGCTACTATGGAGCTAGGCGGTGCAGTGCACCGGGGCCCCTAAGCATACCTCCGGGGGCTCCCAAGCATACCTGAGGGGGGCCCCAAGCGCAGTTCAGTGGGGCTACGGGCCTTCAAGGCAAACTGGCGACCTTTTTTTTTTTTAAGCTCTACCCCGTCGTATAACACACAAGAAGACCCCTTACTAAGAGGTCCTTACTGCTCCAGGAGACCCCCAATCACTGCTCAGAGGGCCCCAAGCACAACTTAGGGCCCCCAGCCTCATCTCAGGGGGCCCCTACCAGCAGCACAAAGCAGAAAAAGATCACCCATCTGGCCTGAGGGCCCAAAATAAATAAATTTTTTTGCACTGGGGCCCTTGTTGACCTAGCTACGCCACTGACAAGTATACGACTATAAGGAAAGCGCAATAAGTAATAAAAAGAGGCAAAAAACCGTAGACAAATTTAAAATTCCTAATTTTTAAAAAAGATCCGTAGGTCTACAGATAAATAAATTCATGGGCTGGCAGCACTGGCTCAAATATAATAGCAAGTATCAGCCCAAACAATGGGGATTCCTTCTCGTGCAACCTAGCCTCTTCGGGAAGTCCCCATTCGTAAAAGAAAACTTCAGTCATGTTGCCAATATTTTCGTTTTTTTTTTTTTCCCCTACTGAACCAGAAAAACATAGTAGATTTAAAAATTATGATAAGTAATTAGCATAAGCTTTAAAACAGTCATATTAAACGATAAATGCCTTGCAAGTTTGAGATTTAGTAGTTATGAAAAAAAACATGTTTTTTTTCATAGTTTTTTCATGTTTTTTTTTCCAAGTCTAAAAAAAAAAACAGTTTTTTTTTTTTTTACAACACTAATCATACATAAACCATAAGAACAAAAATAACAAACCTACTATCTCAGCGGTAATGTACTTGAGGTGTTCAAAGAACTAAGAATCAATTGAATAAAAATCAAGGTAGAGAACAAATACCTGGCCCTTTATAACATTGCAGTTAACCCGGGAAATGTTTATCAGGAACTCCACACTGAAATTAGTAACATGTCATTGTCCTGAAAACACTAAAAGCACAAGTTCAAAGAGCAATTTTGAAATATCACCAGTAAACAAGCTTAAAGAATGATTATATTTTCAAACATCAAAACAATGGGCTAAAACACTATTTTGTCTTTAAACCAAGTAGTTGTTGGTGGCATGTCAACATAGTAATTTAAGCAGTCCAATGTTTTCCTCTGAATAGGGCTACTAGGAATCATGTTAACTCCAGCTGACTGATTATTCAAGCAAAATAGTGTGAATCATGAGAATGGGGAGAGGGGGAGGGAGCTGGAAGCCCCACCATGGCCAGAGCCAGACTTGTTAGGTCAAGATCATTTAAGCCTGTAGTAGGATGAAAAATGGGAGGGGGGATTTTATAATTTTTAATTTTAGTAATCAAATTCTTAAAATTGAATTATTGATTGGCAATCGCCATCATACTTCATACGCCGGGTCGTTATGGACACCTGACATATAAAATAAATTTATTAAGTTCAATAGGCTGCTACACCGCTAGGCACATTTACATTTAATATTAATATAAATTAATGCAATGTCAAGCAAGCCTAGACGTTACAATTGGCCGATCTACTCAAGCAAACAATTATATGAACTTTACTTTACTTGCAAATACTCTGACGAAGTTACATTTAGTGAGCGGGAACAAATGTTCGCAATACGCTACTACAAGAAAACAATCATCAATCAAAGAGAATACATGAGATAAACATGAATCTCGGGCACCATCAAATAACAATTAGAAAAGCAAGGAACTCGCGAAATGCAAAGATTCCATTAATGTTCAATAAAATGCCGGCTAGCTCAGGGTCAAAATTAGCTCAAAGAACATAAGTCTCTTGCTCAAGTCGCTTACGGGTCTTTCGCAGTCTCACAAGAACTCAACGATACCAGACCTGGCGTTAACACTTTACCTAGTGTAGGCAGCAACACTGAAGTTCGTCACGCTATCAGCTCAGCGTGACAAAAATGATCACCAGCCAATGATCACAGGCAGGTCACTGTGCCGACCAAGCCCTAACAGTTCTGGCCTAGCAATAAGTCAGCTCGACCTCTCTCTGCCCGTGGTCTGGGCAGAAGTCAGAATCGACCGCACTGGATCGCGGTCTGACCAGAAGACTCGACTTGTCTCGCCCGTGGTCCGGGCAGAAGTAACTTCCTTCTCTCCGGAAGGTGATGGCGTCCCTCTCCCGCGCAGGAACATGGCGGGCAGAAAGAAATACACCCTGTATTCACATGTGAAGACCCCTACCGATGATTTCATAGGCAGGTTGGAAATCACGTGGTATCGATGCACACTCAGATTCGCGGCTTTTCGCTAGCGTCCCTCTTCGCGTCCATGCTTGTTGACGCGGAAGGGGGGGAAGGTTGACCTTCACCTGTTTGCTGCAAGAACCGTTTGAGGTGACTGACTGGCCTTGGGGTGGCGACAGCCAGGCGGGCTATTGTCCGACCACTTCCTGTGGCTCCGATATACGACCCTTCGCTTCAAACAAAATCCTATGCTCACACATTTTCTGAGCTTTTTCAAAGGAAATACCCTTGCATATTCATACAATTTTGGGCTGCCCGAGATCAATATAAATTAATTTTAATCTGAATAAATTAAAATAAATCACAATTTAATAAAAATAAAAATTGTATCGTGGCGTGATAACGTCACGTTACAATATACGGCCAACTACGGGAAAATAAAATTATTACAATAATTTTATTTAAGCCATTTTAACTCCCTTCCACTATAACCAGTAATCGATATTTTTACATATATGGGGACCCACAATGCTATGATTCTTGCCACAGATACTAAACTGAACGAC
The DNA here is from genome assembly GCA_031002005.1 of Vandiemenella viatica. Classification (NCBI taxonomy): domain Eukaryota; kingdom Metazoa; phylum Arthropoda; class Insecta; order Orthoptera; family Morabidae; genus Vandiemenella; species Vandiemenella viatica. The sequence continues at coordinate 175,033,713 of JARYHS010013630.1, forward strand.
CGTCCATGACCTTGGACTGTTTTACAACATGTGGACAACCATACATGATTTCTTTCCTGCCTTTTCATATTAACTTATCGATTAAAGATTCTTATCTTAAACAACACAAAACATAGTAGAACATGAAATAAAAAAAATTGACAAACACAAAATTATTTACATGTGAATGAAATATTTCTTTACCTAATTATTTTGCAAGTTCTGCTCATGTCGGAGTCCTGTTATATTTATGAAACTCCAAGAACTAAAGCAAAAAAAAAATAAAACCGCGGAAAACTGGAATGATGTTGCATTTCTAGACCAGATTGTGCCATCCTCCTACTTAAGAATGCATCAAGATCATCGTTATAATTTCCCAAACATAAAGTAAAAGAAACCGCCATCGACTTTTTATTAAAAACATCTCCATTCAAATTATTTCCCTGAAGATTCTACTGAGGGTCTTATGACTTCATTCAAATACCCGGGCCATATGCCATCCCGTATAACAGTGAGTTTCGAGTATGTGTCTCACGCAATAAGTGTATTCTACACAATGCAAAGCGTCAGTAAGTGATTTCTTTACATATCCCTTTTTTGTCAGCCGTTTAGCTGCAAATTTTAAAGGCTTTGTGGCGGTAATACAGGTGATGTACGAGCCCATCGGTGGGAACCTTATAGGAACATTTTACTCCCATTGCCGAAATGGTGCAATCATACATCTGACTTGTGTCCTGACCTATTATGATAGTGACAGCGACAAATTAAATATCCGCCTTCTGTTTCGCAAACCAACAGCAATCCTAGACTGCACGTTGAGGAATATATCTCTTTCAAACTTCATCTTTCCGACGCCACATCATTTCAAAACAACATTTTAAACCCTCCTTGCTTCTGGAGTGGTCAGACAAATATTTTCGTCCACGTTATACCGTTATAATCCCTAGGACCGGGCATTGTACACTTTCGCTCTCATCTGTTCTGGCGGCTCCCTTCTACCTGAGTTTAGATAAGAATCTACACCGCAACCTAGTCGCAGGCACTCAGCTGTAGTAACTGTTTAGCGGTCGTTATCCTTAGACTAATGTCAACAACATTTGCTCTCCACAAGGCTTCTTACAAAATAAATCCTATTTCGCTAATTCAACAATTAGTATTTACATTTTGTTCCTAATCTTATCAATTTATGTATCACTTAATAGGAAACTTCATCATAATCATAACAGGTCTATGCAGAATGGTAGGATCTAATACTTCTAATTTTGTGCGAATTTTAATACAATAATCATCGCTAATTTATTTACAACTCACATTTCAGAAATTGGAACTCTTATGTGACATTACCGTCTGTTCTGTTTTTAGCTTTCGTGAAAATTGAGCTAATTTCTTCCGACAATCGCGTAAATAATCTCAATGCAATTATTGTTTACCAATCTCTAAATTATCAATGGGACTTAATGGTCGACAGATAACAATATCTAAAACTACTTGTATCCATTCGGGTATAATAATTCAATGTCACGTCATCGTATGTGAAAGATTTAACCTCTAACTTACTTTTAACACAACCTTCTCCTTCCCATTTGTCAGTGAACTTGTCCTTCTTACAACTGCCAATAAATGTGGACTAAATTTTCCACACAGATAATTACAGTATACGTAATTATCATTTGCCGTAGCAATATAAAAACCATTGGACTTATATTCCATGAATGCCAACAAAAGAAGAATCGCCACCTTTGCGGTACAAGACGATCTTACATAATTATTATTTCAGCAGTCAACATTGTAAGGACCCAAATACTGAAAAGAAAAGGAATCTTATCTCTCTCTCCCCAACTACTATTCTGAAGGTTTTCTTTAAATACGACAGGCCGTGACAATCTTTATCAGATGGCTAAACAATCGTACCCCTTTTAAAAAAATTAACATCCCATAATTACTTAGAGACAACTCTACTCAAGCAGTAAACAATTGTTCACAAAGCTGTGCTCTTTCCGATCGCGAAGTGTTTTATTTGGCCGCAACAGTCGTCAGAAATTTATTTGATAATGATGAGTTCTGCTTACAACGGTAATTTATTATTACTTCCTACTTTTAACCCAGAACCATTCCCTACCTTTTTATAATACCACAAAATTCATTTGCCTACAATTTGTCTGCATAGATACCCGTATACTCTAACAATTCAGTTTCCTTGAAAGAGAAAATCCAAAATTCGTTTTCTCCATTCCATTTTCAAACGTCCCATGTTTAAAATGGAATAAAGTCCTGTCTTTGGACCTACAACCAACATTCAATATTACATCAAATTTTAATTTGCTGTTGCGTCTACTCATGCGATCACATTGAGCATATTTCCAGTATCCATCCCTGTTGTTCAGTATCGTTTTTCGGCAAACAGAGCTCTCGAAATTTGTTTCTAACGAGTTTCGTTTCAAGAAACTGGTCAGCTGAAATCTGCCGATAGGAATATCCTCTTTAAAGCTAGCAAGCAACCCGCCTCTCAGGTAATGAACAGTTTGGAAGGCCACAGTCATTAGAGTCTCACTACCCAAATTCCAGGAAATTCTAAGTCGTGATTCTCTGAAGTTCCCTACAGAAATCAGACCCGATAAATTTTCCCTGATAAAATTCGCGTAACCACGATCTCTGTGAGCACCACCAAATTTAACTGATTTTTGTGGCGAGCAACACATCTCAGCTGTCTCCCTTTGAATATGAAACAATTTCCGGGAAATTTCATTTATTTGTATTCTAATATCTGCTCCCTTTAACTGATTATTGTCTTCATTCAAACTAGTAACCGAGGTATCGACTTTATCAACTTTAGCACTGACTTGAGAGACTTTCCCCTCCATTTCGTCTCGTACCTCATGCATGTAGCTAGACAATTGTCCATTTGTTTCCCTAGTTTCAATTTCCAAATGGGTTATCGCAGATTGTACAATGGCAATGGTTGTATTGGAAATTTCATTTTCCTTTTCCAATTTTTCGCACCTAGCTATTGTTTGCTCAGATTTTTCAGCCAAATCAACGATTTTCGTTCTTACATTTGCCTGAAAATCTGCTACCTCTTCACAGATTTTTGCATGAAAAGCAGAGAATTTCTGATCAAGGCTTATGCCGATTTGATCCTGCCTCTTTTCTACAGCATCGATCCTACTGTTGGTAGAATCCAATTTCTTGGATAGGCTATCATGCATCCGTTTATTTTCTGAACTCAAATTTTCCTCTACCTTGTTTAAATTTTCTTGTCCCTTTATTAACTCAGCCATAATCGCTTGGACCCAGGGAGGTATTTCTGGTTGATTTTGATTTTCAACTGGATTTTGCAATGCGGGTGTGGCTTCCGTTAATGGGAATGTACAACTTTCTACCACCGCGTCATTCTGAATAGGACTCTCTAACGCCATGTCAGCTGCAGCTATTGTAGAATGTGAACTGTATCCCGACATATCATTCTCAAAATCTCTCCGATTATCGCTCATCTCGATATTCGAACTGCTCCCTTCCATATTTAAATTCAAATTACGTCCGGATCTCAAACGCATATGACTATTAAATGGCACAGGAAAATTCCAAAGACGACTAAAGATTTTAGCAAGCAACGTGTTAAATTACAAACATCGCGATCTTTAATACAAGTCAAAATTTTAGAATTTTCACAAAACATAGGCACAAATCCCATCAAGAATATTGAGCATCAAACCATTCAAAAAAATGTGCAAGACCACATCACAACGTTGAATCATGCGACAACAAACCAACATGAGCAAAATATGCACCAATAAGTTCTTAATTGCTAACATGTTACACAGACAAAGCACTGGCTCGACATTATATGCGTTCACAATGAACTTTGCATATTGAAAAAAAATTAATTTGCAATTGAAATTCTGAAACTGACTTAACATGAATCAGATTGCATAAAATTTAACATTTTGCAAAAGAAATTCATCACTTAGATTGAATTTAACTTTGCACAAGCAATGACAAAGTATTAATTTACTTTCTATGCTACAAAAATAAATGCCTAAGGTCATGAACTTGGTTCTTTTGAGACTTTGAACATCAGATTATTAATTAATTCCCCGGATTAATTAATTAATTGCCCCACGTTGTAAGCGCAATTGTAGTAGGATGGAAAAATGGGAGGGGGGATTTTATAATTTTTAATTTTAGTAATCAAATTCTTAAAATTGAATTATTGATTGGCAATCGCCATCATACTTCATACGCCGGGTCGTTATGGACACCTGACATATAAAATAAATTTATTAAGTTCAATAGGCTGCTACACCGCTAGGCACATTTACATTTAATATTAATATAAATTAATGCAATGTCAAGCAAGCCTAGACGTTACAATTGGCCGATCTACTCAAGCAAACAATTATATGAACTTTACTTTACTTGCAAATACTCTGACGAAGTTACATTTAGTGAGCGGGAACAAATGTTCGCAATACGCTACTACAAGAAAACAATCATCAATCAAAGAGAATACATGAGATAAACATGAATCTCGGGCACCATCAAATAACAATTAGAAAAGCAAGGAACTCGCGAAATGCAAAGATTCCATTAATGTTCAATAAAATGCCGGCTAGCTCAGGGTCAAAATTAGCTCAAAGAACATAAGTCTCTTGCTCAAGTCGCTTACGGGTCTTTCGCAGTCTCACAAGAACTCAACGATACCAGACCTGGCGTTAACACTTTACCTAGTGTAGGCAGCAACACTGAAGTTCGTCACGCTATCAGCTCAGCGTGACAAAAATGATCACCAGCCAATGATCACAGGCAGGTCACTGTGCCGACCAAGCCCAACAGTTCTGGCCTAGCAATAAGTCAGCTCGACCTCTCTCTGCCCGTGGTCTGGGCAGAAGTCAGAATCGACCGCACTGGATCGCGGTCTGACCAGAAGACTCGACTTGTCTCGCCCGTGGTCCGGGCAGAAGTAACTTCCTTCTCTCCGGAAGGTGATGGCGTCCCTCTCCCGCGCAGGAACATGGCGGGCAGAAAGAAATACACCCTGTATTCACATGTGAAGACCCCTACCGATGATTTCATAGGCAGGTTGGAAATCACGTGGTATCGATGCACACTCAGATTCGCGGCTTTTCGCTAGCGTCCCTCTTCGCGTCCATGCTTGTTGACGCGGAAGGGGGGGAAGGTTGACCTTCACCTGTTTGCTGCAAGAACCGTTTGAGGTGACTGACTGGCCTTGGGGTGGCGACAGCCAGGCGGGCTATTGTCCGACCACTTCCTGTGGCTCCGATATACGACCCTTCGCTTCAAACAAAATCCTATGCTCACACATTTTCTGAGCTTTTTCAAAGGAAATACCCTTGCATATTCATATAATTATATACAATTTTGGGCTGCCCGAGATCAATATAAATTAATTTTAATCTGAATAAATTAAAATAAATCACAATTTAATAAAAATAAAAATTGTATCGTGGCGTGATAACGTCACGTTACAAGCCAAAGGGAGGAATGTTTGTGTTACCATCTGTCAAGGAAACATTTATGATAGTAAGTCAATAAATAAGTCTAAAAAAAAATAAAAAAAAAGATAGAGGAATTAATACTCAAAGTAACTTCTTTAAATATGTTGCAGGTTTCTACATGTTCTCCCAGTTATTTATCCCATCTCTTTACAAGTCCTTGATAGCCAGAAGAAAAAAAAAAAAAAAATCAGTGTGCAACAAATAACTACTTGGACTACAGCATCAAAATGTTGGCCACTCAAATGAGATATCAGAAGTCCAAACGCATGAGAATCCACTTGGGGGCCAAGTTGGGACTGACTGTATGGTGGATGTTTCAAGTGTTCCCAATGAAATGTTCACAACAGTTCAAGAGTCTGTCTTTCTGTGTGAGGTCAGGCATTATCATCAAGAAGAATCACACCTGCTGTCAAGTGTTTAGGTAGTTTGCAGTGAATTCCCTGTCAGAATTCTTGCAATGGTGAAGTATGATGGGCATTCACAGTCTCACCAGCAAGCTGGAATCTCAACAGTATGATGCTTTGAATGTCCCAAAACAAGGTGAGCAAAATCTTATGGGCTGGTGGAATCATCTTAAACTTTTTTTTTTTTTTTTTTTTTTTTCCGATGGGGTTGTCGGATGTTTCCGTTTTATGGAGGTTCATTTGGTTTCCAGTACAAAGTGGTAAGTCCATGACTCACCCCCTATAACAACATGTGGCATGAAGTCCTCTTCTTCCTCAGTGAACTGATTGAGATACTCCAAGGACAGTCCCCTGTTCATTTTGTGTTCCTCAGACAACTGGCAGGCAACCACTGTCACAAACTTCATAAAGTGTCAGCTGTTCATGGATGGTGCTGTAAGAAGTTTTATGTGAACAACCTACAGCACGTCATGTTACTGGTTGTCGCAGGCCTGCCATTATGAATGATTTGTTCCACACAATGAACAGTGGATTCAGTTGACACATCCGCAGGTTGACCAGGATGCTTCTGTTTTAGTTTTCCTGTTTTAGTGTCTGAACCCAATCAAACGCAGCTTTCCATGGTAAACAGTTGTCATCATACATGGGATGCATTTTGCTATGCACTTCTTCTAGGGAAAGTCATTTTGCCCACAAAATCATTACAACTATATGCTATTTTTCTAGTGTACACTCTTGGAACACACCCGCCATCTTCTTCTGGCTGCCACTGACTGACCAGGAGCCCATGTGATGTTTTGCAACTACAATGTCAAACATACATATACTGCCATCTGTTCGCCAAATATGTCATACAGTAAAAGGGCATTTGTGTCTTATTTATAGATTCACCCTTGTAACTAAGGTTCTGTATGATAAGTCTTCTTTTTGTGAAAGATGTAGTTTACGAGGAGTGATTGTGGATAACTCTGTATTCACTTAGATGATGGTGGGAAACATCCTTCAAGCCACAATCAGGATAGCTAATACATGGGGAACAGGAATCCTGTTATATCTCCCCAAATCAGTGTGTTGGTGCCCACATTGGCACATTAAAAAGTCCAATTATTACTGCTGTATAAACTAAATACACCATCTCACATGAGCCAATAAAAAAAAAGCAGATTGAGGCATTTATAGAAGGAGTTGTGCAGCACAAATGTTATGAATGAGAATGAATTTTAAGCAAAATATGTTTAACTCTACTGTCATTAGCAAATGATTTTTTTACTACAAAACAAATATTGATAAGAGGGAAATATTTTCATCCTTTTTAATAAGCTGGTAATTAACTGGTTATTAAAAATGCAAAGAACGTAGTATGCAAGGCTATAGTAAATTAAATTTATTTGAAGAGGACAAAGGACACTAAATGGCACATGACTATCAGGTTGCCATTTAAATTTAAAAGGAAAGGAAAAAAAAAACAGTCACTAGATGGCTCAACTGGGAAGTGACTTTTTACTTCTGTAAAATTTGTAATTTTTTATTGGTAAAACAGTGGCAGCTCAGAAATTGGCCAACAGTTTGTTTACAGTCAGCATTAAACAAAGTACCTGGGTGACCGATCTTCGCTCGGTATCTTTCGATTACTATTCAGTATCCAAGATTTCGAGTAAAGTTTGATTAAAGTATAAGGCTTGAAGGCTTCCTAGGCGTTTTGAGGTGCACAGTTAACCAAAGAGAAGTTTAACTAACATCAGTAGGCTTACTGGTACCTGAACCTTCTACGTAATGAGGTTAGAGCCGTTTTCGAGAAACCAAATAAAAAGTTGCTCCTTTTTTTTAAAAAAATCGTGTTAAAAACTTGAAAATCAAAACGTCATCTACATGTGAAATTTCATCCAAATCGCTAGATCCATTTGCAAGACGGCCTCACAAATTGCTTAAAAAAAAATAAAAATAAAATAAATTCTATTAATATGTTAAACAGAAATTTTAATGCCAGTTTGGTATTAATTAATGGTGCGAAATTTGTGGTAATTCAAAGGATTCCACGATAACCCTTTATGATGTATTCTTATGTAACTCGACGAGAAAAATTGAAGGTAAAAAATATATTTTTTTAAATATTTCGCTTAGTTCTCGGGATATCGTATCTCAAAATTGACGTGGTTGGTTGAAATGCGACCTGAACCAGAAGACAAATTTCGCCTTAGCCAAGTTTGATGAATTCGTATGAAACTCGTCGAGACAAATCGAAAATAAGGAATTTATTTTTCTGATATCTCACTTAGTTCTGTGGATATTATATCTCAAAAGTGAAGAGGTTAGGATTAGATCCATCCTGGACCAGAAAAAAATCCACCAAAAGCACTATGTCTATATGGTGGAAATGTACTTTCAATGTTTTATTTTGTACCTAGTGGTTTTTGTTAGGTTGAAATACGGCCTGGACCAAAAGAAACGTCGCCAAAAGCACAAGGAACTATACCTATAACTGATTTTTGACATGCTATATCTCGAAAACCAAGAAAATTTATTATTTATTTTCGATATGTTTCATCGAGTACTATGAGAATTCATCATCAGGTTGTGACGTCAATAGAACATCATCTGTGCTATATTAATTCACTCCGATAAAACTATGCTCATACCTCGCAGTAATCTCACATCTTCTGATCAGAATTTCAAAATGATAATAAAACAATTCCCATAAGAAGTAACCTTCGTTATAAACAATAAAGCACAAGGTCAGACGATTCAAAAGGCAAGATTCTATTTATCAGAACCCGTTTTTTCGTATGTGCACTCGCACGCTACGTTTCAGGAATTTGTAGATGTATTAATATTTAATTATGCACTTTATTATCAAACTCTACTCGAAATCTTGTATATTGAACAGAAATCGAAAGATGTTTTATAATTAAGGTGGTAGTATTTAATGGCTAACTAACGACCACTATTTATAGTCAAAAAGTAAACGATGATTACTTTATAACTGGTACCGGTAATATTAATTTCAAAGAAGTTTCTGTAAAGTTATCACCTCTGATAAAACCATTGATAAATTTTTAATTATCTTTCTTTTTAAATGTTTTACAATTGAACTTGCAGTGCTAATATTTCCATGGGTCAGCCAGTATACAAGAACTGTTCGTTTACTTATTCTTTGGAATCAAAGAAACTCTATTTGTAGGCTTTCTGGTACCTGAATTGTCTACGAGATGGCGCTAGTGCCGTTTTCGATATACGGAGTGACAAAATTGTTCATATTTTGTAAACTCGCTTTTTAGTAGGGAAGACAACTATTCAGGTGATCTTAAAAGTCAAAACATTATCTAAATACCAAATTTCATCCAAATTGTCACAGCCGTTTCCGAAATCCGAAATATATATATATATACAAGAATTGCTCATTTAAAGATATAAGATATCTTGGCATTACATTTGATAACAAGCTTAACCGGGCAGGACACATTGGACAGGTGGTAGGAAAAGGTTTCAAAATCCTGCCCTTGTTGGAGAGAGTGATGAGGGGATGCACGAGAGAAGTAAAGGAATTGGGTTACAAAACTTTGGTCAGACCATTGCTCGAATATGGTAGTGTAGTATGGGACCCACATTTTGAGTATCAAATACAGGAGTTGCAGAAGGTAAAAATAAGGGCTGCTAGATTTGTTTCTGGAAATTATCGCAGAATGCAATCAGTGAAAGATATGATAAAGGAGCTGGAATGGGATTCATTGCAAGACAGGAGGAGGATGAGGAGGGTAATGGGAGTGAACAGGGCGTATACTGGCGATGAGGCATGGAAAGATATTGCAGTAGGTATGAAAAGTAGTTCATGGAAGGGAAAAGATGACCATGACCACAAGCTGGCACTCGATTTCAGGCACAAGGGTGTGGGAAGATTTTCTTTTCTAGGTAAGGGTGTCAGGGATTGGAATGAGTTACCAAGGGGAATGATGAATAACCTACTGAAAACGTTAAAAGAATTTAAAGTTAAAATTTGTAGAGGGCAAATGTAGGTGAGTGAATGATAGCGGGAAGTTGGGTGTGTAGGGAAATTGCCACCGGAGCGTGTGCTCCATTGCAATTAAATTAAATTAAATTTAAAAATAAAATCATTCAAAGAAAGTGTTATGAAAAAATAGAAACATGTGAAAGTTTTTATTAGATATTATTATTATTTTTTTACAATTTTAGTAAATGCCTAAATCTTTATAATTAGCTCAAATTTCTTTTTATGACATGATAATCAATTACCATCAGAAAGACAGTATACAATTGGTTTGCAGAATTTTGTTATGGTCGTACTTTTGTGATGGTCTTACTGTTGTCAGCAATGAATTTCATGAAGGTCAACCAAAATTAGTTGTTTTTTAAAAAACGGGAAGGGACTAGGAACAAGGAACTGGAAGGAATTCGGCTATGGCCTTTTGAAGGAAGCATTCCGGCATTCGCCTGGGATGATTTGTAGAAACCATGGAAAACCCAAATCTGGACGCCCGGACGGGGATTCGAACCTGCATCCTCCCGAATGCGAGGCCAGAACGTTAACTGTTCACCCACCACACTCGGCGATAGGCATGTGACTTAATGTGAGATGGAGAAATCCTTAGGAACATTAAAGACGGCAGTGCATTTAATTTTCCATGAACATTTGGTTGTGTAAAAGGTCTGTTCCTGACAGATTTCGAAAAATTTGACTGAAGCTCAAAACAGGTTCATGTTAATTGGCGTTCAAATGAGGAAATGGAACATCTGCAAACATCGTAACAGAAGATGAAACTTGGATATATTAATACAAAGTGGAAACTAAGTAACATTCAGTTTTTGGGGTGTTCCAAGATGAATCGAATCCAACGAATGTGGTCCCTTCATGAAGCAAGAAAATTCATCACTTGTTTTTTTGGTTATACGAAACATGTGGCGACTATTACTTTATAGAAGTGTTTTCAGCCTTTTTCAGCCCCAGTCATGGAAAAATGGCAAAAATAATTTTATGGACCACTAACTCACACAGCCCAAATGTTTTTCCTATATGTATAGTATTAATAATTAGATAACTTATACCCAACATTCACCAAAGTTGAATGGAGGAAGGCAACAGCAACAAAAAATAATAAACAACAATGCTGCCCTCCTCCCTTCAAGTTTGGTGAGTGTTGCATGTAATCTATCTTTCTCTTCCATATAAATATCGCCTCATGACAGCTCTTCCTGTGCCATTGTTATGGAGATTACTACAGTTAGGATATATAGTATTGTACCATCATAACATAATAAATCGAAAACATGTTCTGAATTCCCACAGAAAAATAGTTGCGAAAATTTCAGTAAACTATTAGATGTGAATTATGAATTGAATACTAGCGTGAGAGTAAACTATAGAATAGAAAGAATTTTTGTTTTTTTTTTTGTAAACTGCTTAACAGCAAGGTCTTTAGAGATGGGAAAGGATGGGGGCTAGGAATGGGAAGGAATTCGACCCTGGCCTTTCTTGAAGGAAGCATCCCGGCATTCACCTGCAGTGATTTGGGGAAACCATGGAAAACCCAAATCTGGATGCCCGGATGGGGATTCCAGCCGCAGTCCTCCCAAATGCGAGGCCAGAACGTTAACCGTTACACCACCACGCTTGGTAAAGAAAGAAAGATATTGTGTTATTACCAAATGTTAATTATTTGTTATCATATCTTTAATTCAATCAAAATTAAATTTTTAATATTCTTCCTGTGGACATACTGTTCCATCTACATGGAACACAGACTGAGAATCACTGCTTTAGGATCAAGGAACAGTTAATGTTGAATGGTAAACAACAATAAGTTTTCCAGACATTATCGGTGCAATCAACTTTTGATAGTAATTTCTCTTTTTATATGTTTCAAATTTGAAGCATGATAGCAACCCAACCAATCAACTTTTATGATGCAATTTACTTGTAGTATACATTAAAGAACCCAGTTCACATTATGTCTCTGCAAATGAATGTTTTAAGACAAAAGATTCAAGGAAAAGGAGCTCCATTTTGACATTTTAACCTACCATACTAGTTATGGAGAATACATGAGCCCCACGTTCGATGTTGATGTAAAGTTTACTCCAAAAATATCAGTTACTAAGTTTCATTTAACTTTGTGGTTATTTGTAGTATACTGTCATTAACAGTGATAACCAATGATTCCTTTCACCATACTAGTTTATTATTATTTATATAAATAAAAATGTAAATGTCCATTTATCAACAATCTCCAAAAGTTTTTCATCGATTGCTTTGAATTTTTGACACAATTCGAACTTGTGAATGTTTTTATATACCTGTGTCAATTATTTCGTTAGTATTATTTTTCAATTTTTGTTTGATTTTGTTTTAGTGAATGGTGTATTTTTTTCCTTTTTTTCATCTTCATTAATTTAGTATTTTTATTCTTTATTTTTTTTTATTATTTTTTTTAAATTGGGAATGCTGGTTGGTCTGACCTCAGGATAAATTCCACTGCCTCATAACTTCTGCAATTTAATAACATAAAAAAAGAATTAATTAGAATTGGTTAAAAAGGTATTTCACATATTCAAATCAATGGGCTATTCTTGTCACCAAGAACAAAGACCTCTACAAACTTAACAATATTATTCACCGATTGCTTTGAAATTTTGAAACAAAAATCTTGACAAAACCTTTCAGTGATGAAGATGTCATCATTCCTCACATTCCTATGATTCCAATGGATATGCCATTTCAATTTAAGAGACTGTAATTCCTAATTTGATTGGGATTTGCAATCACCATCAACAAAGACTAGGTCCAATCATTAGAAATATGTGGTTTAGATCTAGACACGGATTGCTTCTCACATGGCCAATTATTCAGACTACTGCTTGAATATGGCCCAGTGGAGCGGGAAATTCAGGAGTTGGAAGGGGTACAAAGGAGAGCAGCTAGGTTTGCCTGCGGAAATTACTGCAGAATGTGATAAGTAACTGATAGGCTGAAAGAAAATATGAGTGGAGAGAGTGTTTGATTTGTTCAAGGCTTATAATCGAAGGATCAGGAATTCTATATAGAGGAGAACATGTAAGCTACCTTGCTCTTTGTATCTTTAATAATCAGCCAAAAGCAATGAGAAATAGGGTTAGTGTTACTACACAGTACTGCAGCCTAAAAACAAATTCACGATATCTAAAAGTCAGAAAAGTAAATAAACAGATAATATTAACAATAAATCAACAGTTTATAATGGGAAAGCACTTTTAAAACTTACCTACAGTAAATAAGAGTAATCCTTAACTATCCAAAATTATAAACAACCAGGTTTGGTTATGTGAGCATATCGCTAATTTTCCAAACTTTTCGATGCGGTAAAGCTCCATTATAATAATAATTATACCAAAGAAAGTAAAATTCACTAATAATTTGTAGTTTCAGATAAGTTAAAAAACAGTAAACATGGGTTTTTCAAACAACAATCCATTTGCACATTTCAATAAAAGATTACAACACGGCTATGTAATTTTCGAGTTTAAAAAGTAGTTTTTATGCCACTAAGTAAATATCCTGTCAAACATTTTTTAAGTTTCAAACAGTTGCAAGTCGTCTAATAAACAATATAAGTAATTTTAAAGTCACGGTATAGGACGGAAATGTGGTCACTTATAAACTGAACTTACGAACTTTTAAAGCCACTTCAGTCACTAAAAACACTAAAATAAATTATAGAAAAGTTATGGAAACAACATCTTTGCAAGATAAACCTTAAATAAGAAAATAGTAGTTTCAAACAAAACCGAAAGACAAAAGTACACATCAGATTTTTGAAAACCAATAACTTTTAAAATACATAACCGATCTGAAAGATAGTTAGCTTTTTGGAAAGAGCAGGTGTGTGAGAACATTTGAGTAATAGTTTAAAGTAAATATTCGGAAATTGTTAATAGATACTCTGTAAATCAAAATAACTGTACAATTTCACTAACAAAATAAATGTTTTGCGAGGATTTGAAGAAATTTAGAACTAAAACCCACTAATCACAAAACACTTTTTAGGAGACGCTCTACAGATAGTAATTTTCTGAGATCCCTCTGGTAACATATTTTTCTTGAACAATTTTTGATTTTGGTGGTAAGATGGCATCCTCACAAAAGGAAATGCGAGCCGGCGGCTAGCTCACTCTCGGGAGAGGATGGATGTGTGTCGTTTAATGGGCGCGCGTTGAGATGTGTGGCATGATGGGTAGGCACAGAACAGGAAGTGGCCAGTGGCGCTCTTCATGGAAGCCATGTTAGCATTTTGAACTTCACAACATATGCGGACTGTTAGTAGGAGAGTGTAAATTTTCTGTTCGAGGTTCGGCAGTCATGTTTTGCTTCATTTCTTGCAATCTACGTTTGATGAATAGTCTGATGCCTTGGCTAACTGCAATATTTGTAATATGTGGAACTTTTATTTTCAAGAATACATTCATTTCGTGATTTGAACTTTAAAATTTTTCATTTTTTTGAAATAGCACCCTCCATACCTAGGGTTTATTTAGGTTTGTGGCGGCCGATTCGATTGTGCAGTTAGCGATATCTGAAAGTTAACCACAGTTTTTGAACATTTTTAAACTTTATCAGTTAATGTGAATGTGCAACAGTTTAGGTGAAGTAACCGATACATCAACCCCAGTATGCGGTTACGTTCCCTAACAAACATATGACCACAAACATAAGCTGGAACTTAAATTCAGGTGAATTGAAGATAAGGGAATCATGGACTGGAATAAATAATCAAGGCAAACAATGAACAGTTCACCAAAAACACTGAAGGAGGAATTTAAAGTTGCAAACTTATAAAGGGCAGGCACAGGTAACTCCCCCCCCCCTCCCCCCCGGAACAGGTTTGGGTGCAGGGATATTGCCACTGGAGCGTGTGAGCTCAATCACAATTGAAAATAAATTAATTAATTATATGTTGCATGTTATACAATCAGCAAACCAGACAATCTCTACACCTGCACACACACAATGTACCAACAAAAATATTGTATACCCACAAACAATGTGAAATTAAACATATTAGAAGGTTTCCTCTTTCATTCTTTTCTGTTTAATCAGGCTGAGCCACAGGAATGCGTGGCTGGGTACAGCTAGTTATTATTATTATTGTATATACAAATTAGTAAGGGACAGTTCAGATAAAATAAACAAATACATAAATACAAATAATTAGTACCATATAATATGAATACAGTATGGAGTGATTCTTGTAGGCACAGGAAAAATTGTGTAAATAAATATGTAGGTTATGCCTATTTGAAATTATGTCATGAAACGTATTTTACTAACACGAGTGAGTGGGCAATATGAATTCAATTAGGTGTTCCTTTCTTCTGCTACTGAAACCTATAATTATTTATAATTGTAATGTGTCTAGCAGTCAATGAATAACACTGGTAATCATGAATTTATTTAATTAATTAATAATCTTACAACCAGGACCCTGGTAAATAATAAATTTCTTCTTGCTGGCTGTCTGCAACACAATAAAGTCCACAACGACAGTGGTCGGATTCTGGACTATTGTTTAAGTGACCTCAACATTGTTGCTGATAAAATGCCTCAAATTGTTGATGGGGATAAATAAAACCCAGTACTGTTCCAATATGAAACAAAATGATACTCCTTCATACACATTCAAAAGTGCTGACTATGTGGCCTTGAATAATTATTTCCTACAGATAAACTTGATTGATCTATAAAAAATAGATAATATTCATGGGATGATAAAATGGTTCTATGATATTGTAGATAAAGTAAAAACTGAGTTTGTTCCATTAAATAACAAAACGAGAATAGAGCTGGTTCTTCAATAAACTCATACACTGAAGAGCCAAAGAAACTGGTACAGGCATGTGTATGTAAACTCAGAGATATGTAAACACTCAGAGTATGGTGCTCCAGTCGGCAATGCCTATTTAAGACAACAGGTGTCTGGCGCAGGCATTAGATCGGTTAATACTGCTACAATGCCAGGTTATCATGATTTAAGTGAGTTTGAACGTGGTGTTATAGTCAGCACACGAGAGATGGGACACAGCATCTCTAAGGTAGCGATGAGGTGGTGATTTTCGCATATGACCATTTCACGAGTGCGCCTTGAATATCAGGAATCTGGTAAAACATCAAATCTCCGACACTGATGCTGCTGGAAAAAAAGATCCTGCAAGAACAGGACCAATAACAACTGAAGAGAATCATTCAACGAGACAGAAGTGCAACCCTTCCACAAATTGCTGCGGATTTCAATGCTGGGACATCAACAACTGTAAGCGTGCAAACCATTCAATGAAACATCATTGATATGGGCTTTCGGAGCCGAAGACCAACTCGTGTACCCTTGCTGAGTGCTGCACGACACAAAGCTTTTACGCCTCACCTGCAGAGTAGCTTCAGGAACACTATTCTGAGTTTAAACACCTCTGCTGGCCATGAAACTCCTCAGACATAAACATTATTGATCAAATCTGGGATGCCTTGAAACGTGCCATTCAGAAGAGATCTCCAGCCCCTCGTACTCTTACGGATTTATGGACAACCCTGCAGGATGCATGATGTCAATTCCCTCCAGCACTACTTCAGACATTAGTTGAGTCCATGCCACATCATGTTGTGGCACTACTGCATGCTCGCGGGGTTCCTACATGACATTATGCAGGTGTACCAGTTTCTTTGGCTCTTCAGTGTATCTATACTATTATAAATCTGTAAACAAGTTGCGTGTGTTTCATTGTTTGAACGGAAACTGTGTAAAAACTACTGCAGCATTTTGGATGGTGTTTTAAAATATTTGAACTAATAGTCCCATTTAAAATCTGCAGAAATAGCTAATGGCTTTTATGTACTGAGGGAGAGAGGAAATAATTAAGTACATTTGTAGAAAGCTAATTATGATGCACGGATCACATTGTAGTTGAGATGTCCACTCCTTTCAGGAAAACTGACCAAAAAAATCACACAACCTTTTTTTAGGATCATGTTTTGTTTCTTGACTTTGGCTAATCTGTTATCCAAAGTTTAAAACACTAAAATTAACTGAATATGTGAATCAAGTGTAAGTAATATATAATTTACTGGAAGCACAGTTGCTTAGATTATTAATATCTTTGGCAGTAACAAAAGTCTCTGGTATGACGGTTTGCAATTTTAGCTGAACGCTGTACAAAGTTAATTAAAAATGTTAATATGTGATATTTCTCCCCTACAAGACATATGGATGTAGAAATCAATTTTTGCTCGAAGAAAGATGCCTACGATAAACATCAACAGATAACAGTACATATTTCCTTTGTGTAAATATCGTATAATTACATCGCCCCAAGGTACATGTCTACAAATTTTGACTGTAGTTCAAACCACAGCCAGTAAACTAAACTGTTCTTTTTATTAAATAACACTCATAACCCTGTTTACAGTTGTAGCTTTTATTGCCATTAAGTTGGAACTTAGTTTACATGCAATTAAGTTTTTGATGACAGCAACATGGAACCAATTAAATTAAGAAGTGAGTAGGAATTCTAAAACCTTATGCTACACTGTGTAAATTATAAAACTGAATCCATCGTGTCTTATGCTTTAGCAAAACGTGTCACATGTCATTCTGGTCCAGGCTGCAGTTCAATTTAACCAAAAGTTTCGTTAAAGTTTCCATTAGCAAATTGTAGCTTCTGTCACGTGCGCATTAATACATTCAATGTATTGTGGCGGCTGAAACAATGACATTAGTAATATGGCATCACTGAAAGTAAAATAAATTAAAAGTAATTCTTAGCTGCATTTCAAATTTCACCAATGTTTCCATATGAAAATAACATGTCCATTAAAACATTTTCAGTTTTGCAATTGAAACTTGACCCCTAGACTACTTACATGCAACTGAAATAATGACACTCACGCTCTCCACGTGAATATTTGTTAATAGAATAAATCGGTAAAGAATTTCTACAAGTACCAAAGCACACACGCGTGAAGCAGTGAGCAAATTCTAGTTTACAACTAAAAGCAAAAGAAAATAGCATATAGGAATGCAAAAATAAGGAATGTAGTAATTATATAATTTTTAATAAACTTAGGTCTCAGAGTAAAAAATTAAGTGCATCCACTACTTAGATAAGATTGAAAATGGCTTGATGAGTGATACAAGCAAATGTTGGAGCTTTATAAATAATAAACAAAATAGTGATTTTGATATTGATTCTACCATGGTTTGGTATAATGCCTCTGAAAGTAGGCAATGAGGTTAGTACTATGCATCTTTCTTTTAAAATATTTGCAAAACTCCATCTGACAGACCCCCCTCGTGCTGCTGATCTAGGAGAGATCAGAAAATGTAATGAAATTCTGGATACACAAATCTCCGAGTTTGAGGTCCACATAATAAAAAGGCCTTGGTGTGATTACTGATGACAAATTAACCTTCTCTGAACATATTAATAACAAGACACTACATTACATACACTAGGTTATATTTTTAGAGCAAGAAGCTCAGAAATACCAAAACATTGATACTTCTTTTCTCTGCATTCATCAAGTCCATACTGGAGTACAGAGCTGTTTTCTGGTCTCCATTTAGTAAATACTACATTAATTGTATTGAAAAAATTGAACAATAATTCTGTAAAAGATTACACAATAATAATCATTGTGAGGATTTAATCAGTATCAACAATATTTATCAACTATATCAGCAAAGCAGCCTCATTAGTCACAGACAAGTGACCAATATGACTTTCTGTTTCAAAGAAGTCAACAGGTTGATTGATTTGCCAAAAGTCATAGTCGACTTTGTCTTTATCTGCTCAAAGGCTATTCTAAGAATTAGAAGGCTGCTATCAGTTGAAAGCTCAAACAACAACTATGTCTACCATGGACCTATAAATAGAATTGCCAGTTTAGTGAACCAGTACTCTGCAGGTGTCAATCATTTCAGAGGATCTCCCTCATCATTCTCAGCAAGTATTAAAAAGCTACAACTTACTAATTAAGTTTGCATGATAATTTTCATTTGTATAATGTGATGCATGTCATTTTTGTTTGATTTAATCAACTACCTTCTGCTTTTCTTTAAAATTAAATTTAAATGTACAGTATTCATATTGCCATAAAAAATAATACTAAATATAAATCAAAAGTTATTTGTAATTGAAAGAGGATTGTTATAATTGTTAATTATTTTGCTCTGATTTATTTAACTAAAAATTATGTCAACTGGACCACAAGATAAACAGTTAAAGGCCAATTCTTCAAGCAGAGAAGGTATTCAGTTTTTCCTACAATACATTAATCACTTGAACTAGAGAACCCTGTACAAGTCACACAGCAAATTATTTTTACGTATAACTGGAACCATATTAAGACAGACTTCATACAACAGGCAGCAGAAAATCAGAAGCACACAAATGAATCAACTTCTTCAACAATGAGATAAAAGTAGTACCACATGGCTGAAACAAATGTCAAATGAACTAACCTTTGCCCTACTATTTTCGAGAATTAAAAGAAAACACAATTATTTTTCGAGTTTTAAAACATTTAAAAAGTAAATCTTACTTCAACAATATTAGTAATTTACTAACCTGGACATGCAGATGCTAGAATAGGAAGAGTAACAGAGCCCTCTGACCTGGATGCTCTGTAGTGTTCTACAAATTCCTTCTGGTATTCAATTAAAGCTATATCTTCTGCCATCTTCATATCAATTACAAGATCAGCCCCCAGTGATTTAAAATAGCCTTAAACAAGGAAAGCAGTACCTTAGTCATGAATACATAATCACGATGATCCAATAAATATCAAAGTTAGGAGTAAGAAATAACAAGTGTTTTTTTTTTTTCCCCCTATGTTTTCAGTACACCTTGGTGAGGTTATTATAGGCTGGAAAGGACTGGGGGGAAAAGGAATGGGAAGGAATTCGGCCATGGCCTTTTGAAGGAACCATGTGATTTAGAGAAACCATGGAAAATCCAAATCTGGATGACTGGATGGAAAAATGTCCTACCAAATGTAAGGCCAGAGTGTTACCTCTCACCCATCATTCCTGGCAAGTAACAAGTTACCACAGCTATTGGAAAAACTTCAGAGAAACAACGTATAATGAGGGGAAAAAATGATAATTTTTAAATATATGTCCTCCATCAGCCAAGAATGGAGGGCTGTGGCAGAAATGTTTAGGTGTTTACTATTTTTTTTTCAGTTTTTCCCATTTTTTTCAGCTTCTTTGTTTCATCTCACTTTTAATTATTAACTTTTATAAATTTAATATTCATGTGGGGAGGAACACATAAACTATTCAAAACCTATTACATCCTCATACTGACTTTAGCACTAGAAACATCTACCAGGTCCAGAAGAGGCAATAGTATACTTAACCTCTGAAATGAAGTTTGTGTGTACCATGCTTTAATGAACAAAGTAAGAAACGAAATCAATCCTGCAGAGGCTAGTATAAACACCAGTTTAGCAAAATCCTTACAGCATTCTCACCCAAGGTGGTATGGACATGTTCAAAGAATGAAGGAATAATATCAACATCAAAGTGAAAAGACATGTGGGAAGCCCAAAAAAGAAACGGATAGGACCAATCAAGAAATCTGGAAGACAGTGGGCTTGATTGGAGGACTATTCATGAACATCAGTTAATCATGGACAGGAAGAAAGGAGAGTGCTCTGACCAGCGCCCGGGAGACTGGAGCTGGAGAATGATAGAAGGAAGACAGATAGGATATATAGATAGAAAGGAAAGATAAAATAGAACTATTACTTGCCAAAGTTGAAGAAAAGAAGGCTGTGGCTAAGAAAAACACAATATTTTGGGCTTTGCCCTCACTCACAAGGAGGATAAAGCACATGGCTAGGATCATGTGAGCACCAGCACCCTTTTCAGCCACATGAATCTGGATGGGTTATATTGGGTTGAATAGTGTGTTTGTGTAAAAAATAAAGAAGAGGAAAAAAACCTTTGTGTTTATGTAGTGTTGCTTCCTATCACCATACATTCTTCCTTCAATTTTGGTAAAAGTCTACTGTATCTTCCCTTTCATATTCATATCACCTCACAGTATAGTTACATGGTTTCTAAATTAATATTCAGTTATAGTTTAGATACAAAATAAGGATTAGACTTCCAGTTATTTTAAAATATCATAAATATGCCAAGTTATTAAATCCTAATACATTATTAAGATAATATCACATAGCAAAATATACTTTTAGTGCAGATTTAAATTACATATAAAATGGCATTTGCCACAAATGGTACCTTAAAACAGTACAATTAAAATTGCAGACTGAATATATTCATTTCCTCAGTTCTAATCTGCAAACAAAGGGTTATCATCAAATTTGGTCCCAAACTGGAATATGTACTGATAACATCAAGCTGTAAATGTTACTAATGCTGTAATGGAGCTTGAGCCAAATAACAATTTCATCACAAATCTTATTTCTACCCTGGCTAAGTTTTTTGCTTTAAACCCCTTCACTCTTTGAAATATAATGTTCATCGCCCTTGTTCATAATTTATTCTTGTCCCGACTGTTTACCTGTAACTGAAAAATTTATACTCATTTATGCTTGAAATTAAATATTAGTATATGATCAAGCACATCTATTCACTTATATATACTATTCTTAATTCTTCTTCCAGTATTCATCCACACCTCACTGTCAGTATATGAATCATATGAACCTAGCATTTTCATCGCCTGCCCTTTGTCTTTCATTGACCTCCAATCCAACTATTTTTTTATATCAATTACCTACTATGTCCTCCTCTCATAATTCTCACAAACAAATCCTGCTGCCCTAATGAGGGACTCATGCTATCCCACCACACTCAAATAGTAACTTGGCTTTCTTGGTAAATCCCTTGATCATCCACTGTGATAGGTGCAGCACCTTATGTCAAAATTGGTGCCTTCAACATCAATCCCCAGTCCACATTATAACCACATAAAATCATTATTTTTCGATCTTTATAACTAATGAGATAAAGCAGGCTGGTAGATTCTTGTTTTCAAACTTCAAAGTCCTAGGTTCAAATCCCAAAGCAGTCAGGAATTTCTAAGAGCTCCACTTCATTCATATGAGTACGCCAAGGTGGTTAATGGTTCAGATTCCATCTTAAACTGTAGGTCCAACCCCAAGATACGCAAGTACACAGCAAATTGAAATGCTATCATTGAATCATAACACCACATGAATTTACTTTTTTGCTAGCTGATAATAAGACTCTTTTCGAATTTTATTCATTCTATGTTGAATTATCCTGTACAGGTCACTCTGTAGTGGTTACAATCTCCTTGGTGGAGATTGACCCGCAACTATAAGCATAGGAATATAACACTCCATCCCAACATACTTAGCTATCCAACCATGATAGATTAGCAGCCTATCTACTGAAGTATAATGAGCAATTTTTAATTTACAATTTTTAAGCTTTTATTTACCATAAAAAATATGAATGGCGTTAGGAAGAGATATCCAAAGTGTTGTACTAATCTAATGTTTGTACTAAATACCTCTACTTGTAAACTTAAAGAAATAACTGAAATAAAGTGCTAAAATTGCTTGTTGAAGGCTTAAAGTATAAATATCTTGGCATAACATTTGATAACAATGGGCAGGTGGTAGGAAAACGTTACAAAATCCTTCATTTACTGGAGAGGGTGATGAAAGGACGTACCAGAGGATTTAGGGAATCAGGTTACAAATACAGGAGTTGGAGGGTGTGCAAAGAAGAGCAGTTAGATTGGTTTGTGAAAATTATAGCAGAACCCAGTCAGTAACTGATATACTGCATTGGGAGTCACTGGAGGACACGAGGAGAATGAAGAGAGTACTGGGAACGTACAGGCCATATGTTGATGATGGGACTTGGAGGGATATTGGTTAAAGAATTAGGAACAGTGCATGGAAGGGAAAAGATGACCAAGACTACAAGCTGAACACGATTTCATGCATAAGGGAGTGGGAAAACATTCTTTTGTTGTTTAGGGTGAAATGGAAAACACGGAAAATAGTTTTGCTGCAAACAGTAAAGCCAAGCAACAAAAACAGCCAGAAGTTTTTTTTTTTTTTTAACTGCTTTACGTCTCTCAACAGCGAGGTCTTTAGAGACAGGAAAGGATGGGGGGCAAGGAAGGGGAAGGAATTTGGCCATGGCCTTTTGAAGGAAGCATCCCGGCATTTGCCTGGAGTGATTTGGGAAACCATGGAAAACCCAAATCTGGATGCCCGGACGGGGATTCAAACCGCCGTCCTCCCGAATGCGAGGCGAGAATGCTAACCGTTACACCGCCACGCTCGGTCAGCCAGAAGTGAAGGTTATGTTAAGCAAAGCTGATGGTGGTGGAATTGCTAAGCCAAATTCTTGGTTTTGCCTACAACTTACTCAGATCCTTTCCTGAAATGTGCCACATTCTTCCCAATATCCTTCCCCCCACACCAAGTGTCACCTTCAGCAGACCACCTAACCTAAAAAATATACTTGTACACAAATATCAACACTCTGATGTTCCTAAACCACTGTTCGGATCCTTCCCGTGTGACAGACCCTGATGCAAAAACATGTAGTATGCATCTACCTACCACAACCTACTGCAACCCTACTACTGGTGAAACCTGTCCTATCACAGGCCATGCCACTTACACCAGACCCCAACTCATATACCAGCTCACTTGCCTGCACTGCCAAAGTTCCTACATCGGCCTCACCTTGAACTCATTATCCGTCAGAATGAATGTTTACAGACAAACAGCTTACTCCCAAAAACTAGACCTTCCTGTTGCTCACTATGCCCGCACTAACAACACCCGCAACCTCAATAACTGCTTCACAGTCAGAGACATTACAATACTTCCAGATACCACCTCCTAATCAGGTGGGAATTGGTATATCAGCACATCATACAAACTAGACACCCACACACCTTAATTTCAGATAATACCTCCATCCTCAACCTGTTACACCCATCACTGGCCAATACAATAGATTCATATATATTTCTATAGACATTATTTAAAAAATTTTGACTATTTTTATCATTATTATTATTTCCCATTTTAATCTTTCTTGTGATAAATACTTGTGATTATATTATTATTGCTACCCGCACCATCTAAAATGATCAATTTCATTCTGTGTGTGGCTGTGTTGACTGCAAGGCTTGTGCAACCTCAGCCACTTATTTCGTTCAACTTGATAAAGGGTTAACCCCAAAATATTGTGTTTTTTGTGTTTGTGTATTATTTGATGTTGCTGCAGCCCTCCTGGAGTGCTTGTTGTAATTTATCTATCATTTCCAGATTAGGCAATATTTTAGATTTTTGTCACCCATTTAAAGTCAACCTTTTAGAATTTTACTTTATTTTGGTGTCTGTATCTATGGTTGACCTCTTTACAACTGGTCATACATATAGTAATTTAGAGCCATTCTAAGCCATGTTGTAATACCACTCTGTTGTTAGGGTGCAATAACCATGAAGTTGTCACCCCATGAAGCCCTAACAAGAATAACAACAACCCACAATGTATTGGGCAGATCAATGGTGGTTTTAAAGTGGATTGGTGGCTACTTCACAGCCACCAATCCTAGTACTGTGTTTTTACCATTTGCAGTTAAATTATTATTATTATTATTGGTAAGTTTCATTTTTACAAATGGGCAATTCCATAAGTGCAGGTGCAACATTAAGACACATTTAGTGATGCATATTTTGTAAATAAAAAACAGTTTTAATTAAATTTTTCTTTGAAGGGCTACATTTTATCCCATTCATTTTTGTCTAAAAAATATAAATGATACACAATTACAGTCAAGAGAGAATAGCGCTGGTTTTAAAGCTTTACAGCAGGAGTGGGCAACCCAAATGATCATGGGGGCCACTTTGGAAATGTGTCATAACTCCGCGGGCCGCATATAAAATTATATATTGTATATTAGATGTTCCGAGATGCGCTCGTATTATGAGTTCGCAGAATATAACATAACTATTCCGCGAACTGATAACTGTAAACTCATAAATAAAACAGGCAATATCTGTCATATATTCGCAAAAACATATTTTAAAATCAAAGACATTTTTTTCTCATAATTTCGACAGTTAATTTTGAAATATATGGATGCACAAATAATGTATTTTTTTAAATACATTGATTTTCACTACATTGGCAATTATAGACTAAATATAATTTGAAAAAGTGTGATGAATCACGCGGGGCGAAAAAATCTTCAAGGCGGCCGCGGGTCGGCCAACCATGCCCTAAACCGAGTACGATGCTTATTTTTATTAATTTTCATGATTGAAAAAAAGCTGCTCACATTTATACGTGCTTCCGAATGTGCAAATTATTTTCAGTGCGAAAACTCTCAGTTTTGGATATTTTTCTTCGGAAAGGTATGTTCTGTATCTGAAATTTCTGAACCTCTCGTGGGCCGGATTGAAGCTGGTGGAGGGCCGGATCCGGCCCGCGGGCCGGGGGTTGCCCATATATGCTTTACAGCCACCAAACCCAGTACTGTTTTTACCATTTGCAGTTCAATTATTTTATTGGTAAATTTGCTTTTTATAAATGGGCATCTCCATAAGTGCAGGTGCAACATTTAGACACATTTAGCAATGCATATTTTCTAAATAAAAAATAATTTTAATTAAATAATTCTTTGAAAGGCTACATTTTATCCTATTCATTTTTGTCTAAAAAAATATAAATGATACACAATTACAGTCATGAGAGAGGTCTAAAGCACTGTCACAGGTGCAACAAAATTGGTCTTGCTATTCCATATCATAGTACAGAAACACAAAAGTCTGTTAAATGAGAAAATATTTATAACTTTGCTGACATATTACGAAAGCCATTGAATCAATCAACCATAAAAACCAAGATAATTAAACAAAACAAAAATAATCAACAAATTATTAAAATAATACCAGATTATCACGGGTGCAACCTGTCTAACTTAACAAGTCATAACTTCACTTCTAGCTACTCAATTCTTGTCAAACGTATCTATATCTGTTGAAAATTCTTCTATTATGATAATGTCGTCAATCATCTTTGGTGGCGTTCCCAGTTTTGTGACATTATCTTCAAACTGAATGTCTGCTATGTCAATCACATTTTGAATGAAGCATTTAATGTCAATTGTCATCAGGAATTGTACTCTTGCATATCCATCTTCGTCAATATCACTGTGGCACTCTCCCACATAGTGATATTGTGTAACTGCTTTGCCAGATTTGCAGAGCAGCTGTATGAGTAAGTATGAACCAGCGCAAATATCTTTTGATGAGATAGCAGTGACGGTACTAGTTTCACAGCATGTTTCTGCTGCCAACCTCAAAGGTTCAAGAAATGTTGTTGGAGATTTGTCATCTGAAGATTTATTATCAGAGTCATTGTTAGCATCAGAAACCCACAATCTTTTCCTACATGGAATGGAGGACTCTCTGATTCAAAACCGAAGGTGCAGACACATTAAGGCTCATAATTTAATTGTAAACCAAATGTGAAAGAAGTTCCAAATCATCATTGTGCCAATCGCTTTCTTTATTTCTTGTTTTGCAAATGATTTTCAAAACCGCCGTGCTCTTGAAATATAAATGAGAGGTTTGTGCCACAAACTGGAAGAAGTGTTTACATTGAATGGCTGGTATATTTTTCAGTCCTTCCCGTTTCACATCCAACATGGTCTTACCATCTTCAATTTGTTCTTTTGATATGAATATAAAGAAAATATTTGCAGAGCGACTGCATTACAGGTCATAGAATTCTTAGGCACTGTTTGACGGGAGCTCTCTGAGACTTAATGGCAATCCACACCGATCTCATGAAGCTTCCCCTGATTCCATCGACGGCACCTTTGCCATGTTAGGGAGCAAAGAAGTTCTAAACAAGGTGACTGAAGCCATGTTCTGTTTTAATTTCGCTCATTCTTGCCATTACATACCAATTCTTGAACTGAGCATGCAATGACATACACAGATGTAATATCTCCATTTATCGATTTGATGTACTGAAAAACTTCCTGCAGAAAGAGGTCGGAGGAGTATTTTCTGTTTCTAATTCATCACCAGCTATCATAATTGAACAAAGTCAGTAGTCCAAATACAGCACATAAGAAGTGTAACTTGTCCACGAGATCAATGCGCCAATTGTATTTCATACTGATTAGTCACTAGGTACACAGATAAAAAAAACTGAAGATTATCTGTGATTTTAGGGTGGAGAAGGAATTGTTTGTTGGAGACCTTAAGTGTAAATATTTTGGAATAATATTTGGTAGTAAATGAAATTGAACAGAACACATGGGGCAGTTGGTAGGGAGTGGTTTCAAAATCCTTCATTTATTTGAGAAAGTGGTGGGGTAATGTACTGAAGGAAATTGGGTTATAAAACCTTTGTAACACCATTCCTCGAATATGGTGTGGTAGTATGGGAACCAAATTTTGGGTATCAGTTCTAGGAGTTTAAGAGAATCGTGCAAAGTTGGTCATCTAGATTTGTTTTTGAAAATTACTGCAGAATGCAATCAATAATGTGATAATGTAGCAGGATGGGGAGTCACTGAAGATAAGCGACCAGTGAAGAGTGTTCTTAAAACTGTTAATTATGAAGGTAAGCATAAATAATTCTTCTCATTAACAATAACTCTAAGAATTTTGTTGATAATTTAAAGATTGTAAAACTAATTACTCTACAAAAACTCGGCGAGTGATGAATGACTGACATATTCAGTTCTATTAATCAATACAAAGAAGTTTTCTTTTACCCCAATTGCAGCCTGAGAATTGATTTGGACTTGCAGTAGTAAACTTTTAAAGCATTTTACCTGAAAGTTTTTGAGCAGTTTCTTCTGGTTCAAGATGAAAAGCTTCAGCCAGAGACAAAACTGGCTGTACTGATAGTGATACAACAATCAACCTTGGTTTGTCTGCTCCACCTGTAACCTAAAAAAATAACTTAATGAATACAATAACTACACGCATGGCATACATAGGGAGAATATGACATACATATTTACATCTTTGTTAAAAAAAAGTAATGTTATTTTATCTCAAAAGATTTAATAATACTTAAATATAAATAATGGTAAATTGAACCAAACCCAATAATAACCAAAGGAGGAGTTTGGAGGGAAAAATACAAGACAAACACATATATACAATAGTTTTCACACTCTCCGGATGGCACCACATCCTGGTATTGAATGCCGATGTTTCAGTCGACCTGCTTCAGCCTTCTTCTAGGGTCAAACTGCACTGAGATGTGTTTCACATGCTCTAACTCAACTAGCTCCACATTTGGGATGTTCAGTGTTCTGGAAAGTTAGACGTGTCCAACCAATTACTAGAGTGCTGAAGTCATATAGTTGGGTGGCTTAGTTGCATAAATTGTTTCTTTGGTTCATGATGTTTTCCTCACTAGCTCCATCACACCGTTATCTGGCATCAAGGAGAGGTGGTCGAGGCAGATAAAAGAGCTGATAGAGATTGCTAAATGCCATAAGAAAAAGAAAAAAAAAAAAAAAAAAAAAAAAAAAGTGGCCTAAAACTTCATGTGGAATGTCTTTCTGTAAAGAGAAATCCTCATGCTGCAACCCCTAACAAGGCTCTCAACCATAATATAACTGAGCTCTCCTGATTTTCCCAAAAGATCATACCTTCCAGAATACTGAAAGTCCCAGATTGGGAGCTAGTTGTATTTTGGTAGTATGTGTGAAACACACACATCTTAGTGCAGTTCCATATTTTAAGAAGGCCAAAGCAAGTAAGCTGAAATGTAGCACTGAATTCCAGGTTGCATGGAAACCTTTTATTTCAACTGTGGAAATCTTTAATTGCAACAAATACAGAATACTTTAGGAAATACTTTTAATTGTATAAAAAATCTATTAACAGTTCAATATAAATACCTGATATAATAAATGTACATTGCACATTTGGTACAGCAGCATTCAATGAGTTATGGGTGGAAAAGGCTGTGAGTTGAAGTCATAAAAGAGTGGCATAGGGTAGGTGGTGCAAGAGGCAAACTGAGGGAGCATGGGGGAGAGGAGGATTTTACATAGCTGGAAATGCAGTTTGAAAGCATTACTTATGGGTGTATCAAACAAAAGGTAGAACAGGTAGTAAGTGGACACTGAATTAGAAAGTAAAATAAAAATTATATACATAATGATATGGGAAGAAGCCACCTAAGCATGTAAGAACAAATTTTTAAATGCTATACATTCACTGGTGATGAGACTGAGAGCAGGTGAATATCTGGTGTCAACAAACGAACACAAAAAAGATGATAACTGTACAAAACACAAGCATTTTTAGTGTAAACTTTTCAACCAATGGAAGAACATAGGTTAAACTTTTTTATGAGTGCACCCTTTTTTGTGTGTTGACACAATTCTGGTATAATCTCTGGTAAGCAGTGTTTCTTCCTCTAACCTCATTTTTATTTGGTTCATACATATTTGACTACCACTACTTCTACAGTAGAGTCTCGCTAATCCGAACTAATTGGGACCGGGCCTTGTTCGGATTAACGATTTGTTCGGATTAGCTGGAGTTACAGTGACTAATTTCTACAATGAAGTATACCAAGCATATAAGTAGGTACAGCATGGTAACAATTGGGAAAAACTGGGTGAACAATGGCTCACTCTCACTCCCTCCCTTTATTGTTGAGATGTTTGAAGTGTTCGTGGTCAGTGCACTCTCAGACGGCTCGCGAACTGCAAGTTAATCTTAGCAATCGATCACTAACACACTTACAAAATTCGTGTACACTAGCGTGTTATCGCCATGAGTAAACGGAAACATACGACGTTAACGCTCAGAGAAAAACTGGATGCTTTGAAGCGATTGGACAGTGGTGAGAATGTATCTAAGCTGGCGACGGAACTAGGTGTTGGTAAGGCAACCATTTGTGATTGGAAGAAGAACCGAGTGAAGCTTGAACAGTGCTGTGCAACGTCTTTGGGAAAAACACTCGAGATTCGGCAGACTCTGAAACAGTCCCAGTACGATAAAGTGGATGAAACTCTTTTCTTTTGGTTTGCACAGGAAAGAGAAAGGGGAACTCCTCTGAGTGGACCAATGGTTCAGGAAAAGGCTGTTTACCTAAACAAATTAATGAATGGTGATGAGTCTTTTAATGCGAGTACGGGTTGGTTGGACAGATTCGTCAGCTAACAATTACTGGAGAGAAGCTTTCTTCTGACCATGATGCAGCGAAGGAATACGTGCATGAATTTAATAAACTGATAAGAGAGGGAAATTATTCTCCCCAACAAATTTATAATGCTGACGAGACAGGCCTTAATTTTAGGGCATTGCCATCAAAAAGCTTGGCATCAAAAGCAGAAGTCCAAGCTCCTGGCTTTAAAATGAGCAAAGATCGTGTGACTTTACTAGTGTGCAGCAACGCTGCTGGTAATCACAAGCTCCCTTTAATGATGATCGGCAAATCTGTTAGCCCCAGAGCTTTCAAAAACTGCAACATGAAATCCCTACCTGTATACTATCGCAACCAGAAAAAAGCATGGATGGATGGTAAGCTGTTCAAAGAATGGTTTCACGACCAGTTTGTTCCCTCTGTCCGGCGGTTTTCCAAGGATAATTTGCCTCCCCGTGCTATCCTTTTGATTGATAACGCACCATCTCACCCCAGCACTGAGGAATTATGCGATGGAGAAATCGTGGCGAAGTTTTTGCCGCCGAATGCTACACCACTTCTACAGCCTATGGACCAGGGCGTACTACAAACATTAAAACTGATTTACAGAAAACAATTCTTAAGAATGCTGATCCAAGATGATAAAATTCCTTTAGATGAAAAAATAAAAAAATAAAAATCTGAAGGATGTTGTTTATTGGGCTGCTGAGGCATGGCAGAAAATTTCAGAAAACACTTTGAGAAAATCTTGGAGAAAACTATGGACATCTCTTGAATTTCAGGACATACCAGCTGAAAATGAAGAGGAGAGTTTCCTAAAAATGGTACAGACAATCCCTGGATGTGAAGAAGCCTGTGAAGCAGACGTAGATGAATGGATGGCAGCGGATGATTCAATACTGGAGCACCTTACTGACGTTGATTTAGTGGCTGCTGTGACTCAAGACCAGGTAGAAGTGGAATGTTACGACGAAAGTGACAATGAGACGGAATGTGACAAAGGAGAGTTGGTGTCGCACACTGACGCGGCAGAAGCCTTTGATCTCGCGCTAAGCTATATGGAGCAACAGACCACTGCTACACCAGCTGATTTAATGTTTATCAGACGATGGCGCAACTTTGCGTCATATAACAGACTGTCTTCATTACGCCAAAAAACAATTACTGAGTTTCTGTGCTCTAAAAAGCAGGGATGAAATGTGTGTTTCTAACCGTTGTAACTACTATTGTAAGTTTGACAGTTTTTCTTTCAGTGATACGCACTTTTTAAATTTAATCTTTTCTAGCTAATTTTTCTGTATAAATTAAAATTGTGTACATGTACAGTAGTTAACCACACAATTATATAGCGTATGAACTGTATTTTCAGGGTGTTTTAATTCTTTTACCATTTTTTATATTAAGACTATGTAATGCTTTGCCATGTTCGGATTAACCGGACGTTCGGATTACCGGGGTTCGGATTAGCGGGACTCTACTGTCTACTAGTAGTAGTAGTACTGCAGCTTTGCCTACATGGACTAATACATGTACGGTAGTTTTTTTTTTTTTTTTTTTTTTTTTTTTTTTTTTTTTTCGAGTAGCAAATATTAACCACAATAAAGGGAAAAAGTAAGTAAACGTTATGTTCCTCCCTTCTAACACCTTCCTATTTCAGGCATTCCTCCCGCTCTCTAAAAAGGTTATTTTCATTTTCTCTACATTTTAACGTTATTTAATTCTGAAAGATTAGGAAATTAACTAATCAAATTTTAATAATGCTATTTAACATTTAGAAAAATAATAAGAAGATGCAAAGCAGAAAACTTGGTTAGGATTCCATATGAAGTTTGTTAATTATTTCTGAAACCTTCACCATAAAGAATAAATACTGTTTTCATGTAGTTGAAACCAATAGATTATATTTAAAAAAAAAAAAAATATATAATGAAACATTTTCTAATTACTACCAACACTTAAAACAGGAAATAACATTGTGACCAACTTGCAATATTGATGTAGAGCATACAATTAGATTAGGATTTATAAGTAGTGTATAATCTGTGGAGCTGGCAAAAAAACGCAATAATTACAAAAGTTCAAATTTTACAGGAAGAGCAAAAAACTAAAAGGCATACATGCAGTGGTATTTTTGGATTGTTTTTTTTTTAATTATTTATTTACTCATATGGTGTTTTGAACTCAGTTTGATATAATGTAAAATCCACGTTCCTATCTCTAATAAGACAGAAGATAATCAAATTTGAAAAATTCTATTATATCATTTGGGTTGCCGTCGATACAATTATTACATTTTGATTACAATCTGGGTGATGTTCTTTGTTAGTTAAGTTAGGTTGATTTACGCATAAGTAGTTTAGAAAACCTTTATTTAGTCTACTCTAATAATATTTTAAATTATTAATCACTAAAAAAATTAAGTCTCAGCTGGAAAAAAAATCATCAGTGCTTTCCTTATATGTTGAGATCAGTGTCTATTTCCTCACAAAAACAACTTTTGTCATTTCCGTCTTCCTGACATCATTCTTCATTATTACCCCTCTTACCCTCTTTGCTTTCCTTCAGGTACTTAAAATGTTTTTGAACCCATTTAATTCTTCATAAATTTCCCAGATACTTCTGAAATGCTTTTGTAACAATACTATTCCATCTTTTGCTTTCTGTTTCTTCAACTCATTTTTCGTTTCCAGTCTTCGTAATATGGTTCTATGTTTCTTTCTATTTTTTTTGTAACGTTATTACTGGTCTCTGTTCAATCTTATCTTTGTAATATTTTGAGGTTCTTAAGCCACATAAGACAATCTTTGTCACCTTTGTTACTGTCACAACTTGTATGACCTTTTTGGTTTTTCTCTCCTTCGAAATCAGTATTGGACCTTCAAAGCTGTTGGAAATTTACTTTAGTTATATTGTTTTAATCGAAATCACAAACCCTGGGTTAACTTTTAGTACTGTTTTATGCTGTTTTGCTAAAAATTAGTTTAGAGTCAGAGACTGCATGCCAAAAATAATCAGATTAAAAATAATAATAAAAATTGTTTTGATCAGAAGTGGAATTATTACATTTCGTCCACCAGCTCCCCGTATAGCTTCTTAGTAACAGTTAATTGTAGAGAAAACATTACATCTCTAGATACAGAAAAATATTAATGTACAAAACTATTAGTGTAGATTTTAAGTCAAATCCAAAAATTTTACCTTTGCTGGAGTATATAAAAGGGTTGAAACAGAGCTCTGTCTGTTCATCTGCAAGTGTGGATCTTTCGCTTAAAATCGTACTTCTGCTTCCGCCTCCACAAGTTTTAAAGTTCAGTATAACAGTGGTTTTGTTTATATTGGAAAATATATATTTTATAGGTTATTCTTTTCACTTTATACAAAATTTGACATATTGTCGCTTAGCTAGCAACACTGTGGTATTTTTTCCCCCCATACAGTTATGCAATAAGAGTAACAATGAATTGCACAGTGTTATTAGCTAAGAATTGAATTTCAAATTGTAACTTGTAAGTAAGGTAACAGTGGTGAGAAGGCAAGTGGCAGGTGCAGTGGCATGACTTGTGCTTGTCATTTGAATTAGTTGAACAGCAAACATGACAAAGTTCCTAAAATACTTCTCAGATGTTTAGGCAGATTAGCTCTGCCATGCACGAGATTTTAACCTCCACTGTGTTCATCAGGTGAAGTGGTTTCTGCATCAACACATCTGAAATCAACAACTTCCCCTGAAATTGCTGAAGTTTTCAGATTTTAAGTCAGATCTTAAACTTTCTAGGTATATTGGAGGTTTCTATCAATATGGATTGTATAATCTATCGCCAGGATTATAGTAAGAATCTTTGCCACATATCTGTTCCGATTACAAACAGCTTATCAGTTCTTGCTCTGTACCCCCATTAACTTAAAGTCATAAGATGTAGTTGCAGATTTTAAGCTACTCCATAAGCTTTCAACCTGTAAAAGACCCACCAAAATAAGATTGGTGATATTTGAATGATGCCAGAACAAACAAATGGACAGTCGCCACCCTCTAAAGATTTATATATGAAGAGTTTTTTTTAGTCATCCCCAATTATTTATTCTGCTTCTTGCTGCTTAGTGCTTCTGATACCCATAAATACTGTTTTTAAACTGTGCAGTCATCCTCTACCACACATCTTATTCTAGCCACAAATAATCATTTGTGATTATAGAGACAGGTTCTTACCAATTTAAAACCATTTAATTACATTCAACGTGGTCTCAAAGAGCTTTCTAAACATTCTTAAATTTTATTATAATTAATATCAATTGCAACTAGCTCACTTTCTTCAAATCTTGCAATTAGACTAAGTTAGTCTATTCTGGCTTAGACTCACTGTTGAGCTAAGATGGCTGTTAGATCCAGAATTTTCTAAGCCTTAAGGCAAAATATGTAGTGCCCATGACAGAGGAGCAGAACATATTATTAATTTTTTCATGGCCTTACACTTCATTGACATTGAGGTCACTAGAGGTGGGAAAGGATTGTGGGCAATGAGTGGGAAGGAATTCACCCATGGTCTTTTAAAGAAAACATTCTGGCATTGCCTGGAGTGATTTGGGGAAACCATAGAAAATCCAAATCTGGATGCCCGTGTGGGGATTCGACCCTGCATCATCCCGAATGTGAGGTCAGAGTGTCACCCTTGGTAAATGTATTACAGATCAAGCTAGAATCAAAGATGCAAAACTTAGGGAGACAGGTGATGATTTTGCTAAGTGTATTAAAGAAGTGAAAGTAAGATAATGTAACTGTATAATAAAATTAAAAAAGAAGAATTATTTAATTTTTACAAATAAGACATTGAAAATAATACATTTCCAAATTTCAAAATGTTAATGAGAAATCAAATGATATGATTCTGGAATTAGAAGTGAAATGAATGTAGAATCAAAGAGTAGCAAAGAAGTCTACGATAAGTAGCGAAAATGTTGTACTAGGTACTGACGTGTCAAGTAGTGCTATAATAATGAGCATATACAGGACAGCACTAATGGAAAAAAGGAAGTAAGGTGTCAAACGAAATATAAAGAATGCAAAAATATGAGTAAATTAAGCAGTAAAAGTCAAATTTAAGGTTGATAATTATGAAGAAATTTATGAAAATAATTAAGTATAGGGAAAGTAGATCCCTCACTCAGCACAGATGAATGAAGGAGGGCAAAAATGAACACCAAAAAGAGATAAACAGAATTAACAATATTTCAGATTAAAAACTTATTCATGTAAAGAAATGAGCCATGTGGCAAGGGAGAAGTATTCACACCAAGACTTATCACATGCTGACAAACCAGTTGTTTAGTAGTTATTTTAATGCAATAGTAATCAAAAAAGCATAAATCACAATAAATTTATGTGGTCTTATGACCTGTTGACACAATTTCAAGCTGCCATCCAGTCTGATTAAGTTGAGGACGGATCTACAGTTACCGTGGAATCGAAATACGTTAAAAGCAATGTGTCTAAACATTTTTTTTGTAATTGTTATTGTGTAAAACTTCCCCTTTATGTAGTTTCCTCTACATATTCAGTACAGCCATCATGGGGTTTAAAGACTAAATAATCGACGAACCAGTAGATACTGTATTATTTTTATGAAATATAATGTATGAAACATCTAGTTGGTATTGTGTCTTTGGTGTTTCTCATCATATGATCAGAATTACATTCACTGTTCCAGTGTAAACATACGACATACCATACATTTCAAGTCCGATCCAAAGCTTTAAAATGGTGAAGATCCTATCAAAATCTACTCAGTAGTTTCTTTTAATTTTTCTGGAGCAGATAAACACAGGTTTTGTTTTATAAATATAGATATAATTTCTCTTTCTGATCCAAATTTTATATTGCATTTTGTTAATTTGCAGAGATTATACTGCCCTGCAATTACAGACCGTCTACCTCTTCCTTCTGTGTAGTTACACCTATATAAGATTACACAGCAACTTTCAGTCAGAATGACACAGACAAACAGTTCACACCTGAAACTTATACCTTCCAATATTATAACATGTTAATTACCACAATTCTGACAACCTTAAAGACTGTAATCGTAGGCTTCCGCGGCCAGAGTCAGTTGATTCTTGGCTATCCGGGTGGCGCTGCTTCATATTTCTTGTAGCCAACGTTTCAACCCTCATTCTGTGGTTTTCTTGCGGTTGGCCCTGGAAGAAGACCACAGAATGAGGGCCGAAACGTCGGCTACAAGAAATATGATGCGGCGCCACCCGGACAGCCAAGAATCAACCTTACTGACTGTTTCACTGTGAGAGCAATCAGAGTTTTCCCTGAAACCACCACCACTTCAAAACTTCAGAGATGATAACTATCATACCAAATTATCCTGGATATCTGACACCCACCTGGTCTCAACCACCAATAAAATTCCACCTTTTGACCAATCACTGTTATCATTTATCTATGAACAAATTGCCTCAAATTGATTTATTGTTCTTTTAACACTACATACCCTTAGTTATATTATTTATTTTATCACCACCTACGATATATATACACTGATCAGACCAAACATTATGACTACCTACCTACTATCAACATAATGGAATCACTGCTGGTCAGACACATGCACAATGCATGTAATATCAGCGAGTGTGCTATCTGTGTTTATAATGGGGAAGATGCGCGATCCATCTGAGTTTGACCAAGAGCAGATTGTGATGGCCCGTAGGCTTGGAACAAGCATTTTGGAAACTGCACGACTTGTTGGGTGTTTGAGGAGTGCTATGGTGAGTGTCTTCAACAAGTGGTGAAACCAAGGTCAAACCACCTCCAAATATTGAGGGGTTGGGCGGCCACCCGTCATTACAGATGTCAGACGTCATAGGATGGGCAGACTCGTAAAACAGGACATGCGGTGTGGTGGAACTAACATCAGACTTTAATGATGGGCAGAGTACAAGTGTGTCTTAACAAACAATGCGCCGAACACTCCTAACAATGGGCCTCCGCAGCCGACGACCCATGCAGGTGCCACGACATCGGCAAATATGACTGAAATGGCCACGTGACCACATCATCACTGGACGTTGGCGCAGTAGCAGAGCATTGCATTGTCTCATGAATCCCAATACCTTCTTCATCATGGTGATGGGAGGGTGCGAATCCGCCATTTTCCAGGGGAACAGCTTCTTGACACCTGTGCTGCAGGACAGAGACAAGATGGCGGCGACTCAATTATGCTCTGGGGAACATACACGTGGGCATCCATGGGTCCAGTGAAGCTCGTGCAAGAAACCATGACGACCAATAAGTATCGTACCCTGGTTGCAGACCACATACACTCCTTGTTTCCCAACAGCAGTGGCATTTTTCAACAAGATAATGCACCATGTTACAAGGCCAGCAGTGCGATGGAGTGGTTTGAGGAACACAGTGGCGAACTGCAACTGATGTGCTGGCCTCCCAACTCGCCAGATCTGAACCTGTTAGAACACATCTGGGCTGTGACTGAATGTGATGTCAGAACTCATCATCCCCTTCCCCAGAATTTATGGCAATTAGGTGACTTGTGTGTGTAGATGTGGTTCCAATTCCCTCCAGAAACCTACCAAAGCCTCATTGCTTCCCTGACAAGATGTCTCGCTGCTGTTATCCGTCCCAAAGGCGGATATACCTGCTATAGGGTAGGTGGTCATAATATTTTGGCTGATCAGTGAATGTATATATAATATCTTAGTCTTTCCCAACTGTAAGACCCAAATATGCATTGGGGTGAGTGCAAATCTTCAGTCTCAGCTTTAACCGTGATAGTGCCTAGGATAGATTCAGCTCATGCTTTGCTACATTAATGAGATCGCCACTTATCTTGATAAAACCCCAAACTAAGAAAGGTTATAAATAATAACAGTCACAAAGATATTCTGGTAGATAGTCTCTATATTCTTCAATTTTAAGTCACAAAACTAAAAATGGCATCAGACAAAGTTTCCAAAGATGAAAATGCAGCTTCGACTAACACATTTGAGACAGACCAGCCTCATGAGCCCTAACTAAAGTTACAGTTACATGAGGTGTTCTATTATCGCCACACGCTCTCCTCAAAGTTACACTTGTTTGCCAGCAATCTGCATCCTACTATCTCTTTAAAATTTTGCAGTTATGAAACTGAAATAACTTTTATTTTATTGCTAATCAAATTCTCTTTCATCCGATATGAAGCAAGGAATGTTTCTATTTCCAAAAGGGTGAAATAAAATTTGCAAACCAAAAATAGAAACTAATTAATTTATATTTCCTAATTTCTTAAAGTTATCAATCTAAAAGTGTCTTTAAACAATTCTACATATTCAAAAATGATTATTTAGCAAATTTGATGTCTCTAATTGCTTCATTCGATTTCCTATTAAATTTTGAAACATTCACTCCAGTGAATGGTTTATAGCCATCTTAACCAAGTTTCATTGGTGCCAAAATTTATTTTACTTTATCTCAATCCAATAACTTCGCGAAATTCCACTGAAACTTATTACTAACTCTTTATATTTAATTAAACTTTATTTTGAATACTATCCCTTTCCTTGAATTTGTGTATATGACTGAAATGATTAACTTTTATTTAAGAATGTGTCTGCCTTTCAAATATAATTTTTAAAAAACAATCCTCAGAAGTATGGGCAGACCTGGTCGAGTTTTGTCTCAAATCAACATTCTTCCAGTATGATGGAAATTTTATGCCCAAGTGGAAGTAGCGGCCATGGGCTCACCGCTTTTGCCGATAGCAGTGAACATCTTTATGGAGGCACTGGAGACGGAAATGTTGGATAACGCGCCCCTCAAACCGCGTCTGTAGTTACGCTATGTTGACGATACATTCGTTGTGTGGCCCCATGGACCAAATGCCCTCGACAAATTCCTGGATTATATAAATAAAGCATATCCTAAAATTAAATTCACTATGGAATGGAGGAACAAGGACAGCTGCCATTCCTAGATGTGTTAGTAACCAAACGTGACGACGGGAACCTTGGAAACTCAGTGTATCGGAAGCCGACACATACAAACAGATATCTACATGCTGCATTGCTCCATCATCCAGCGACAAAAAGAGGCGTCCCCACGACCTTGTGTACAAGAGCGATGAAAGTGTGTGATGCAAATAGTTTGACGACAAGGTTGGAGGCACTGCAACACACATTCAGGTCCAATGGCTACCACAACCATTGTATTAGATGGGCATTGCATGCAGCCATGACAGGGAGAGATGCCAATTCAACATGTAATCAAGCCAACTCTAAGGAACGTCAACTAGTTGTTTTACCCTACATAAGTGGCGTTACAGACAGAATCGAGAAGCTATTTAAAAAAAAACTAGACATAAAACCTGTCTACAAAGCAAACAAGGTTAGTAACCGGCTTGTCAAGGTTAAGAAGAGGCTGCCTCCGTTACAGGCTGCCCCTCTCTATGAGATTCCGTGCACCTTTGGTCAGGTGTATATAGGGGGCAGGCTGCGTGAGCACATCAGCAATTATAGATCTAACAACATCGATAAATCCACTATTGCACGGCATGCAGCCGAAACTAATCACACCATAAACTTCGAAAACACCACCCTTATAGTGCGCGAGGATAAGTGGTTGCCAACGAGGGTCAAGGAGGTGTTGGAAATTGCTAAACGCCCAAACAATATTAACAAAGATAACGGACTTAAATTACATGTTGCCTGGTTCTCGCTGGTGCAGACAGTGCAGGTCATGTGTCACCTTCCACAAGAGCTCGTCGCGCCCCACCAGGCCAACAAAACACGTGACGGTTCGGACCTTCTGATTGGCCGGGCAAATCGAACCCTCTAAAAAGGCATGAGCCTCGGCTATAAAACAACACCGCTCACTGATCAAAGATGCAGTTCTGCCCTGGAAGAGGACCACAGAATGAGGGTCAAAACATCACTACAAGAAATATGATGTGTTGCGGTATCGTGTTATGTAACTAAGTCTGCTATTCTGTAAACCAATTTCGTTATGAAAAATTATGAAATTCTAAGGTTTGTTAAACAATGTAACGATAGTTCACTCAGTCTTGTGATAAACTTCGGTGTGTGCACACTTCCCGAACCACATGACTCATTTACTAGCACAATTAAAAGGCATAAAATCCAAAAATTGTCAATGTTTTTGTTCATCATATTTGTTTTACATACGTCGCAGTCTTCAACTTTGGTGACTGATGAGTCATTTTCCGTTACCTTTGTCATTTATGTCATCATTCAACTAGAAACAAATTTCTTCCAAATTCATTTATTGTTCATTTTTAACACTCCATAGTCTTAGTTATATTATGAATTCTATCAGTAGGTGTGATATATATATATATATATATATATATATACAAACAAAATGGCCACAGCAGACAACCAAAGGACGCGACAAGACATAAACAAACCAGCTGACGCTAACAGACGACTGAACGATGATAGCAAACAATATTGTAAATATGATACAGGCAAAACATGCGTTGTATATAAAAACGGAGATGCACAGCTGCATACCACAGTAACAAATGTAAATTGTAAGTAACTTGTAGCTATAAAATATCTCATGCCCATAATTATGTAATAATAGGATAAAACTGTATATAAAAACTGTAACACAGATTCGTCACTGATGGTGCCTCGATGAGAGGTGAAACGCGTACGACGCAGCAATAAATAAACTAAACAGTTGCATTGGCGTATTCTTTCAACTAGTAATATATATATTCTATCGATAGTTCAGTCATGTGATAAACTTTGGCATGTGCATACCTCTTGAACCACATTACTCATTCCCTAATACATGAATAAGGTGTAAAATCGAAATATCGTATATATATATATTTTTCATCATAAATGTTTTTCAATCATTGCAGCCTTCAACTTTCCATTTCTTTGCCATTTATATTATCATTTAAATAGGAACAAATTTCTTCCAAATTCATTTATTATTTGTTTTAACCAGTGCTAGAAATTTGTTTAAAAATCCAGGCGTATTTGTTACACCTAACTTGCAGACTCAGGAGTAAAATGAAAATGTTAGGCGTAATTATATTATTATTATGAAAATACAGATATTATAGCTTACAACCTACTCCAGCACAGTTTAAAACTGTAAATAGGCCCAGAAAAAATTAATATGATTTGCATGTGCCAATACATCAAATACCAAAATTGTGAAATAATTTAACATGATTATTGATTTCATTGTACTACGACAGTAACTTTTGAATTTTACACAATGTACAGGTTTAATTCCCAAATATTTTCGAATTTTTTCCCGATTCATCGACAGAGGATATTCTCTTTTAAATACAAATATGTCAATATGTAAATTAAAAAAATATTTTCCTTGATGTACAAATTCTAAGAATAATTTGATTTCACAGTTTCTGTTACAATTTATCGGTAAGATCACAGAAACTAAAACATTCAGTTTATTGAATACATCGTAGCTGA
Source organism: Vandiemenella viatica (assembly GCA_031002005.1). Classification (NCBI taxonomy): domain Eukaryota; kingdom Metazoa; phylum Arthropoda; class Insecta; order Orthoptera; family Morabidae; genus Vandiemenella; species Vandiemenella viatica. The sequence goes on from JARYHS010013630.1 coordinate 175,075,284, forward strand.
AAAGTAAATGCAATGATTCTCCACTTTAAATATCAGGAAAAATGCCTTACGGCCTTACCTGAAGTGCTGTGTCACTTCTTATCTAGAAATTCTGGTCTTCGGGGGTTCTGTGTGTTTTTCCACCAGTAAGCCGCAGCTGGGTTGGGATCAAAATCATACAGTGAGGGTCCATTCACTTTGATGAGTAATAAGTCATCTACATTTAGGGTATCCAGAAAATATCTTTTCTCAGTTTTCATGTTGTTAAGCTCACTGAAACCTAGCTCACATATTGCAGTGGTGAATAGAAGCACACGGTAAAATGAAATGATTTTTAATAAATTTGGATATTGGTTGTCTTCACATTTTCGCTATCTACTCTGTTCCAAAGCTGACGACTTGATAGAGATTTCTTGTCCTTAGCCCATATTTTCCAGCGCAGAAATTCATCAGAAGCTTGTTCTTTGCTTATGGTCACTGCTGCAGGTAAATCCTTGAGGACCTCTTCAAACTCCTTTACTCCATAATTTAATATATCCTCATTTGGAATGTTAATTGCATCAAAAATGTCTATATTTTTAAACATGCAATTAGTTCGAAGATCTTTGAAACGTTTTGTTAATCCTGTTAAGAAATTTCTGATTATTTCTTCGCGATCACGTAAAAAATTCTGCAGACCCTCTTTACTCAATTTTATGGTTTTATATTCACAAGTACCAGTACCCAAGTTACAGTCCTTATCAAATGGAGACAGTTGCTCCATTGGCAGAAATTAAATTTTTCAGTTTCATTTCGCAGATTGTAAGTTCAGACATCACATTCTCACCTTGTCATATTGAATATTTTTGGAAAATGTTGACAAAACATCAGTTACACCAGTCAGAAAGCACAAAATTCTCATGGACCACACTGATTTTAAAGTTTTTAAGTAATAGTTTGTCACTTTTGCTTGAAGGATTTTATTGTAGTTTTTATCAGCACAGAAGTCTTCAAAATATGAAACAGTGACTTTGAAATTTCTGAGCAATGCCTTTAAAGCTCTGTTTTTTGAAGAAATTCACCTGGTGGATATGATATATAGGTGGTTAACGACTGATTAATCCAATGCTTCAGTCAAATCTTTAAATTGTTTCTTATGCTTTGGACTTTTCGAAAAAAAATTTGTATACACCTTTTATTACTTTTTCGCATGTTTGAGCATAGTCTATGTTACTGAGGCTGTCAGAAACACATAGTTCTATCCGATGAGCAATACAATGCACTGATATACACAGTCCAGTCACATTAATGTGACCACCTCCCAAAAACCAGAATAACCACCTTTCGCATAGCGGACTGCTGCCAGGCATGCAGGAAGAGAGTCAATCAGGTTTCTGAAGGTGTTCACTGGGATGTTGAGCCATGCCGACTCCAGTGCCGTGGCCAGGTACGCTAGATTACGCGGTTGAGGATCCATGGCGCGAACAACCTGATCGAGGTGGTCCCACAGATTCTCAATTGGGTTTAAGTCCGGTGAGTTTGTTGGCCAGGGGAGTAAGGTAAACTCATCCTGGTGCTCTTTGAACTGCACACATACACTGTGAACTGTATGACACCTCGCATTGTCCTGCTGGTAGATGCCATCATTCTGAGGAAAAATTATTCGCATGTAGGGGTGGACATCATCCGCAAGGACAGATACGTACTTGTGCTGATCCATCGTGCCTTCCACAATGATAAGTTCACCCAGTGAATGCCAGGAAAACATTCCCCAAACCATAATGCTCCCTCCTCCACCCTTGATCCTTCCGGCAATTGGGTTTGCTTTCAGACGTTTCACGCCGTATGCGCCAACATCCATCTGTCCGATGGAGCATAAAACATGATTCTTCGGAAAAAGCCACCTGTCGCCACTCTGTGGACATCCAGTTGCGGTACTGGCGTGCAAATTTCAGCCTTCGTCGCCATTGAACAGCAGTCAGCATAGGTGCATTACTAGGCGTCTGCTGTGGAGGCCCATGCGCAGCAACGCTCACTGAACCATTGTTGAGGATACACTCTTGGTAGCCCCTCGGTTCATCTGGGCTGTCAGTTGCTCAACAGTTGCACGTCTATTTGCCCAAACGCATCTCCGTAGCCTTTCTTTGCCTCTGTCATCTATAGCCCGTGGTGCACCACGTTCCACGCCGCTGATTTTGAATAGTGCCATTTTGCCATGCACGGTATATTTTCACCACGGCGGCACGTGAACAGTTCACAAAATTATCCGTTTCTGAAATGTTTCCTCCCTTGGCCTGAAAGCCAATAATCATGCTCTTTTGGACGTCGGATAAATCACTACGTTTCTGTATTACGCCAACGATTGAAATGCTTTCCGATGCCTTAGGACATCCTTTATATACACTCTACTGTAATGTGCTGCCACCTGCCTTCTGTGATTGGTTATTTCACGTTGACATCGAAAGTAGGTGGTGGTCACATTAATGTGACTGGACTGTGTAATATTCCCACACACGTTGCGCAATTTTGTAACCACACCATTGCTAACACCCATATTAACACTTGCCCCATCTAGACAGAATCACCATCAAATGTTTCATTCAAAGTGTCCAAAATACATTCGAATATGCTTTTAGCTGATTCTTTAATTTTAAGAAATCTACTCATTCCTGCCCTTCTTTAACAGATGCTACGTAGATGATTTCACATTCAATTGCACCTTTATCAGTTGATCCATCACACATAATTGATATATAATCACTACCTTCAATGATATCTTGTAATTGGATACGCGAATTTGCTGCTATATTACTGATGAAAAGAGTACATGACTTGTCATTTCTGTATGTTGAACCAATTTCGACACCGTTTTTTTCTTGTAACTCTAACAAACGTGGGTAATCTGTGAATGCAAAGTTGACTTTTGCAACGGAGCGAGCAGTATTAAATAAAACACACATTTTTTGGTGTACTTTGTCACTCATGGCACTCAACGTAAGAGCTAACGGTGTCTGCAATGAATTTTTTTTTGCCACATCTGCCGCACACGAATTCTGATGGACTTCACTTTTGTCATGTTTTTTAACTGTTTCTAATCTAGATATAATCTTTGCATTTACGAAACTTGTTAAAGACAAATTCTCTCTGCCTACAAATGACACATACTATTTTCGCTGCCTTTTTCCACTGATAACCAAGGAAAACTTTTTGCCACTTACTTAATGTGTTTACCGATGGCATTAGTTGTTGATGTACTGGTGGTATCAGCAGGCATAGTAGCTGATAAATTTTGAACTGTTTTTGATCGTTTATTTGCTTGTTGACCTCCTGGATTGCGTGAAGTCGGAGCAGGCCTACTGGTAGTAGCTGAAGGGCCTGACGATTTGTCAGCAGCTGATGTTTCTTCATTTTCTGGCAGTCCTCGTTTATTGGTACTTGTAACACTTCTATCGCCAATACTTGTCTTTACAAATAGTGTAAAGTCAGTAATTTTACGAGACATCTTTAGATCCTTTGTTAAGCGAATAACAGAGAAGAATAATGTACGCGCTAGGATTGTTTTTTTTTTTTTTTTCACTTCGCGGTACTTTCCCCTACAATTATGCCACTTCTGAACTTCAGAAATGTATTATTGGAAACATTGAAATAGATCAAAATGACAAGAATTGAAATTAATTATTAGAATTTAACCTTGAACACGCAAAACTGAAAACAAGTTCTGAAATGTATTTTTTTTGTTTTGATGCTTAGGAGTATTTTCTATGCCTTTGACGGAGATTGCAGGCGTAAAATGAAAATATTCAGGAGTAATTACGCCTAATGCCCGGTCAATTTTGAGCACTGATTTTAACACTCCACACCCTTAGTTATATTATTTATTTTATCATCTGTGATATATACATATATCAGACTTCCCCAACATATAGATAGCTCTCTCAGTCATGTGATAAACTTCCACATATACACAACTCCAAGCCACATGACTTGTTCCCTACCACATGAATAATGTGTAAAATCAAAATATTGTACATGTTTTTGTTTGTCATATATGTTTTTCACTCATCACAGTCTTCAACTTTGCTGACTGATGAGTCATTTTTCCTTTCCTTTGTTATTTATACATTTAATAAGATTTATATTTTTTTTTAAATAAAGTTTTGCAGGTATCACTGTTACATTGGACTGCATTTATAAATAACTTTAGTTGACTGGCTTAGCTGCATATATTTGCACATAGATGTCCAATATTCTGCATACTTATAGCATTATGTACATCAGTTCCTATACACACATTACTGGCTAATAAAAACCTGTGACAAATTTTAAGAGAAAAAGCAATGGTCTCTTTGTTTTTAATTCTTGTCAATGGACTACAAAGTTATATCACTTCTTAGCCTCCCCTAGGAGAGCAGCCCTAAATTGTGTTCAACTTACTTTCTGAAGAGAACCAATTATCAATTTATTGATTATCTCTTATTTTGCTTTATCCCTAATTGATGTTGATGTCATCAGAGGCACGAAAGGACTGGGGCAAAGAATGGAAAGTAATATGGCCATGGCCATTATTAAGGAATCATCCTGGCATTTGGCTCGAGTGATTTCAGTAAACAATGTAAAACAGAAATCTGGATGGCCAAACAGGGATTCAAATCAACATCCTCCAAAATGCGAGGACAAAGCATTAACACTCATCCCAGCCCAGCATGCTCATTTTCAAAAACAAGATGAAAACATGGCACACATTCTTCATTCTTAGTTCAAATTATTCACTCTGACAATTATGCTTTCATTTCATTGGTGTAAAAGTTACGGAAAAATGTACCCCTTTGAATCTATCTAAAATGAAATTATTTTATTAAAAACAAGACAGTAAAATGGTGTTTCATCTTACCATTTCCAGCCTACGCTTCTCCTGAAAAACACGTTCAAGCTCTTCATGGCTCTGTTGTGAAATAAGAACACTTTCAGCAGAGGTGATACAGCCACTGCAAGCCAGGCAGTCTGCAAGTGAGATTTCAACTTTCTGTAACCGTTGTTCCACTCCTCCCTACAAAAATGCTTTGTAAGGTAAAAAGAAACCAAAAATTTCAAACAAGTTAAATACCATACAGTGCAATGCATTAATCCCAAGACCAACACTTGAAATTCTGCAGTAAGCTATTTTCATGTGAAAATATGTTACAGTCACAGAAATAAGGGAAAAATTTTCTAAGGATTGATTTACAAAATATCTTTTTTGTTTGCTTTGGGATTTTTTTCTCATCAAGGTCATCAAGGTGAGAAGAATTAGGGACACGGCCATTGGAAGGAAGTGGTCGTGGCATTTTGATGGAACCATGCTGGCAGTTGCCTAGAGTGTTTTCAGGAAGCGAAAACTGAAATCAGGATGGCTGGCCAGAGAATTGATTCCAATCTGATAGAGACAAAAGAGTGCCTGAAACATTATTACAATTAATTACTTTCAGTCATACTAAACATTTACTTACAAGCTACATGAATTTTTATTTTCAATACAATCAGCAGCCTCCCTCAAGAAACTGCTCCAGTCTGTAACCCTTATTTGCATAACTTTTCCATTCTATTATTCCCAAAATAAAATGCTAATTTATAATCACTGTTCTCCATTCTGTCCCACATATTACACCACACTCTTAAACTAATAAAATGCAATGTAACAAAATGATGTTGAGGCATTCTGATGCTCATATAATTTACACTGAAATAAATATAAACAAAAATTTAAATAGAACAAATCGTACTTAAGAACAGTGTTTTTTCTGGTTATTCTAATGTTATCAGGTAACTAACTGAATGAACAAAATGTTTACACGATACTTTGGCCATCAAAATCTCTTTCGCCACATTCTGATGAAGAGTGGGATTATTTTCATTTAAAAGATCTTTGCTAAATTTAATTCATTATACCCAACATCATTATAGCAGGAATCATATTAATGTAACCTATAAAAATGCATATCACAGTAAATAACAGTATAATGAAAACATTCATCAATGAAATTTTATGTCATCCAATTCCATTTCCAATAAATAATAATTAGTCTTTTGAAAAAGAAATGAAAATATGGATAAAACTAACAAGTATCTGGCAGCAAATTGTGGATGAGTTCTGTCTGATGTTCAGTTTGGTTAAATGACTTTCTTTAGCTTTGACTTTGATGATAATTTAACAAGCTGAAATAGAAGAAATCTACTTAGCACTGAGTGAAAATGATTGACAGCATGAGAAAAATAATATAATGGGTGCCTGGTGCTTGAGAATGTTAAATGTTACTATGAGTTCAGAGAATAGAGAGTGTCTAGCACAAAAGATTGGATTTCAATAGAACATCTGCTCCAGCGCCAATCCCCTATAAACTAATTAAATCATCAAAAAATTTTAATTTAAATTCTTTCAATTCTGCGATAATTTGTTCATCATACCAATAGGGATACTAACAAGAAACCTATGAAACTTTAATTGTCTATGATAGAGTAAGTTGTAAGGGTATCAAAAATCAACTTTTGTCGAATAAGACTAGAAAATATATTATTTTTTAAAAAATAAAACAATGAAAATACAACCATTAGTCATGTGATGTGAAATTCAATGGTGTCATTTCTTTGTAAATTTTAAGCATGTGTCTGTTTAAACATTTGTCAACAGGTTGTGAGTTGTTTATTTAAGGGTTTAAGTCAATCCATAATTTAGTTCTAGTTACCATTCCATAAAACAAATAATATGTGCAATGGAAGTTGGATTTATCAAAAAAAGTTCTAATTTGCACAAAATTAAGAATGTTTTTCACATCACACTAATTTCGGCTCAGTGAAATTTGGGAGCTCAAGGTATACATGCTAAAAAATTTAAAGTGCAATATTGAGCTGAAAATTGTACTAATTGTCATGTAACTAAGAAAAAGGGTGATCAGCAATTACTGTATAACCCTTTAATTGTAAAAAAGTTTTATACTGATCTACCAAATATATAGTTTTGCCCTAAGCTAAAGTGTCACTGTTTTCAAGTTTCAGTCACATCTTAAATTTGTGTCTGGTTTATTGGTGACCAATAAATAGTCACTAATCCTTTAACAGTAGAAAGGCCTTATTGTGACAAAGCAAATTACAATTTTGACCTTATCAAAAGTGTTACGGTTTTCAAGTTTTAGTCACACTCCATGTGAATAGGAGCCTTACTATCCAATTTCAAGTCCGAGTAAATTGGAACATTTAATGTAATATATGAAATAAAAATATTAATTGATGTCATTAATTTCTTTGTTAACAGAAATGGCATGACATAAATTGAAATCAAAATGTAACTAAAACTTGAAAACCATAAGAGTTTTGCTAGGGTCATAATAAAGACCTTTTTTTGCTTATGACTTTTCACCTCATTGACGTCCAGGTCATTAGAGGCAGGAAGGAACAGGGGGCAAAGAACAGGAAGGAATTCAGCAGTGATCTTTTGAAGGCACCATTCCATATTCAATATTAACCTTTAGTGGAAAGATATCAAGAACTTATACACCCTAGAAAGAGTTGTTATTAAAAGGTAAAATTTGTTTCATAGCGGCAATAGTAGCCGATGCAGTGGTTAAGTTGAAAATATTGTTTATTTACTGTGTACGTAAGTAGATAAATGTATTCATGATGACAATATACCACTGACAAATATTGTTGCTGATAACAATGAACTCTTAACAGAAGTGATGTTACAAAAATTACTGACAAATTTTGGAAAACATTACTAATTCATACGGCAGTCAGTAAACCACTCGCCTACAAACTTCAAGTTAATAGATTAAAACTTTTACGGGTTTTGCTTTGCTCAAGTAAGATATACAAGGGCACTCTGTGGAATCGATTCTATGTTAACTGTTGGTACAGGGAAAAGGAAATGGCTCAGACATACTGGATTAGTTCACCTCCTTTGGGAGGATCCAACTAACCGCAGGTTGTGGACTAAGTTTTATTAATTTTCTAGATGAGCTGTAGAGATGATGTCTGACTAATTTCAATAGGTCATAAAAATGTTGTGTTTATAGTGTACGATACTTAAATCTCCAAAGTCATAGTTTATTTATAAATAGACATTTAATTTTATCACAGAAAAAGATATTAAGGCAAACAGTTTATTGAACATGATGAAATATTAAGTAAAAACTTACAGAAGTATGATCTTCATAAAATACACTGACGATTTTGTGGATAGAAGTGAATATGCTGGTTCCATCAATCAAGTTTTAGTCACTTTTTCCACACCTTTTGCTCGTTTGGAACATAAATAAACAACTTGTTTGGGGTTTTAGGAAATTATATACATAAAATACTGACTAATTTCCCAAAAACGATCAAATCACTCCAGGCACTAACTCCCTTACCTAAGAAAGAAAATTTTATCACTTCTAATGGCTGACATTAAGTGTCAGATCTTATTTCCACTGCTACTAATTCTTCTACATATATCAATTCAGGTGTCATCACCAATATATAAACCAAATAAATAAATTATCACTAATACATGCATTATAGACTCCCAGCACTCTCTTAATCCACTTCTTGTCTTCCAGTTACTCCCAACTGAGCTCCTTCTCTCTCTCTCTCTCTGATGTTGAGATTATTAGAGGGGGGGGGGGGGGGAAAGGACACTGGGAAGGAACAATGAATGGGAATGAATTTGGCAATGGCCTTTTGAAGGAAGAATCCTGGCATTCACCTTAAGTAATATGGAGAAATCATGGAAAATCCAGATCTGGATGCCCGGACATCGATTTCAACTCATATCCTTCCAAATGTGAGGCAAGGATGTTATCTCTCACTCCTCATGCTCGGTCTGAGCTCCTTCATTATTTCAGCTAGCGACTGTGTTCTACAATAATTTCCACAAACAAATCTACTTGCCTTTGCATCTCCTCCAGCTCCTATATTTGATAGCCACAATTTTTTATAGGTCCCATAAGACCCCACTATACAAAAGTAACAGTCTGACAAGTTTATTAACCCAATTGTTTGCCATATTTCCTACTCATTATTCAGGTTTTTGCATTTTCCAGAAAACAGGTATACTGTGATTTTTCATGTTTATGGTACCGTTAATTGTATGACATAATTTAGTGATCTTTTTATTGTGATTAATGACTAGACCTTGGATTTTAGGCAAAAGCCTATTTTCTTCCTGACTGAAATACTTGAAAATAATGTCACACACATATATACATATGATTTATGGATTTTATGGCTGTCATTCACGATTTTTAGTGCTTAAAAATGCTTAAATTGTCATCAGAAACTATTTTTGTCTATTTTACGTATTTTCATTCAAATATCAACAAAAGCGTTTTAACTCAGAAAAACATAAATATTATGATTCCAACAATTCAAGTGAACATGTATGGGTTCATTGTCACTCATTAAGCCTGTTTCGCATAGAAGCTGCAGTGAGCTGTGTATTCTTGAAAGACCAAACTACCAATAATGAAGTTATCTTTTTTGGGCAGTGGATTAACTAGTTCCCCAATTTATCTATGGACGGACATTTATTGCAACGTGTGCGACAAACAGATGAGTAAACCACAACAATATATTGAACAGTTTTCACTATTATACTAACAATACTGTAATAATGTAATTACCTTACAAGTAGGTGTATTAAGTTTTTAGTGAAAAATAGGACAGGCATCCTTCCACAGTATCGTAAGCCTGAATTTTGTTTCTGGGCACAGGACAGTAGTAGTAAAGCATGCCTGGGAGATTCTTAACTTTTGGTAGCCCAGTTAGCTGTAGAGCTCAAAATTTCTGTTACAACCAGGAGGGATGTGACAGGGTCAGCAACATGCTCCAGCCATTCTTTACTTTCCCACTGAGTTTCCTCCGTGGTAATCATTGGATTACTGGGGAGCTGTTCCGGACATTCTGATTCAAGGAAAGATTCCTCGATAGTCCAAGCTACAGAGAGGCAATGTACTGCTGAGTTATGCAGCCACCTGATCGAATCTTTTAACTTGATTTTATTAAAAGACTATGCAGTTATATCAAAGCAACCTCAAATTTTTTTAAAAAAAACTGTTAATTTAATATTTCACACTGAAAGTACTAGATTACTAAGGGGACATCCATTAATTTAGTGAGCTAAAAATAGGGATGGGGGGTCTGGAAAAAAACTCACCAAATATCATTTAAAGGGAAAGGGGGTCAATAAAATCTCACGTCAACTTTTTCCATCATTTTTCTCCTCCTATTTCACAGAAAAGTGTAGTACAGAACAAAGAAGACCTCAGTATTAACACTTCAGTATTTAGTGGATGAAACTAAAAACATGAACATATTAAATAAATTTTATTATTTAAAAATTAAAATCTCACAAGGGGGAATAGGGGGGGAGATCCAAATTTATGAAAAAACACCTCACTGACTAATGGACGCCTCCTAAAGAAACGAATTTGTAAAAGGTGGATTTTAAAAACGTGTAGTGCGATTTCAATGTTGAAAATGAATTTTTAATTTTTTTAATTTTTAATTTAATTGTAATGGAGCACACGCTCCGGTGGCAATTTCCCTACACACCCAACTTCCCGCTATCCTTCACTCACCTACATTTGTCCCTCTACAAATTTTAACTTTAAATTCTTTTAACGTTTTCGGTAGGTTATTCATCATTCCCTTGGTAACTCATTCCAATCCCTGACACCACTACCTAAAAAAGAAAATCTTGTGCCTGAAATCGACAGCCAGCTTGTGGTCATGGTCATCTTTTCCCTTCCACGAACTACTTTTCATACCTACTGCAATATCTTTCCATGCCTCATCGCCAGTATACACCCTGTACACTCCCATTACCCTCCTCATCCTCCTCCTGTCTTGCAATGAATCCCATTCCAGCTCCTTTAGCATGTCTGTCACTGATTGCATTCTGCGATAATTTCCAGAAACAAATCTAGCAGCCCTTCTTTGCACCTTCTCCAACTCCTTTATTTGATACTCAAAATGTGGGTCCCATACTACACTACCATATTAGAGCAATGGTCTGACCAAAGTTTTGTAACCCAATTCCTTTACTTCTCTTGTGCATCCCCTCATCACTCTCTCCAACAAGTGCAGGATTTTGAAACCTTTTCCTACCACCTGTCCAATGTGTCCTGCCCAGTTAAGCTTGTTATCAAATGTAATGCCAAGATATTTACATTTCAAGTCTTCAGCAAGCAATTTTTCCCCCACCTTATATTCATAATTAACTTTTTGTTTTTTATTTGTGTATCTAATTAGCTGACTCTTCTTTGCATTTATCTTCATCCCATGTTTACCAACCCAACTAGATATCCTGTCCAGATCACCCTGCAACTGTTTACAGTCCTCTATAGTTTTGATCCTTTTATACAGCATTATGTCATCTGTAAACAATCTAATTTCAGATAGTAAACAATCAACACAATTATTCATTAGAATAATAAATGTCTGATTGTGTTTGGTTAATAGTTTCGCAATTACCAAATTGTGGAATTTACAATCTGAGGATGCTGACACAACTATCTGCCCAGTAAATTTAACTGTTTATAAACAATACAATAAAAATAATACACATACAGTTATATATATGTCGAATCCGGAGTATGGGGCTACTCTACTATATGGCGCCACAGACACAACGAGCAGGATGCCAGCGCCAAAGCGACTGATGCGACCTACAAGGGGTCAACTTAAGGGCAGCGCACAACATACGGAGCTCTCTTCATGCCTGACACCGAGGCAACATCATTCCGCTATCTGTCATGTGAGACTGAGTCTAATAAACTGAATCATTGTATCTCGAAGTTACTCTTCACTGTCCGAGGGATATCCACAGCCTACCTTCGCTGATGAGCCATCAACCTTGAGCCAGAAACTCCATTCAACCCACCCGAATCCTGATCTTCCCCGAATGGATTCGACATCAGAAGCGGGATTGCCCCCGGACTGGGGAGAGCTGCAGCGACACAGCCCAATGCAGCAACATTTTGTGCCTTGTTGGATGCCGAGCAGCACAACCCAATGGAAGACATTCCGGCAAAAAAGCTGCCCATAACCAGCACATTCGCCGAACTTGACCCCAGACTGCCTTCAGCAAACTACTATCCTCACATAAGCGAACAACCACTTCAAGGAAGCGCAGCAAGGACAACCCAGCATCAACAAGGGACACGTGGCCTATGTAGGGTGTCTGATGTAAACACAGAGAGCACACTGCCAGGGCCACGTCACAGATAAAATAGCCATGGCCAACCTAATCCAATCGCAACAGACAGCATACAACAGGGAAACTACCGGAGACTTGCCGATCAAGAACCACAAGCAACCACATACCGGAAGAGGAACCTGACTTTGGACACGCGCAACAGTAGCCTCATTGTACCATTTTGAATACCACGAACTGCCTGATACCACAATGGATGTGTTGGGGAAAACAGCTTCACCGATCGATGACAGGCTGAGAACCATTTCACTCGCAGCAAAGCAGGAGAACCAGGGCCAGCATTCAGCCAAGCAGCCTGCTACCTTTGTGGTCCCAGAGTCCATCGGGCAGCGCAGTGCCCACGAGAGCGGACACTTGACGGAGAGGAAGCCTGAGGCAGCGGAGTCGCTGTCCCCATCTTCGCCTACAAACATGTCAACTGGTGCACCAGGAGCCGTCTAGGCAGAATGCTGAACAACAACGGTGAGTCGCTTCCATTTTATTCTGGCCTTGGGTTCGAACTATTCCATGTCATAGAGTAGCACCATCAAGTTGTCAGGAAAACTGATACACCTGGCCAGAGTGTCGCTAGGCTTGCTACCTGCGCTAAAACTGCCAGATCTCGAGCCAGGCAAAGATGTTATGATCATAGACACGTTTCTCCATGTGCTTTCTAACCACAAGCTAGTAAACAAAATATTACCAGGGCAAGAAATCTTGTAACACGGAATCGATGCTAAGTCAACTAGTCACCTTTAGCAGAAGCCGAAAAGTGCTTGGATGTAGCGAATTTGTGGGTATCCGACCAATCTAACCACCACTAAAATAATCAAATGTCCCTCCTTAGGATCGCCCACCCTCGCTAAATTGCTTGCATGGGAATCCAACCAATCTAACCACCACTAAAATAATCAGATGTCCCACCCAAAGATCGCCCACCATCGCTAAATTGCTTGCATTCTATACACTCTTCAAAGGTAACGGACAAGGCGAATGCCACGATGGTTCCTTCCTAAGGCCATGACCGATCTTCTTTCCCATTCCTAGCTCCGACAAGTCACATACAGGGCCTATGAGCAAAAGCCAGGGACGATTGCCTCTGCAGGATGGCCGTGTCAGATCCGAAGTACGGGGCTACTCTACTAGATGGCGCCACAGACGCAGCGAGCAGGATGCCAGCGACACAGCAACCGCGGTGACCTACGAGGGGTCTACTGAAGGGCAGCGCACAGCACACGAAGCTCTCTTCATGCCTGATCACCGAGGCAACATCATTCCGCAATCCGTCACTGTGTATTGTGAGACTGAGTCTAATAAACCGGATCCTTGTATCAGCTGTGTTCTCGTAGTTACTCTTAACTGTCCAAGGGATATATGGTACACTAACTACCTTTGCTGATGAGCCATCAACTTTGAGCCGGGAACTCCATTCAACCCACCCGAATCCTGATCTTCCCTGAATGGATTCAACAAATATAATAAAAATATGTGCATATATAAACATACAAATTTTTTAATCAGTAAATAAATGTCCAACAGATGTGTATTCCAAAATTATTTCTCCAAAAAATAGGAAATACATGACAAATGCACATTAAGAGATTTATTGTTTCAGATAATTCTAGCCAGCTAAAAATCAATTAAATTCAATAATATTCTGCTGAATTATGCTTCTTGATGTCAGATTATAAATTAATTAATGTTTATTTATGATATTTTATAAACATAATCAAAATATGAATAACCTTTTTTTAACATTTTTAGAAAGTATTTTTCATTGGAACAGAACCTACTTTAGGCATCTAAAATAAGATTTTTAAAACCTAAAAACACGAAGAATGAGCAGCAGATTCACATGTTTCATACTTACTCATGCAGGATAAGATTTTGAGATATGCAACAACTTATTCCTTTAAATTCATCAAAAATGTGATTACTTTTAGTAATATGGTCTTAATGTTTGTACTGCGCAGATAGATATGCTCTGATTGAAAGTTCACTACTCACCTAAATTTGTATTAAATTCTTCAAATGTTATTTTCCTACCTATCTACTTTCACTCTTTACAAATTCTTTCAGTTTTCACATACATTTTTCAGCATTTCTCTTTCAAGTTTATGCATACCACCAATTTCATTATGCCTGAAATCAAGTGACAGTTTGTGGTCATGATTGAATCTTCCACTTCACAAACTACTCTTAATCTTCTAGCAATATCCATAAATGCCTTATCATCAATATACACCTTATAGACTTCCAGCACTCTCTTCACCCAATTATTTTCCAATGAACCTGAATCCATCACATCAGTTGCTGCTGATTGTGTCCTCCTTTGCATCCCTTACTAGTCCTGTATTTGATAAAAAATTATTTGGTCCCATATTATCCCACCATGTTTGGGTATACCAAGGATTTTCATCACAGTTCCTTGGTATATATCCTCATTATTTTCTCCAATAATTGAGGATTTTGAGCTCCACTATGCCAGAGGCAAGCCCAGGACCCCATTTTGAAAGTAATGGGGAATGAGGAGTCAGAGGAGTAACATCTAATTAAAAAAACAAACAAAAAAAACCCTTGGGTCAACTGGCTCAGATTGGTAGTATTATGTAATAGCTCCTTTTCAAGATAACAGTGAAGACCTCAATAGCAGTAACTGTGGAATGGTGAAGCTGCTGGAAGAGGCAGCCTGGTACCCAAGGTACTAATGTGTGTACAGCTTTCTACCTTGGAAAATTGATAGGAGATTACGCAAGAGTAAGGGTGCTAACCCTTACAGAAAACCATCTTTGGCATTAGTCCTAGCAAGCCAGCATGAAGAGTGATTGAAGAAAGTTTTTGAAAACAAAAAGAGTCTTGGAAAGAATAAAACAAAGGCACCCTGGGATCGATGGGGAATAAATCTGATGATAAGCACAATTATAAAAAAAGGAAAAATACCATTAGAAGGAACCCCAACAAGAACAATTATGGTTAAGTGCAAAGAACTTGTTGACATCATGGAAACAAGGAACACAGAAATCTTAGGAAAACAAAGTGGAAAGGGAGGGAATCTAAATTGCTGAGGAAAAGATACAAGTTTTAATGGCACAGTAACCAGAAAGAATCACACACTGAGGTAGCTTTTATCATCAGTAAGAACACTGATGCAGTGGCAGACATAGAATATGTTGAAATGTAGTCTTCACGGGTTTTCCGCCGTATGTTGTTGAAATGCGACAACGAGCTTTCGGCGGCTGACTCTGCCGCCTTCTTCAGGTTGGATGTTGTGCAGGGAGAACCAGTGCTGCACTGCAGTGCAGAGTCAGCCGCCAAAAGCTCGTTGTCGCATTTCAACAACATACGGCGGAAAACCCGTGAAGACTACATTTCATCAATACGCCACGAAAGCCTTCAATCTCACATAGAATATGTTAGCAAAAGAATAATTAAGCTACACCAAAAAATTAAGAAAAACTTCCTCACCATAAAACAGGTGTATATCGCACAATCTGATTGTTCACAGAAAATTTCCTTGCAGTCCTGGAGAAACAAATTGACCTACATGCTCAAGTTGGCATGGGTAGAAATCGATATAAAACTATGATAACACCATTTGGCTTTGGGAATAGGAACAAAGAAGGTGAATATTTTGTAGAGATTTTTTCTGAGAAATAACTCCTTCACCAAAAATACATATTTTAGGAAAATTAAAAGCTATAGCTGGGATGGGTAACGGAAATCCCTGTTAGTCGTTATAGTCTCTCATCAAGATGCAGAGGCCTTAAGCAGAGATGTGAAAGTATTGTCTGAATAAAATGTAGGCAGCGACCACCATCTGTTAATTGCTAATAGCAGAGAAGTTGGAGTATAAAACAAAACAAAAACCTAATATAAAAGTTTGGGAGCTGAAGATTCCAGAAAAAAGGATGTTGTTGTTGTAGCTTTAGGGCGCGTCAACAGCGGGTTCATTAGCGCCCTAACAATTACCAGCAAAAACTGTGGCTTAAGAAAGTACTAAAATACTGTCTGCATGGTCAACCATAAAGGGGTCGGCCATACAGAGAGCAAATAAAATAGTTCACAAATATAAAACGTGGCTTAAAAAGGGGCCACCAGAACTCAGGACCGTATACCACCTGAATGGCTGTAAAGGGGCGATACAAGGTCACAAATAATTAAAAACACTACATGTCTCGCCCGCTGTATAGTGGCCAGCAAAAAGGAATTTAATAATATACAAATTAAAAACAATGCACATGGATGGGTGGCTGTATAGGGGCCACCCGTCCATCTTTAAACTACGCCGATCTGCCTAAAATTTTAGGCACTAGAACGGCCAATATGCAAAATTTTAAAACACTCGCCACACTGCTGGTCTCATTGTTTAAAATTAGGGCCAGATCGTTGGCCAGGCCAACGTCTGCCCTCAAGTCTAAAAACAAAGCGCAATCAACTAAAATGTGGCGCACCGTCATAGGTACGCCACAGGCATCACATTCCAGTGGGTCCTTCCGGTGTAGAAGAAAGCTGTGTGTCAGAGGACAGTGCCCTATACGGAGGCGAGCATGGAGAACTTCATCCCTCCTCGCCCGCTGTAGGGAGCTGCTCCACGGCTGAACGGTCAGTTTGACCAGCCGGAGCTTATTATGCTCTACCTCCAGCCACTGCCCATGCCAGATATCAAAAACAAATCTTTTCCCCGCCGAGGCAAGGTCAGACTTTGGGACCGGATCAAAGTCAATTCTGACCTTGTTGCAGGCTAACTTGGCAGCTTCATCAGCTGCCTCGTTCCCCCCTGATTCCCACATGATCAGGAACCCAGCAGAATACGACCTCCTTTCCAGAAGATTGGAGGGATCGGAGGGGTCCTGTATGTCCTGGACAAAACGATCTGCTGGGTACATGCTTTCCATGGCCTGGATGCAGCTGAGGGAATCACAGCATATGATGTACTTATGCTGCGACTTACTTTCATATGCTGGAGCAACTTTAACATACGTTACACTCTGCAGTGTATACGCTGCAACTGCTATTCAGTTTGTAATTATAAGTCGCTCGAAGGGAACACTACGAAGCAGCCAACTCCGTTAGCCTGCTTAGACCCATCGGTGTATACCGGGGTAAAATCACGAAACTGATTCAAAATATCGCTAAAAGTACGGATAAAAACGCTGTCGGCAGTACACAACTTGTTGAACCGTGACAGATCTAAAACTGTTCTGGGCCTCTTTAAAAGCCAGGGAGGAGATTTACTCCAACCCTGGTGATAAAAAGAGGGCATCTGAAACCCATATTCCTCTAATATAGCCTTTGAACGGCAGCTGAACGGTTTAGTTGCTCTATGGCGGTTGGTATAAAGCCGTTCAAAGTTAGGGTGAATAACTACATCGTACATGGGACTGCCAGGAGTTGCGGCAATATGTATATAGTGTCGCACCATGAGGAGACCCCGGAGGATGGAAAGTGGCGGCTCACCAGACTCAGCACAAATGCTGGGTATCGGACTGGTGCGGTATGCACCTATGGGCAGACGAATTCCTGCATGGTGGACACTATCCAGTATACAGAGATAACTGTCCCCTGCCGAACCATAGACAATGCAACCATACTCCAAACGCAACCGTACAAATGCTCTATAAAACTGCAGCAGGCAGGAGCAGTCAGCGCCCACGACCTGCCACACAGACACTTTAAAACATTAAGCGCTTGCAAGGCTCTGGCTTTAACATCTTTAAGATGTGGCAGCCATGTAAGCCTACTGTCTAAAATGAGGCCCAGAAACCGAACAGTTTCACTAAAACTTAAAACGGTGTTCCTCAAGGTGAGATGAGGTTCTGCTAAAAGACTTCTACTGCGGCTAAAAAGCACACACCGGGTTTTCTCAGCAGAGAAACGAAAGCCAATGTGTACTGACCACTCATCCAGCCTGTTCAGCGTGAGCTGCCGCTCAGTGCTTCTCAGCCTAGACGATGCAATAAAAATTAAAAAGTCGTCAACGTATAAGGAGAACCGGATGGCGCTCCTTATAACAGTTGAAATGCTATTAATTGCTATGGCAATAAGAGTCACACTTAAAACTGATCCTTGAGGAATACCGTTTTCCTGAATAAAATGGTCGGACCCTTCCCTACCGACTCGGTACCGGAATCAACGTCGCGATAAAAATGATTTTAAAAAACGGGGTACTATTTCCCCTAAATCCCCATTCATATAACTGTTTTAAAATAACATGCCACCAGGTAGTATCGTAAGCCTTTACTATGTCGAAAAATATACCCACAAGGTGTTGGCTGCGGATGAAAGCGTCTTGAATTGCCGCTTCCAGTAGGATCAGGTTATCCGTGGTGGAATGGAACTTCCCGAATCCACACTGAAAATGGCTAAACAGTTTACGGGACTCAAGACACCAGACGATGTGGTGGTTCACCATCCGCTCTAGTGTCTTCCCGACGCAGCTCGTTAAGGCAATGCTATGGTAGCTACCTGGCAAAGACTTGTCTTTGCCTGGTTTTAAAATTGGGATCATCGTTGCTTTCTTCCACGAGTCGGGGAAGTGTCCTCCGGTCCAAATTTAATTAAAAATACCCAGGAGGTACTCTTTAGCATCTTTGTTAAGATGCCTTAGCATCTGGTAATGGATCAGGTCAGGCCCTCGCACAGTGTCTTTGGTGTTGTTAAGAGCCGACTCCAGCTCCCAACATGAAAATGGGCTATTGTAGTCTAGCAATTCCGACGAGTCGAAGTTAAAGTTTTGCCTTTCGGCAGATGTTCTTCGTTGTTGGACCTGTTGGTCCAATCCGGCAGACGAAGTGATGGCAGCGAAGTATTCTGCTATCAACTGTGCTATTCTTCACTCGTCGGTAACCACACGCCCCCGATCCAGTAATCCAGATACTGGTGGTTGTGAGTACCTCCCAGATATACGGCGGATAGACTCCCATACCTTTGATGATGATGTGGAACGGTTAATGGTGCTCGCAAAGGTCTGCTATGACCTCCTCTTGCTCTCCTTAATCACACGACATGCCTTAGCTCACAACCCGGAATGCTGCGAGGTTGTCGGGTGTCGGCTGCAACTTAAACCGACGCAAGGCCCGTCTGCGACACTGTATAGTGGAACGACAGTCCTCGTTCCACCAGGGGACGGGCGTTCTGCGCAGCGCTCCAGAGTTGCCAGGCATGGAAATATCAGCAGCCTGGTGAATCACATCAGTTACATGTTTCACCTTATCATCAATGTTGCTGCGCTGTTTGAGGGTGACTGACCGGCTGTAGAGCTGCCAGTCAGCTCTGCTGATATTCCATTTCTTTGTCGTAGTTCGATCGCCACGTTCAAACTCAACGTGCAACCAAATTGGAAAGTGGTCGCTTCCGTGTAGGTCACGATCCACTTCCCAATGCACGGAGTCTGCAACTGAAAGAGAGCAAAGAGAGAGATCAATAGCAGAGGACGAACCGGAAGCAGTAGTGAAGTGCGTCATCTGACCGGTAGTTAGGATGCACAAATCCTCCTGCTCCAATAATCTCCAAATCTCTCGGCCTCTGAGGCAATTGGTGGTCGAACCCCACAACGCATTGTGTGCGTTAAAGTCTACCAATAGGAGAAAAGGCCGAGAGAGTTGCCGTGTGATGTCAGCCAGCTGACCGCAATCAACTGGTGATCCTGGCGGTAGATATATGGAGCATACAGTCAATTGCACCGGTCCATATAGTTTAACTGCTACTGCTTGTAAAGGAGATGTGAGAGCTACAGGTTCGGAGTGGACAGTGTTCCGTACAAACACCGCCACTCCCCCCTTCGCTCTATCACACTCGGTATTGTCCTTTCGGCAAAGGTCAAAACCTCTTAGCACAGGATGATGTGTTGGTCTGAAGTGTGTCTCTTGAAGACAGAAACACAAAGCTTCAGACCGTGCCAAGAGTTGTAACTCGTCTTTGTGAGCCATAAAACTGTTGATGTTTCACTGGAGTATGGGAGCCATCCTACCGATTTAATTTCACCCGCCCCGGTTCGGGTGGGTCTTCGGTCGCTGTCTGCTGAGGAATGGGACCAGACTCGTCCACCAGCATCTCAATTTTTTCCTGCACGGAAGCGGAGACAGACATCTCCGACCCAGAGGACTCCTCAAATTCCTCCCCATTCTTCTTCTTCCTCTTCCTCCTCCTCTTCCCCTTCCTATTGCTAGGCAGTCTGGGAGGAGACGAAGAGGGGGACTTAACAAACTGGGTCGGGTCTGTCTTTCTGAACTTCCGACCCCGGATCTTCTGGTCACCTCTACTGGTGCTGGTAGCAGATGGTATAGCTACAGCTGTAACAGCGCGTGGAGGAGTGGTGTTACCTTGACTGCTACTGTTGGTGCTGGTGGAAAATTTGTTACTGCTGCTGGTGTGGTCAAGGTGTCAGACGTGCTGCTACTGATGTTGGCGGTCTTAGGTGTTACAACCATAGCGGGTTTAGCGCCGCATTTGCATTGACATGAGCACAAAGTACTCGTGCTCACGTCTGGGTAGCAGCACTCTGCTTTCTGACAGGAGCTGAAGCCATCTTTGCAAAACTAGTCCCAAAAATTGGAGCAGCGAGCGACTTGGCTTTCTTTTTAGCTTCCCCATAGGGAATCTGCTCTTTGGTCTTCAGCTCCTGTATCTTGCGCTCTTCAAGATACACTTGACACTCTCTACTCCAGGCTGGGTGCGATCCGGAGCAGTTGACGCACACCTGTGGTAGCATGCAACTAACGCCCGGCTCATGTGCGCCCTTACCACACTTACCACAGGTTGGGTTGCCCTTACATGACGCTGTCGTATGTCTGAACCGCTGACTCTGAAAACAGCGCATTGGGTCCGGAACATACGGACGGACGTTCAGGTTGATGTACCCTTCTTTGAAGTTCTTTGGTAGTACTGGAGTGTCAAACGTCAGGACGAAGGTGGCCGTCTTTTCAATACTGCCCTTAACCCTTCGTGTGATGTGACGTACCTCGACCACTTTCTGTTCCTTCCACTCCTTAAAGAGTTCCTCGGTCCCTATGTCTATCAAGTCACGGCAGTTGACAACACCTTTGGAACTGTTCAGGGATTTGTGGAGTTCACAATTGACTGCAAACTCCCCGAGCTTCTCATACTTAAGGAGTTGGGTAGCTTGCCTACTGGTTGTAGTTTCCAGCAGCAGTGTCCCATTCCTCAGCTTTTTCACCGAATTTAGGGTCCCTACAAGACCCTCTAACCCCATTGAAATATAAAAAGGTGAAACTTTCTCAGAGGTTCCTTCCACCCTTTGCATCGCTATAAAAGTGTTCGGTATCGAACAAACTTTTCTGTCGCTGTTACTTTCAGAACCGGAGGGGGGGGGGGGGGGGCTATCGACACTCACTGGCTTCTTAGAACTGGGTGTATTGGGATTAACCTGCGGCACACCTGTACCGCAGGTTTTTTTTGTTTTTGTGGTAGACTTTGTTTTGGTCTCACGAGTAAAACCAGTTTAAAAAGAAGCGCTAATACAACAGGGGTGCACAGGTGCCCCTGAGGTTGCACGTTAGTGAGTGATCTGCCTCTCGCCCATGCACCTCCTCGACACGTGTCCGACCTTGAGGTTGAGGGTATTTTTTATAGAGGTTTGTACCATCCTCGTGATCCAGGCGATGAAGCCAAGATCCCCGTTCTCCTAGGCACACAACGTTCCACCGCCACGCCTTACGGTGGTCGTTGAAGCATGGTAGGAGTTTACGGTGTGGGAAACTTCCGGCGCTCACAAGTTTCCAGCTCGGGCACCAAGGGTTCGCCAAACCCTTACCTGGCACTTGCGTACCAGGCCCCTGCGGGGCAGGTAAAAGGAAACATATATCAAAAGTAAATATATGATTTCATATTCAAAAGCGAAATAGGACCCGCAGAAGAAGAATAGAAAATGTTTCAAGAGAACCTTGTAAACACAGCTGCCAATGTAGCTGGCAAAACTAGTTCAAAAGTGAAAGATAAAGAAAGACCTTGGTGGTGTAAAAATGACACAAATGAAGACACATGGTCAAAAGACAAAGATGACCAGAAGCATCTAAGATGAAGTGAAGATAAACTAAGGGAACTAGACCATTCTTAAAGAGAACTGAAAGTCAAGAAAATTGTAAAAGGGAAGAAAAAGGAAAAGATGTGGTTGAAATTTATGAAGAAATTAGAGGAAGATAGCCAGAGCCATATTAAACTGTTGCCATATTGAGAAGGAACACATTTGAACTCATTAAGGCCCTGAAAAAAGAAGATGGAACAATTATTTGGAAAAGAGATGAAATAAGGAAAAGGATGAGGAAATATTTTGACAATCTATACAATGGGACTGGAGCGACAGGCAAAAAGAGAAGTGTTCATGAACTGGAAACAAAAAAGGAGATATAGAGTCCTCTTTGGCATGGTCAGAAGCATTGAAAAGCATATTTAAAGGCAAATCACCAGGCCTAGATTAAGTAAAGGCGGATATGATCAAAGCAACAGGAATCAATGGGCTTCATTGGGTATCTGGAAAGAAGAATAGGTCACCCTGAAGTAAGGGAATCATAGTGGAAATTTTTAAAAAGGGTAGCCAAAGAAAGTGTAACTCTTACAGAGGACATAGAAGGTAGGTTGAGAACAGTTACTAAAACCACAGTTGGAAGAATAGCACTATCAGTTTAGAACTAAAACATCAACAGCAAATCTCATTGGGAGAAGAGAAGATATAACACTTTTATCTTCTTGGATGTTGAAAAGCCATATGATAGCATATCTAGAGATTAACCTTGAGAATGTCTAAACAAACAGAAGGTACCAACAAACTTCATCGCCAAAGTTAAAATGCTTTACGAGAACTACTAAAGCTGTTTCCAAATTGGAGACTGCTGTTCCACTGGTTTGTGACTGCCAAAGGTGTTCGGCAAAGTAGTGCACTACCGCTGCTGTTGTTCATCACCATAATGGATGAATTCATGAAGAAAGTAAAACAGCAACTCGATATTGATGACTTAAAATTGTTTGCATTTGCAGATGGTTTTATGATTTGAAGATATACAGAAGAACAACAACAGAAGATATGTAATAAGCAATTTAAGGAATTTGGCCTTAAAATAAGCCATACAAAAGCAATATTAATAGGTCAGGATGAAATTACTAACAGGGGACAAAAAGGAGCCCAGTTTTACCTTCAAGTTAGTATGTGGGACAAACATATTCCAATCAGAGCTAGACTTTTGCTTATAATATACATACATACTTCTTACCTATCACAACTTACATCTTAGAGGTATGCTGACAAACAACTACAGCATAAGCGTTCCCTCTCATCGCATCCGTCCACTTATTTATGTGGTGGGTTAATTTCCCTTTCTTTTCTTTTTTTTAATATACTTGCCAATTCATGTTTTGTAAATGTTTGTTTAAAGTTATTAGTTGAACAAGTTTGTACTTATGACATTTATTTTTTACTAGCTGGTACCCACGACTTCGTTCGTGATTGTAAAGAATTCATATTGACAGCTATAGACATCTAACCACCCTAGTGCACGATGGGAGACTCGATACTATTACCACACACAAGTACCAGTCTTCTGCGCTATGTAGTTCCGGCAGCAAGGTAAAATTTACGGATACACACAAGTCTTTGGATGAAACACGAAAATATTCATGATCGACCAATTTCAAACACCATATCTCACACACTCCCACAGTTACCGAATTTCGGCCAACGTTGTGATCGATGGGAGACTCTGTGTTACTACAACACACACACGTCAGTGATCTGCGATTGATAGTTTTCACTTTAAAGTGATACACCGTGACACATGCGTCTTTGGCAGAAATATGAAATTGCCGCAGGTCGACCATTTTCATCCCCCATATCTTCCACACCCCCATAGCTACAGACATCTAACAACCATAGTGCACGACAACAGACATGATTCTACTACCACACATAAACACCAATGCTCTATGCTATGTAGTCGTGGTAGAAAAGTGAAATCTGCGGAGACACATGCCTCTCGTCGAAATACGAAAATATCCTTGGTCGGCCACTTACAACCACCATATCTACCACAGTACCACAGTTTCTGAAATTCGGCCGCTGTTGTGATCGAAAGGTGACTCTGTTCTACTACTACACACAAGCGCCAGTTATCTGTGATCTATAGTTTTCGCTGAAAAGTGATACACCATCACACTTTTGTCTTTGGCAGAAGTATGAAACTGACACAGGTCGACCACTTTCAACCCCCATTTCGCCCACACCCCCATAGTTACCGACATCTAACAACCATAGTGCACTACATGAGATACGATTCTACTACCAAACACAAACACCAATGCTCTATGCTATGTAGTTGTGGCAGAAAAGTGACATATGCGGAGACAGTCGAAATACGAAAATATCCTTGGTCGGCCACTTACAACCACCATATCTACCACAGTACCACAGTTTCTGAAA
Source organism: Vandiemenella viatica (assembly GCA_031002005.1). Lineage (NCBI taxonomy): Eukaryota > Metazoa > Arthropoda > Insecta > Orthoptera > Morabidae > Vandiemenella > Vandiemenella viatica. The sequence continues at coordinate 175,099,874 of JARYHS010013630.1, forward strand.
TTCGGCCGCTGTTGTGATCGAAAGGTGACTCTGTGCTACTACTACACACAAACGCCAGTTATCTGTGATCTATAGTTTTCGCTGAAAAGTGATACACCATGACACTTTTGTCTTTGGCAGAAGTATGAAACTGCCACAGGTCGACCAATTTCAACCACCATTTCTCCCACACCCCCATAGTTACCGACATCTAACAACCATAGTGCACTACATGAGATACGATTCTACTACCAAACACAAACACCAATGCTCTATGCTATGTAGTTGTGGCAGAAAAGTGACATATGCGGAGACAGTCGAAATACGAAAATATACTTGGTCGGCCACTAACAACCACCATATCTACCACAGTACCACAGTTCCTGAAATTCGGGCGCTGTTGTGATCGAAAGGTGACTCTGTGCCACTAGTACACACAAACGCCAGTTATCTGTGATCTATAGTTTTCGCTGAAAAGTGATACACCATGACACTTTTGTCTTTCGCAGAAGTATGAAATTGCCACAGGTCGACCACTTTCAACCCCCATATCTCCCACATCCCCATAGCTACCGACATCTAACAACCATAGTGCACGACAGGAAAGACGATTCTACTACTACACACAAACACCAAAAGTCTATGTTATGTAGTTGTGGCAGGAAAGGGAAGTATACAGAGATACGAATTTTTGGTCGAAATATGAAAACGCCCTGCACTGACCAACTTTAATCATCATATCTCCCACATCCCCACAGTTATCGGCATTCGGCCAACGTTGTGCACGACAGGAAACTCCATGCTACTTCCACCCACAAACATCAGTGATCTGTGCTTGGTAGTGGTGGCTGAAAAGTGAAATATAGGAAAAAACACGTCTATTTTTATATATATATAAGATTTTACTTCGTTTATTGTCCTATGTTCTATATAATTTTCAAGTTTTATGGTTTGGCTTATTCAAGTCTCTTTCTAAATCAATAAAGGTGTTCAAACATTCCCAGTACACTTTCCTTGTAGCCTTTTTCACTGTGGCTTTGTTCCCGTTTGATCAATTTTGTCTTTCGTTGACTTGGTTATTATACATTTCTTTTTTCTTCTATAATTTTGGAAATTTCTTTATCCCAGTGCCTCAGCCCTTTCATTTGTAACCATTTCTTCTTAACCATAATGCTTCCATAAGCTGATTGTTTCAATATTTAACAATTTCTTCCATTTATCTTGTTTTACCCATTTCAAAATGTTGTTATTTTTTCTTTGTTAATAAAACCTTTTAATAATAAGCGCTCTTACCGGTTTCTTTTGAAATATTCACCTTGATTCTTTTTGTTTTTTTGTGAAATTTCTGATTTTACTCATCAGGGGAGGAACTCTGAGATTTACTCAAAGCTTTTGAATAATCTTCTGTCAAGAATTAATTTGGCAAATTTTTGGATTGCTATTATGCAGTCTATAATGGATTTATAACCTCATGTATTTATGATCATCTTTGTGTAGGAAGAAAGTCTATTTAATTCTGAGGTTATTGTATCTGGCATAAGGATGGTTGGGAGCTGATAAGTCATAGGGGTAATACGGTTCAGAAACTCTGGGGAAAAATAGATTTGACCTGTTACCAGAGTCAGGAGCCTCATATAGATGTAGTCGTAAGTAAGGTGCAACAGGCCTTTAAGAATAAGGGCGTGCAAGGAAAGAATAGGAAGAAATGGGTTCTGTTGCTAGGTAGTAGTCACAGGAGAGGTGTAGGACTTCTTTCACAGGATTATCTGGGCACAAGTTACCAGGTCACAAGGTTTTTCAAACCTAGAGCAACTTTAGGTCAGGTAACAGAAGATATAGGTTCACTTTGTAGGGCTTTCACTAAGGATCATAAGGTACTGATAGTGGGAGGTGCAGGGAACAGTATTCATAGAAATGAATAAAGTATTGAAGGAGGCACAGCACACTAGGGAGGAGCTCATGCAAGTCCTATGTTTCCATGACCAGCCACAGTTGAACCATGCTCTGAGGTGGGTAAATGTGGAAACAGAGGTGCTGCTTGGGAACAGCATTATTTCTGTCCTCAGGGTTGTGCCTATGGGGACTATTAGTAGGCAGGGTTTCACTATGCATGACCTACACCTAAATAGGAGGGGAAAAGTAATACTTTCTGAGTTATTAGCTAATGCTGTAAAGGAACCCACTTACAGTGATGATGGAGTCAGGACTGTGCTTTTTTTTAGATTAGAGGCTGCTGGTGAAGGGATAAATATAGGTAATCAAAGGGATACGGAGTGTAAATCCATAGTTAGAATAATCACTAATGCTAAAGAAACAGATTAAGCTTAACAGGTGGAGACAGCTCTGCAGAGGCGAATGTTAGTGCTGAAAATATCAGAAAGCCAGTGATAAGAGAGTTACTGGCAAACTGATGAAGTATAATGAAAAAAGTAATAGAGTTTGCAAACCTAATAGAGATACATGAACCTCAAGTAGTTACAGGGATAAAGTCCTGGTTAAAAGAAGGAATAGTAGACAATGAGGTTTCCCCTGCTGGTTACAGAGTGTACCGCAGAGATAGAGAAGCAACTGGGAGAGGGGTATTCATACTGGTTAGCAAAGACTGCTATAGTTTATTGGTATTCAGAAATCATAACCATGAGTTAATTGGGGTAGACTTCTGGGGATATAAAAAAGAGAAAGTCAGGGTGTTGGCTGTATACTGTAGTGGAAGAATAAATGATAAAGATGAGGTTTTTGGGGAGAAACTAAATTCATATTCAGCATTCAGTAGTGAGCACAGAATGGTTATTATTTGTGGGAATTTAAACTTACCAGGTGTCAACTGAGTAGGAAATAAGATTAATAACACAAGGGAACAGAGATTTTCAAATGTGACATTGTACCCTATCTTGAAACATAATTTAAATTGAGTATGGATACTTGTTGTTTACCAAATGACGTAAAAGTGAGATAGTAGTAACGGTCCATAAAGGAGGGGGTGACAAATAGGATCGAAAACTATAAGCCAATTAGCTACCACATCAATGGTAGGTAGATTAATGGAGAGATTAATATGCAACCATATCAGACATGTCCTAGAGGAACGTAAGCAGTTTTCAAGTCGGCAACATGGCTTTAGACAAGGATATTCATGATAATCTCAATTAGTTGGCTATATGCAAAATATTTCTGATCAGGGGACAGGGAGGTCAAGCTGATAGTTTAAAACTGGATCTTTCAAAGGTTTTTGATAGAGTGAGCCATAAAATGGAGCTAAATAAGGTAAAAACTATTGGAGTTGATTTGCTGGGTAGAAGAATTCCTAAAAGGTAGAAAGCAAAAAGTTAGGGTAGTAAATGCAGTATTAAAATAAGAAGGACCGAACATGGGAGTTCCACAGGGTAGCGTATTGGGACCATCACTATTCATTATTCTAATGAATGATTGTGTTAATGGCTTACTGTCAGAAGTTGGATTGTTTACAGATCACATAATGTTATACAAAAGGATCAAAATGGCAGAAGGCTGTAAATAGTTGCAGGGTGGTCTAGATAGGATAACTAGCTGGGTGAGTCAGCATGGGATTAAGATAAATGCAAAGGAGAGCCAGCTTATAAGGTACACAGATAAAAAGCTACAGGCTGATTATGATTATAAAGTGGGGAAGGAGCTGCTTACTGAAGACTCAAAACATAAATACCTCAGCATAACATTTGATAGCAGATTTAACTGGGCAGGACATATTGGACAGGTAGTAGAGAAAGGATACAAAATACTTCACCTGTTGGAAAGAGTGATGAGAGGATGCATTAGAGAAGAAAGGGAATTATGGTACAAAACTTTGGTCAGACCACTTCTGGAATATGGTGGTGTAAAATGGAACCCACAATTTGGGTATCAAATACCATAGTTGGAGAGTTGGAGGGGGTGCAGAGAAGGGCTGCTAGATTTGCCTTTGGAAATTACTCCAAAAAACAATCGGTAACTAAAATGATCAAGGAGCTGGAGTGGGAGTCATTGGAGGATGGAAGGAGGGAGAAGTGTCTCATGGGAGTGGTTGAAAAGTCATGGGAGTGGTTGAAAAGTGTTGAAAGATATTGGTGGGAAAATTAAGAGATGACCATGAGCAGAAGTTGGCACTTGATTTCAGGCACAAGGGCATGGAAAATTTTTTTTACCGAAAAAGCAAGTTCAAACTTTTTAATTTGTCACCATAATGTGCAATCTCTTAAAAATAAGAAAACTGAAATCGAATTACTTCTCTCAACACATCTTAAAGATGTAGCAGTTGTATGTTTAACAGAACACTGGCTCAATACAGCACAACTAAATGTAACAAGCATCCCAAACTTTACCTTAGCCTCATTTTTTTGCAGAAATGAATACAAACAGGGAGGAAATTGTATATTTATTAAAAATGACATTGATTTTAAAGAAATAAACTCACTGAAAAAATATTCTAAAGAAAAGCACTTTGAAGTATCTGGTATATCCATCCCAAAATATAAAATCATACTAATTTGTGTATATAGATCTCCAGATGGTGACAATAGTACATTTCTTAATTTGTTTGAGAAAACATTAAAAAGTTTACCATTAGTAAATAAAACTATAATTGTATGTGGTGATTTTAATATAGATTTTTCTAAGGACTCAAAGCTGAAAAGTGATACTTTGAGGTTAACGTCTTCTTTCAATCTTAAAAGTTTGATAGAAACACCCACACGAATTACAAAAAATACAGCAACAACAATTGACCAGATTTTTGTAAATAGCAATAATTATAGCCACAATGCAGTAAATTTTGATACAGGTTATTCAGATCACTTAGCACAAATGTTAACATTAAAGTTGGAATCTAAAACAAATACACAGACAACAGTAAAATCACGTAGTTTTAAGGATCAACAGATTAACCAATTTAATAATCTCTTAAAAAATGAAAGTTGGGAAGAAATGCATAGTTGCCCAAATACAAATGAGAAATATGAGTCATTCATTAATACATTCTTGTATTATTTTGAAATATGTTTCCCACTTAGGACAAAAAAGCAAAATGTAATAAATAATACAAAAGGCTGGATTACTACTGGTATCATAATATCTACAAAAAGGAAACAACTATTACATACAATCTCAAAAACACAGGAAACAACACCAGAATTTGATAAATATTTCAAAAAATACAAACAGGTTCTTAACAGGGTAGTAAGATATGCCAAAAAATTAGAAAATGACAGATATATTTCCTCAGCTACTAATAAAATGAAAGCCATGTGGAAGATAGTTAAGAATGAAGTAGGAGCAAGACAGGTAGATAGCCATAACATTCAACTGCAAGAGAATAAAAAAATAATATCTGATCCATTAGAGATATCCAATACCTTTAATACATATTTCTCAAATATTGCTGAAGACCTGATTAAGAAAAATGTTGATAAGTCCAACAACAACACACAAGCTAATATCAGTAAAACTAATAGGAAAACACTTTTTATTCAACCCACAAATGAAGAAGAAGTATTAAAAATTATTGGCGAGTTAAAACCTAAATTTTCATCTGGAATTGATGAATGTCCCAGATTTTCTTTTAAAAAAATGTGCTAAATTAATAGCTTGCCCTCTCTCTCATATATGTAATAGTTCATTTTCTAGTGGAATATTCCCAGACAGGCTTAAAACAGCAAAAGTTAAACCCCTATTCAAAAAAGGCGAAAAAGAAAACGTCTCAAACTATCGCCCGGTGTCGAACCTCTCATGTTTCTCCAAAATCTTAGAAAAACTATTTCACAAAAGACTTGTAAACTTTTTAGAAAATAATAAACTATTATCAAATACTCAACATGGATTTAGGAAGAATAAATCAACTGAAACTGCATTTTTTTCATTTTATACAGAAATCTTACAGACACTTGATGAAAAAGGACATGTGTCTGGAATATGTTTGGATCTCTCAAAGGCATTTGATGTAATTGACCATAATATCCTGCTCACAAAATTAGATCATTTAGGAGTTAGAGGAGTAGCAAAAAATTGGATAAAGTCATACCTTTATAATCGGAAACATATTGTTGAATGTAGTTTTAAGACTAACAACAATGTAAACTATGTGCGCTCAGATTGCAAACACATGAAATATGGAGTGCCGCAAGGATCAATTCTTGGGCCTTTACTGTTCTTAGTCTATATAAATGATCTAGAAACTACAAGTACCTGCCAGAAGTATATTAAATATGCAGATGACACCAACGTATTAATAAAAGACTGTAATAAGGAAAAATTAGTGAAAAACATTGAACACTGTTCTAAAAACTTAGCAAACTGGTTTTCTCAAAACAAACTAATAATAAACACAGAAAAAACACATGCCATACACTTCAGGACCAAAACTAATTTAGATACCCCTGTACCTACAGTAAAACTCTGTGATGAACTACTGAAAAATATAGGAAAAACAAAATTTCTGGGAATATGGATACAAGATAATTTAAAATGGAATATACATGTTGATCACCTTTGTAAAAAATTAAATACCATTTGCTACATGATGAGAATATTAGTTGGCTGCATATCAAATGAAACAATTAAGAATATTTATTTTGCGTATGTGCACTCCTTATTAAAGGTACGGTGTTATCTTTTGGGGAAATTCCCCACCAAGTATCAAATGTTTCAAAATGCAGAAAAAAATTATTAGGATTATGAATGGTGTACAGAGTAGAACCTCATGTAGACTTTTATTTAGAAAGATGCAAATTCTACCACTGCCCTGTATATATATGCTGGAAACTATAACATTCATAAAAAAAAATACTGAAGCTTCTGGGTATACTTTACAAACAAACAATGATGTGCACACATATAATACTAGACAGACATTAGATTTACATGTACCACAAACAAATACTACCCTATGTCAGAAAGGACCATTACATACAGGAATAAGATTGTTTAATAACCTACCACATAGTATCAAATCTGTAAAAGAAAATTCAAAATTCACTTCAGGACTGAAGGAGTACATGCTCGGCCACTGCTTCTACAGTATTGATGAGTATTTTCAAACCAAATGATAGACTTAAAATCATGTGTTATTTGTAATTATAAATTTTGTGTCTTTATTAAACTTGTACAACTAACTTACGAATGATCACAGCATTGATAAAATGCCCATGTGTGCGTGTGAGAGAGAGAGAGAGAGAGAATGTACTGTCTGTCTGCGTACAGACTATTTTTGACTTATCCCATATCATTTGTACTTTGTACTATGTATGATGCTAAGGGACCAATAAATACAAATACAAATACAAAAAGGGATTGGAATAAATTACAAAGAGAAATGACGAATAATTTACCAAAAACACTGAAAGATTTTAAAGTTAAAATTAGTAGACAGCAAAAGTAGGTATGAAGAGGAAAGGAAAAAGACAGCTATGTAGGGAGATTGCAACCGGAGCATGTGCTCTATCGCAATTTTATCAATTATTATTATTATTATTATTATTGTTACTAACTGATTAATCTATTGCTATTGGTATTTTTTTGTTTGTTCACAGTATTTTCCTGTGATTGGCCCTATTTGGTGTTGTCAATTCAGATTTATTTATTTTGTTTGTGATTTCTTTTAATTGTTGGAGAATGTCTCATCATTTGCATCATCTTCTTCAACTGGTTAGAATTCACCAATAATTGAAAGATAGCCCCACTGTGGCTTAATCCTTAATTAAATTAGCCTTTGATTCTAAAATATGTGATAGTAACTTGTGTTGTGGAAGGTTTTATGAGGAAAGGGGGGGGGGGGGGGGGGGAGGAAAGTAGGGTGTGTAGGAAAATTGCCACTGCAGCATGCGCTCCATCACAATTAAATTAAATATAGAGGTGATAATGATACACTGGATCTCTCCAAAGCTTATGGCAGAGTGGTAAAGAAGGAAAAATTATTGGGATGGATGAAAAGGTAACTTGTTGTGTAGAGAAATTCTTAAAAAGGAGGATGCATCAGAAATGCAGTATTAAAATAACCAGAAGTGAAAACAGGGGTGCCATATGATATTGTATGGTACCTACTGCTGCTAATTATTATCATTAGTGATTGATGAGTTGATGGTTTAAGATCAAAATATAAGTTGTTTACAGATAATGTATGATAAATTGATAGAGGCTTATGAAAATTTCCATGGGGATCTTGACAAGAGATCTAGCTAAATAATAGGTCAACGAAGGTAAATGGCAAAAAAAATCAGCTTATTACATACATAGACAGAAAAGCACAGATTTTGTATGATTAGGCCTACAAGTTGGAGGAGAAATTGCTTGTTGAAGGCATAAATTGCAGAAGTCTTGACTTATTATTTGTTAATAAACTCAATTTGGATGTAGTTGGGAGACATTTTCTTACTGAGAGTGTGATGAAAAGATGTACCAGAGAATGAAGATAATTGAAACATTTACTGCGCCCATGCCTGAATTTATAATAGCTACCAAATACAGAGCTGGAGTAGATACAGAGTAGAATTGCTTGATTTGTTAGTAGGAATTAGTATAGCACATAATCAGTAATATATATAATGAATGAGCAGAATTGGTAGTCACTGGAAAACAGAAGAATGTGCTGAAGGGGTACTTATAAGACATACGTAAGGTGGTGATGCCTTACTGCATATAGAAAGAAGAATTAATAGTTGAACATGATAGAGATGATTATGAGCATGGCAGCTTACAGAAGTTTAAAATTTTCCTTTGTGTTTCCTTTGTATTAAATTACCAAGGTGTATGCTACATAATTTACCTCAAGCATTGAATGAATTAAAAGCAAAAGTACTGTGTTCAAAAATTTCCATAAAGTCGTTTGGAGTCAATTCAGGATTATCTGCGGTAAAACTTCATTTCACATAAATAATAACATAATAAATTAGAAAAATATGCTGTTTGCTTTACAGTAATTCTTCACCTTAAGTAAAACAGAAATTCTAGCACACATAAAACTTGACATTAAACACATCTTGTACACTCCAAGTATTCTCTTCAATCACCTCGTGTCTCCACCTACTCTCAAACCAGCACTTTTATTATATCAATTTATTACTGTGTTCTGCAGTATTTTCACAAACAAATCTAGCTTCCCTAGTTTCATCCCATTGAAGTCCTGAATTTGATACCCAAAGTGTAGGTTCTATTTCTGCAAAAGTCGCGGAAATGTATTTATTGTATCGCATCTGAAGAGTTTAGTAGCCTATTTCATTTAAAATTCCAATGCTTTCAGAAGCGACTTTACTTTACTTAAATATAGTCCAACCTTATCACGATCTGTAACTATACCGCTTTCTTACACACTAATTCTGTAATATACGAAAGATACTTGCCGCTCCTAAAAATACATTTTACACACACATATCACAAATAGGCCTATGTATACTTAAAACAAACCTTTTGTAACTGGAAATAGCCATCGTCTTGAATTTTAATTTTGGCACCTGTTCCTGAAGTTTTCTTAACTTCTACAGGCTTTATACATTCCTAGAATTAACAAACAGAATGAGTTTCACAAAAGAATTGATAAATTTATAATTAAAATTCTACTACAGCAATATCATATAAATATTTAACATCTAACCTGAGAAGGAGTAATAAAGTCGTCCAAGTCCGTTAACTGAAGGACACCACTAAACCGAGACATCTTATAGACTTTAAATGTTGTTAGCAGAATCTCATTTACATAATTAATTTACAGCTAACCAACTGTAGTTGTTTACGGTTCCCAAAACAAGAGCCGTTCAGAATCAGCTGTATTTGTTTACATACCACAAATGCAAATCCGCAAATCGCAAAAGGTTTTACCAAAAACAGAGACATTATAGAATGCATGTCTCTGATGGAATATGAATACTAGAAGCTTGAGTTCTGAATTCCAAAACAATTAGTTAATAATATTAATCTAATCTAATTAGTCTATTATATATAGCTATCTTTTAAAAGTTGTATAGAACGTTTCGTGTCTATGACTTAAATTGTCTTGATCCGGTATCAAACTATTTGAAATGGATAGCGAAGACGAAGTTCCGCAACTTTCATCCTACGCGTTAGCAGCTCTACAAGAGTTCTATAAAGAACAAGAAGAAAGAGATGTAGAAATACAACAAGCTCTATATTTGAAAACTACTGAAACCATCAATTTTGAAGAAAATTGGGTATGTATAAACTCAGGATAAAACGCTGGCTGCAGCCGAGTTATCTGTTTATCTAAGGCCTAAAAACCATTTTTAAGTTTTTCAGTAGAGCATCACATTTCTTTAAACTTTGGTGTCCATGAAAATTGTTTAGGTGGCTCCGCAACGACTCGGGCTCGAAAGAAATTGCCCTTTTAGCCATTCTTTATTCAAATGGCTAATGAAACGTACAATTTAGAACATTCATTATTACAGCACACAGTTTTTATCTCCACGTGATTTTATCGTAATCGAACGATGTTTTTTTTCAGTGATTTCGAACCTGAATAGTTTCGGGGATTACTGGAGACCGCGATTCCGCCAGGAGTTGTCGTCATAATACTGAATGGTCAAACGCAAGACGCCACTAGAAATTCTTTCCGAAGTACATTTAACGGTTTCATGCTGGTCCAAGCTGTATTACAACCTAATTTCTGCTTGAAAATAATGGTCCAGGCTGTACTATTACAACGGAATTACTGCTTGAAAATAATACGTCTTGCGACTGACTACAGCAGTATTCCAACGATATTACTAAATTTTGTTGTAGCAGAATCGCCATCTCCAGTAGACCCTAGTTTCGTTTATTTTAATTTAATTAAATTTAATTGTGAAGGAGCGCGTGTCAGTTTCACTACACAGCCATTTTCCCCCGTTTCTGTACAGATTTGAACTTTAAATTACTTCAGCAGTTTTTGGTAAATTACTAAAATCCCTGCCCCCCTTACCTACAACATAAATCTTCCCACACACATATGTCTTAAATCAAGTGCAAGCTTGTTGTCATGGTCATCTTTTCTGTTCTATATCTCTCTTTTAATTCTTCCACCAATATCTTTCAACGCCTCATCACTAGTACACGCCTTGTACACTCCCATGACACTTTTAACCCCCCTCCTGTCTTCCAATGAATCCCATTCCAGCCCCTTTGTCATTCAGTTATTGATTGTGTATGCAGTAATTTCCAGAAACTAATCTAGCAGTCCTTCTTTGCATCCCCTCCAACTCCTGTATTTGGTTCGGTATCCAAAATATGGATCTCATACTACACCACAATCAAGCAATGATGTAACCAAAGTTTTGTAACCCAATTTCCAAGTTTTAAACAATTGTGTCCCCACCTTATAATCAACCTTTAGTTTTTTTATCTGTGTGTCTAATAAGCTGACTCTTCTTCGCATTTATCTTCATCTCATGTTTACCAACCAAACTAGGTATCTTGTCCAGATCACCCTGCAGCTTTTTAGTCCTATACCGTTTTGATCCTTTTATATATCATTATGTCATTTTCAAACAACCTAACTTCTGACAGTAAACCATCAGTACAATCATTCATTAGAATAATTACAACCTAACGGTCCCAATATGCTATCCTGAACACTTCCATTTTCACTTCCACTACTTTTGATAACACATTTATTACCCTAATGCTGTGCTTTCAGTTTCTAAGAATTCTTCTACCCAGCAAATCAATTTTTCATCCACTCCAATAGTTTACCACAATTTTATAGCTCACTCTATCAAATATCTGGGAAAAATCTAGTGCTCCACTCCTTGTCATTTCATCTAAAATATCTTGCATATGGCCTGCTAAATGAGACTTGCCTGAATATTCTTGCCTAATACCATACTGTCAACTTGAAAACCACTTATATTCCTTACAGACTAGTGTGATTGCATGTCAATCTCTCCATTAATTTTCCTACCAGTGATGTCAGACTGCTTGGCCTGTAACTTTCAACCCTATTTGTCACCAATCCTATCACACTTTTCCAGTCTTTTGGTAAGCAACAAGTATCTAGACTAAGTTTAAATAATGTTTCAAGATCAGGTGCAATGTCACATTGTACTATTTTTAAGATATCTTTGGTAATATTATCCAGTCTCTTTAATTCCTTCATGAAATTCTCAGAATAAATTTCAAATTTAGTAGTTTGCTCATTTTTAGTGTGTGTATTAGCTTGTTCTCCAGTTTATACCCTCCCATTCCTGAAATACTCCCTAATGGTTTCACTAAGTCTCTGCCTTTTTAAAATCCTCAGTAACTTTTCTCCATCATTATCTATAATTGTTTCAACATCCTCCCTTTCCCTCAGTTTTCTAACATAGCCATAAAAATTTCTAGATCCATACATCAGTAGTTCCCTTCATAAATAATATTCTTCATAAACCCATCTGTAGTGATCTTCTTTGTTTTTATGAATTCCTTGTTCAGTTGTTACAAATATTTCCTACCGAGTTGCTGTCTCTTAATTCTGTTAAGTTTATTTTAATTCTGATGCATAGACCGCAATACAGCCACATAACACATTCTGTGTTATATTCTCTTGTCAGCAACCTCTTTAACTGCCGCATGTCCCTATTATAGTATATAGATTCTGTACTTTCTTTATTTTCTGTTTTGGAAAAGATATTTCTTCCCCCTTTCGTATTAACTCCTTAAACTCCTCCCACTTCATCTCCACTGTATTGTGCCATCCTTCCATTTGCTGAAACTTTCCCTGAAATATCAAATTATTTTCAAAATCTGTGTCTTTTTATGTATGTACCTATTTCCCCCTTCAATTTTGGTAATTGATTCTCTGAATCCTGTAATATCCATCAGACTGCTCCATTATCACTTATTTGTTCAGTTACTTGAGAGAGCATACGGTTATCATCAGGCTTTGTTAGGAATATATCACCATGTTTCATGCCCTTGTGTTCTGCTATATCACTTGTGTAAAACCTCCTTCCTGTATTGAGGTATTTGCAAATCTTTCTTCTCTTGTGGTATTAATCTTATTTTCTATCCAGTCGACACATGGTAAATCCCCACCAGTAATGACCTGTCTCCCTCGCTCTCTTTAATTATTCAAAAAGGCGTTTTAGGGTGCTCCAAAGACCTTTCATTAGATTAGATTATATTAGATATGTTTACTTTGATCCCATATGATAACTGTCTCAGGGATGTGGAACAGTGCAAATAATTTTTAACAAACTATTTTTTTTCCGTCATCACTCTACTGACTGGTTTGATGCAATCCTCCAACCCTTCCTATCTCGCTAATCTCTTCATCTCAACATACCCCTTTAATCCACATCCTCAATTATCAGCTTCATATATTCTAATCTATGTCTTCCTCTCCAGTTCTTATCTTTGACTATTCCATCCACTAACAAATCAAGTTTTCTTGCATGTCTCAAAATATGACCTACCATCCCGTCTCTTCATTACCAACTACTAATAACCAGTTAGTTACTTAAAAACCATTAGCTAATTAATTATCATACTTAACTGCAAATATGTATCATCCCATGATTATTACTTTTCATGAATGCAATTTCCAAATTATATAATTTAATTTAATGCCGATTGTGTGCTTAAGGCATAAAAATTCCCCTGTCCATCTACTTTTGCCATTTACTAAATTCAATTTTAAATTCTTTCAGCATTTTCATGAAATTAGTCTTCACTTCCAATGGTAATTTATCCAAATCCCTGATACCCTTACTCACAAAATACAATTTGTCATCTCTCTTATGCATGAAATTGAGTGCCAGCTTGTGCTCACAGTCATCTTTTTCCCTTCCATGTACTATTCCTAATTCTCATCACCAACATACATCTTGTACACTCCCACCACTCTCTTAACCCTCCTCCTGTATTCCAATTATTTCCATTCCAGATCTTTTATCATATTGATTACTGACTGAAACTGTAGTAATTTACACAGACAAATCTAGTTGCTCTCCTTTGCACACTCTCAAATTCTGTATGTGACACCCAATACATTGTGTATCCCAAACATCACTGTATTCAAGGAATGGTTAAAGTTTTATAACCAAGTTCCCTCACGTCTCTGGTACATCTTCTTATCACCCTATCCAGCAAATGAAGGATTTTGTAACCTCTTTGTACCACCTGTCCAGTTGAATTTATAATCCAATGTTATGCTGAGATATTTACCTATATTTCAAGCCTTTAATGAGCAGTTCTGTCCCAACCTGATAATAATAACCAGTCTTCAGAGTTTTTTTTATCTGTGCACCATATAATATGAATTTTCTTGGTATTTATCTTTACTCAATGTTAACCTATCCAATTAGATAGGTCACACTGAAGCTGTTCAGTGTTCCATTTTGATCCTATTATATGCCATTATGTCATCTGCAAACAACCTAATTTTTTACTATACCCAACAACACAATCATTCTTTAAAATAATGAATCATAATGATCCCAAGAAACTACACTGGCACTCCCACATTCACTTCCACATCTTTTGATACTATATTTCCTCCTACTCCTAATGCTTTGCTTTCTAGTATTTAAGAGTTCATCTACCCAAAAAGTAATTTTTTTTATCCATTCCTGTAGTTTTCACATTATTTAATACCATTTTATGGCTCACACCATTAAATTTCTGAGAAAGATCAAGTGCTATACTATCAAGTTGTCAGATTTGTCCAAAATGTCTTGCATATAGCCTATCAACTGAGCTTCACATGAAAATCCTTTCCTAAAGGTGTGTTGTTGATTTGTAAACAGTTTCGTGACACAGAAAAATCATATACCATATCATTGATTGTTAGCAACTTTGTCACCTATCCCTTCCATACACCATACACATAATATTTTTTAAGTCATCCTCAGTTACGAAATTCCATGATGAATAATCTTTCACAAAGAACAATTGATTCTGTGACAAAAACTCATTTAGTTTGGATTTAAAATTGTTAGGTTTTCATAGATAACATTTTATTTTCTGTGATAGCTCATTGAATAAAGAAGTTCAAATGGTTGATATACCTTTCTGTGCAGTTGAAAATTACTTTTAATCTTTATGAATGTCATATTTATTCCAAGTATTGTAACTGTTTATATCGGCAATAAGAATTACAAAACAGGATAGTGAAATGAATCACCACTTGTCTTAGATGATAGTTGCATGGTGTGCACACACACACCATGAATTTCATTGTATATTTTAAGTCTTGACCCTTTGTCAACAGGGGAAACTTGTGGAGGGCTGGAGACCGTCTCACAGAATGACTGTTAGTCAGGAACATGGCGGGGCTAAATTCAAACAGAGGACAGGGAGAGGGGGACAGCGAATTGGAGCTAGTGCGCGAGCAATGAAAAATGTTGCAAGAAGAGCAGAATAATACAGTAAAATCTTCACAACATAAATCTGAGTATACAAAAATAAATAAGTAAACAAAATAAAATAAAGAAAAAAATTCAAAGAATCTATGCAGTTAAACATTACCTCTGATATGTGGTGGTTTATTTTAGACAGTGGGGATGGAGGCAAGAGAGGCTAGAGGGAAGGAAAAGTACTGACTGGGTATTAACTCAAATTGAGACCTGGGACCGAGTGTGAGCATGATGGGTAAGCGGTTAATGCTCTGGCCTCGCATTCCGGTGGACGCCAGTTTGAATTCCTCTCCCGGCATCCAGAGTTGGGTTTTCCATGGTTTCCCCAGATCACTCCAGGCGAATGCTGGAATGCTTCCTTCAAAAGTCCATGGCCGAATTCCTTCCCGTTCCTTGTTCCCACTCTCGTCCCACCTCTAATGACCTCGACATTGACAAGGCATAAAGCCATAAGCAAAAAAAAAAAAAAAAAAAAAAAAAACACACACACACACGAGTGAGACCACCAATAGGTTGCCTTGTGCCCAGTTTGTATTGGTAGGCAAGCTCCCACCTTCTGAGTACAGAGGGAAGACCCTGATAGCACGGACCGTGAAGCAAGAATTAAAACTATTGGGGTCATGGGAGATGGCATGGACAGCTACTGGATGTTTTGGATTCCAAGTGAATACTGTCTGTCAGTGGCCATTCATTCTTATGGCTAATGGATTGATAGTCAAACCAATATAGGAAGCCAGGCAGTGTTTGCAGGATAGCTAGTATATTACATGGGAGGTTTAATAGGTGGTATGTCCTGTGATAGGAAAGCTTTCGTCAGTGATAGGGTTAGTGAAAGTGGTGGAGGTATGGTGTATGTCGCACATCTCACAGCAGGGTCTATTGCATGGGAAAGAGTCTTGGGGCTCTCTTATGGGATGAGGAAGACTGTGTTTGTGTACCAGTACTTGGCTGAGGTTGGGAGGCCTGCTGAAACAAGTTCTGGGAGGACCAGGGAGGATTTTTGAAAAAATGGATCTCATTTTTGGGACAGGTTTGCATGAAGATTGAAGATTAAAGTGTTCAGAATATTTTACTACAAAAGATTTCATAGAGTTAATGTATTGTGGTGACATGTAGATTTCTAAACATATTTCCATGTGATGTCCATGGGAATTCTTTGCAAATTGTTCTTAAAGCACATTTTTGTGATTTAAATACCTTGTGTGCTTGTGAAGAGATTTCCAAGAATGGGTTGTCTGAAGTGAGCAGGGAGTGAAGATATGCAAAATATATCAACTTCCTTGTCTCTATGTTATTCTAGCTATTATCCTCAATGAAAATGTTGGAAGAAGTTGTTTTTAAAAAGTTGCTGAATGTGTTGCTCTACGTTGACAAGTCATAAAGTAAAAAAAAAAAAAAAAAAGTTTAAATAATGTTTAAGACATCCATAGTAATGTTATCTGCACTAGTCCCTTTTATTCTTTTTTAACTTTCTTAATTCCTTCTTGACATCTTCAGATTCCTTTTTGGGTTACTTGACTAATTTTGGAAAAGTAGTCAGTATTGTTGCTGGGCATCTACTATAACCCAAAAAGAATGTTATTTCTTGAAAAAACGAACGGGAAAATGAAAAATATTTTTATGCACTGATTTGGATATTGGCTCCAAAACGCTCGCAGTTGCCATGGCGTCTCTTGTGGCATCACATCTCTGTTCATTCTGGTGTTATCATGGGGCGGTTTGTTTATTTCGTGGATAAAATGAGTTCTATGGTTTACAAGTGATGTGTAGTGCCTCAGTGTGTAAACACAACATTTAAGACACCAAAAAAATTGTTTTTTTTTTATTATTATTATTTCCACACGTGGAAAATATGCCGAAAAAGTGGTTAAAGCTTGCACGACACGACTTAGCGCATTTGCCTACTAAGTCTTCAGTGTGTTTTTGTGAAGTCTACTTTGACCTATGTTTTGAGTTAATATTTTATTATGTTTAATAAGCTATGTAACTCAATGAATGTATTGTTCAATGAAGTTTTATCGATAAATAAATTACAACTTCAGACGTTTAAAACGCCGTTCGGTGTAAATGCGTTGAAATTTTTTATTAGTACAATTGTCAAACGATGTGGAAAATTATGTGAAGTATTATAGGAACCACTATCATAACCATGGCGCCACAATTTGATGATGAATTCTTATGTACCTCCATGAAACATACCGAAAGTAAAGAATAAAATTTGTTGATTCTCGCTTAGTTCTCGAAATATCGAATGTTAAAAATCAGTTATAGGTATAGTTCATTGTCCTTCGGTGACGTTTTTCTACTGGTCCAGGCCGCATTTCAACATAATCACAACAGCTAGGGAGATAAGAAAACACCTATTGTGCTTGTCCAGCATGTAGTTCCTTCTGGCTGTGGCAAATTTTTTTTCTTGTGCAGGTTGCATTCAACTTACCTTAATTTGGAGATATGATATCTTGTGAAATAAGCAAGATATCAAATATATATATATATATATACCTTACTTTCGATTTATCTCTTCTAGTTACTGAAGAATCCGTCATAGAATTTAGATTTGGAGACAATATATCTTGAGAACTAAGAGAGATATAGCATGTTAAAAATCAGTCATAGGTATAGTTCCTTCTGCCTTTGGTGTTTTTTCTTCTGGTCCAGGCCGTATATTTAAACCTAGCAAAAATCACTAGGAAGAAAATAAAACATCTATAGTGCATTTCCACCATGTAGATATGGTGGTTTTGGTGAAAAAACATTTCCTGGTCCAGTCCGGATCTCATCCTAACCTCCTCACTTTTGAGTTACAATATCTCGAGAACTAAGTGAGATATCAAAAAACTTTATTCTTTATTTACCATTTGTCTTGTCGAGTTACATACCAATTCATTACCAAATTTGGCTATACCGAAATTTTTCTTCTGGTCCAGATGGTGAAAACTTACCATCCTGTGCAACGTCAAACTGTTGTAGATACGCTTGTACACAGGGCTAGGGCGATTTCTGACAAAGAAAGCCTACCACAGGAACTGGAACATCTTAGAACTGTCTTCAGGTGGAATGGGTACACCGAAAGGCAGATAAGAAGAGCAATTGATCGGAACCCGGAGAAAAAACCAGTCCAACAGGAAGAAACGCCTGAGGCCACTGCTTTTCTGCCTTTCGCCGGAAATACATCGGGGAAAATTGGCAGAATTCTCACACAGCATGGAATTAAATGTTTTTACCGACCACCTGTTAAAATTCGGGACCATCTCCACTCAGTTAAGGATGATCTTGGCCTAGTGATGTTCCGATACCATCAAAGTATCGATACCTACTTAAATGAGTAGTACTCAAATTGTCTTACGATACTTACTCATATGAGTACTGCAAAAGTATCGATACTTACTCATATCGATACTTTTTTAAATTAATATCGAAATATAAAAATATACGTGACATGTTGCTAAATTATTTATTTTATTTGCCTAGTGTAATAGTCAAATAACACTCAGTAAACATTTATTTATTTATTTATTATATTTTTAACACTTTTAAACAATAAGTCGCTTTTGAAAGTTTTCCCAAAAAAGCAATTGTTCCAAATATTTTGGGGACAGCTTGTTTCTTTTGTTTGTCATTGTTTCACCCCCATTAGAAAACAAACATTCACTCAATACTGACGTTGCTACAACAATAAGATACTGTTGTGCATATTTATACAGACAAGCAAATGTAAGTTTAATTTCTTTCAATTCTGTGAATGGATTACTTTTTAGAGATATTACAGCGTTTACAAGTAGAGAAAGACTTTGTCACTACCGTGCGTTTTCTGTTTCTTTGTGATGTTTTCAGAAGTGACATTCATGTGAAACTCTAGCTAAAGCAGCTTCTTCTTCCTATTCACATGGACTACTTAGTTGCTTATGAACCATATCTTTTAGTTTTTGTGTGGTACTGCGCTGGAGCGACCATTGGCCAGGTATAGCGAAATGCGCGCCAAGTAAAACTTTGTTACAATGAAATAGGGACCTAAAACAAACTCTTTGAGATTAGATTGCCAATTCTAAGACTGATTTTGTTTGATTTTCAATGCTACCAACTTGACGTCAGAGGGAAATTAATTTCGCAGACGCGACTGGGAAGTGCAGCAGGGTTGATGCGATTACAATTTAACACCGGGTGAGTTTGACACTTTTGATTCGATACAAGTATTTTTATTCCGATACCTCGTAAGTATCGAATGAACTAATTCGAATACGAAATGTACTCATTATCGAAACGAAGTATTGAGTACTTACTCGTATTTACTTGTATCGGATCATCACTATCTTGGCCTCAGAGTTCCTGGAATTTACAGCATCCTGTGAGTGTGGAAAGTGCTACATCAGTCAAACCATCCACACTATACAAAACCGGTGTGAAGAACGCAAACGCTATCTTTGTCTGGGACAGTATAGCGATCGCCGAGTATGTGTACAACCATGGGCACAGGGTTGACTTCAACAACGTTACAACCTCATACTTTTGGGATTCCATAGTCAAAGAAGCGATTGAAATTCGATTGGCTGATACCTACAACAGAGGTAGCGGGCTATGTCTTAGCGAGGAATGGAAACCAGCATGGCGAACTCTACGCAGAGAGCGTGGCACACATGTTCAGCAACCGCCACAAATGGCCCAATACTAACTTCCTCGGCCCGCAACGATCAACTGTAGCCCCGCCCACTCACTGCCAGCCACCGAGCGCAGGCATCAGAGAGAGCCGTTGGCGTATATAAGGAGATGCGGCACCTGGGCTGTCTCAGTATCCGACGGTCAGCCGACCTGTGCAGATGTCTCGACACCTGATGAAGACGACGGAGCTGGTGGTCGAAATATCGTGTTTCCAAAACACTATCCGGCGGTACACCCTTGAAGACTTCATTTCAAGCATACGCCGGGAAAGTCTTCGTTCTTACACTTCTGTACTTATTCGAGTGGAGGTGTCACTTTACAAATAGACTACATCCTTCTCCAACAAAGAGACAAAAAAAAAAAAAAATGCTAAAAGGCTGCAAAGCCATACGAAGGGAAGTCTGTGTAAAGCAACTTTGGTTACTGATCGTGGATATACTAAAGTAACATGAGGTAAAGTTCATAGCCTAGAAAAGAACCAAAATTAAAACATGGACCATCAAAGGAGAAAACAGGGATACATATAAGCAAAATTTAGTGGGAAAAAAAAAGCAAACACCAGGAACAAAATGTGTTGAAAACAATTGGACAAATTTCAAAGAGATTCTTACGAAGGCAGCTACAGAAACCAAAGTCTGTACCAAAGGTGACAGAGGTACATTGTGGTGGGCCAACGAAATCCAGGATACTCTTAGAGTAAAGAAAGAAATCTTCAAGGAGTGGAAGTTGCCTCAAGTGATGATGCAATATTAAGATACAAGGTGGCAAAGAGAACAATTGCTAAGGTAGGGGAAGAACGAGCAGAATGGCACGAAAAATTTGGAACATCAGAGGGAGAAAAAGCTATCTATAGGATCACCAAACAAGCCATACAATAGGTCGAGATTTGGGACAGATAAGAGTAATGAAGACTTGAAATGTAAATATCTTGGAATAACATTTGGTAGCAAGCTCAACTGGGAAGAATAAATTGGACAGGTAGTAGGAAAAGGTTTCAAAATCCTTCACTTGTTGGAGGGAGTGATGAGGGGATGTACAAGAGAAGTAAAGGAACTTGGTTACAAAACTTTTGTCAGACCATTGCTTGAATATGGTCGATTACTATTTGACTCACATTTTGGGTATTAAATACAGGAGTTGGAGGGGGTGCCAAGAAGGGCTGCCAGATTTGTCTCTGGAAATTACCCTAGAACATAATCACTAATCGATATGATAAAAGAGCTGGAATGGAATTCATTGGAAGATAGGAGGAGGGTGAAGAGAGTCGTAGGAGTGTACAAGGCGTATATTGATGGTGAGGCGTGGTAAGATATTGCTGTAAGAATTAAAAGTAATGACCATGACCACAAGCTGGCACTCAATTTCAGGCACAAGGGTGTGGGAAGATTTTCTTTCTAAGGTAAGGGGTTCAGGGATTGGAATAAGTTACCTAGAGAACTGATGAATAATTTACCAAAAATGTTGAAAGAATTTAAAGTTGACATTTGTAGAGGGCACAAATATGTGGGTACAGGAAAAGGGGGAAATTGGTGTGTATGGAAATTGCCATCAGAGGGTTCACTCCATTGCAATTAAGTTATATAAATAAATGAAGGACAACAGTGGTGAATATATCCGTGAAATAGACAGTTTTAAAGACAGATGGGAGATTACTTCTTGGAGCTTTTGAATTCAGAAAACAACAGAGAAGAACTGTGAGAAATACCAACATTGTCAAGACTAGAAATGATTATTCAAAGAAAAGTGGTAGAAATGGCTATCAGGGAAATAAAAACAGGAAAAGCACTGGGAGGATAAGATGTTTCATTCAAATTGGTAAAAGCACTGGGAGATTATGGTGTTGAATGGGTGCATGATATCCTGCAAACAATATGGCTGAAGAAAAAATGCCTAACAAACAGAGATCTAGCATACCGATGGCCATCCCTGAGAGTAAAGGTGACATCCTTGAGAGTGGCAACTTCAGAGGAATAAAACATGTTTATCTCTTGAAAGAATTTGGAAGAATCATGAACAACAGGCTTATAAATGTCATGAACATTACTGAATACCAGTACAGATTTGTGAAAGGAAGGAGTTGTATATTGTATGACAACTAAAAGAGAAGACACTGGAAGGAAATAAAAGTCTATATTATGGATTCATAGACTTTTGAAAGGCCTGTGAAAGAATACCATGTAATCTGGTGCTCTTGTGCCATAAGAGGAAAGGAGAATGAAAATGATGGTCAGTGTGATAAAAGAAATGTATGATGGCTCTTTACCATCAGTGAGCACACATTATGGAAACACTAAAGTATTTAACATCAAAGTAGGCCTACATCAAGTTTTAGCTCTAAGCTCATTTCTGTTTGTGTTGATAATGGATGTCATTAGTGAGCAAATCAGGGCTGATCAAAGATTTTCCTGTTGTTGATGATTTAGTAATCATAGCAGACACTGAAGGAGTCCTACAACAAAGAGTTTTGCTGTGGCAAGAAAAAGTAGAACAAAAGGATCGTAAGATCAACACAAAGAAGACTGAAGTACCAGTTAGCAGCAAACAAACATGTGAAATTATTATTAAAGACACCAAGGGAACGAAGATGACCCAAGAAGATACATTTAAATATCTGGATGGAATAATAAGAGGTGAAAGCCAAAGTAAAAGCTGGATGGAGCAAATGGAAAATGTTGTTGAAGTGATATGTGATAAAAGGATGCCTAAAAACCCAAAAATAAAAGTGCATATGACTATGGTAAGACCAGTTATCCTATATTGATCAAAAACATGGACTTTACATTAAATAGATGAATCCCTTCTGGCGAGGATGGAAATGAGAATTCTAAGTTAGCTACTGGGTATTTCTCTGAGGAGCAGACTTTGAAATGAAGAAATGAGAAAAATAGCCAGAGTGGCTAATATTAGAGAAGTCATCAGACAGAGAATATGAAGGTAGTATGGTAATGTTATGGAAAGAGGTGAAGAAGAGCCAGTCAAGAAAATGGGGGTGATGTCTGTGGGAGGAGACAGATCCAGAGGGAGACAAAGGATAAGGTGGAAGGGTCTATTTAGGAAGGACCTTATGAACAAAAGGCTGAAAGAATATAATACTGTAGACCCAAAAAGGTGAAGGAAACTCATCAAGGCAGCTGACTCCTAATATGCGGAAAATTATTATTATTATTATTATTAATTTGAATCTCATTTAATGTACTAAATGCATGATATTTAAAATAAAATGTAAAACAAAGGTATTTGGTAGAGTGAGCCATAGGATAATGGTTGATAAGATTAAAATCATCAGGGTGAATTGGGAAGTAACGAAATTTTTAAGAGATCGAAGCAAAGAGTTGGAGTAGAAAGTATAGTATCAAAGGTGGAAAAAGTGTTACTGTAGTGCCACAGTATAGTATTGGCGGGGGGGGGGGGCTAGGGGGCTCAAGCGCCCCCCCCCCCCAAAAAAGTATCTAGGTCCATCTCCGACATTGTAATTTTGGAGACTTTAGCAACTTTTGACCGACTCAAGGCCCCCCCCCCAAAAAAAAAAAAAAAGCCAAAATCCACTAAAGGCAAGCCCACCCCAACCAAAATCCACTGAAGCCAAGCCCCCCCCCCCAAACCAAAGTCCTCTCAAGCCCCTCCCAAACCAAAATCCTGGATCCGCCCCTGAGTATTGGTGTCATTGTTACTGAATTTTACAAGTAATAGTTCTGTTATTAGTGATCAAAAATTATTGTAGAACATGATCAGTAACGGAAATTATTAAAAATCTGGGTTGGGAATCATTAAAAGACAAATTGAATGTAGAGAGTGCTTAGGCAGGTGGTACATACATTGGTGTTGAGGCCTCAAATGGTATAGAAGAATTATATTATTCATGCAGGAATCATCATAGCATTTGTCCAGGGTATTTTCAAGAAACCTCATTTAACCAAATCTGGATGGCTGGAGTGAAAATTGAATCCACTTCTTCCTGGGTACTAGGTCCGAACATTGCCACTCAAACGTCAAATTATTGTGAAGCTATTGTGATTTTTGTTGAGAAATAATGCATATGATTCAGAGTACATTCTACATGATTCTCTGGAAAAAGAAACAGGTTGTTCACTCCATAAAATTAATATGATTAGTTTACCACCAAAAATTTAAGCAAACCAGTGATGGGTGGATTATCAGAATCAGAACTCAGATGATTGCAATTGATGAATCAACACATCGTTGGCCCCAATCATCCCCCAGCCTTCCTTATATACTATGAGCTTAATAAACTCTTCCCCTGGCCATGGTTCTTCTTCTCCTAAAACTGTTATTTTCAAGTTGATTTTCTTCAATATCTCACATCTCAACACCCATAACCACCTTCATCCCATCAGTGGTAATAGTATTCTGGCCACATAAACACCCTTTTCCATGATGAATGGACTTCTCTGAAAACTTTATTTTTTGAGTTGTGTGCTAACACGTGAATCACTTCCATCATGTTGCCTTTTATGATAGATGATGTGCTCTTCATCTTGATTACACAACCAACAAAGCTTTACATCCTGTGTAGCTAAAATAAAACAAACAGAGCCATAATTTTATGGTTGAGGGGGAAAGTATTGTTTAAAGTAATTTCTGGCTGTATACACATATGAGGTGTGTACAAAAAGAAACCGAACCAATTAAATAGCGCGCCAACGGCTGCAGATAAAATTCTCTGACTTCTGTGCACACTAATGACATCTCTCGGCAAGAGATTACCTCTTGTCGCACTACAGTCGCTGCATTAGTTTACTAGTGACAGCCGGTTGAGTGAGGTCGTGTGCAGAGTGCTCGTCAGATTTGTGAGAAAGCGAGAATGAAGGAATTGGAGGAGCAACGCGTCTGTGTGAATTTTTGTGTTAAACTTGGGAAAGCTTTTACCGAGACACTTAAAATGCTTAAACAAGCATATGGGGATGACTGCAAGAGCTGAACACAGTGCTATGAATGGTTTAAGCGCTTTAAGAAGGGCAGGAGTTTGGTTACTGACGATCGAAAATCTGGTCGAC
The DNA here is from genome assembly GCA_031002005.1 of Vandiemenella viatica. NCBI lineage: Eukaryota > Metazoa > Arthropoda > Insecta > Orthoptera > Morabidae > Vandiemenella > Vandiemenella viatica. The sequence continues at coordinate 175,124,850 of JARYHS010013630.1, forward strand.
CCTCCACATCAACAGACGACCACCATGTTGAAAGAGTTCGCACTGTGATTCGTGAAAATCACCGTTTGACTGTCTGTGAGGTTGCTGAAGAAGTTGGCATAAGTGTAGGCTCTTGCAATCACATCCTGAGAGAAAAACTTGGAATGCATCGTGTCAGTGTAAAACTGGTGCCACACTTGTTGACGGATGAGCAGAAGGAGAATCGAGCTAGGAGCTCTATGGAGTTGCTTGAAAAAGCAAATGAGGACGAAAACTTCCTCAAGAACCTCTTTTTTTTTTTTTGCTGTCGTCAGTCTTTCGACTGGTTTGATGCAATCCTCCATCCTTCCCTATCCTGTGCTAACCTCTTCATTTCTACATACCCCTTACAGGTGATAAAACATGGGTTTATGGGTACGATGTGGAAATGAAGAGGCAGTCTTCAGAATGGGTGGGGAAAGGATCTCCTCGCCCAAAGAAAGCGCGGATGAGTCAGTCGAACATCAAGGTGATGATGGTCGTGTTTTTTGATTGCAAAGGAGTTGTGCACCAAGAATTTGAACCATGTGGTCAAGCAGTAAACAAGGAAGTATACCAGAAAATTCTGACATGATTGAGAGATGCTGTGCATAGGAAAAGGCCTGAACTGTGGGAGAATCAGTCGTGGATGTTGCACCATGACAACGCACCCGCTCACGCATCGTTGTATGTCATGAATTATCTGGCAAAACATCGCACTCCCGTTGTGCCTCAGCCACCCTATTCTCTAGACTTGGCTCCAGCAGACTTTTTTCTCTTCCCAAAACTGAAAAATACTTTGAAAGGACGTCGTTTCCAGACCATAGAAGAAATTCAAGACAATGCGACGAGAGAACTGCGTGCCATCGGAGAAATAGCATTCCAGGAGGCGTTCCAAAACTTGAAAAAATGATGGCAACGGTGTATTGATAGTGAAGGACAGTACTTTGAAGGGGACGTGTGTAAAAGTTAGTATGATAAGCAATAAAGCATTTACAGCAGAAGTTCGGTTTCTTTTTGTACACACCTCGTACAGCAATTATATCAGGAGTCAATTCATTTCAACAACTTCTCAGGAAACATTCTAATGTAATCTATTATGGTATCACTGTTTGAGATTGCACGGAATGTGTACAAGTTACAGAAATTTATTTTTGAATTATGAGTACTTTTATATTAATAAAAATCAGTTTATAGGTATAGGTGTATTTGCAGTGTCAGTGAAATACAAGTAATCATTACCGTCTTTTTTTGTTTTTTAGTGGAAAAAACCAGAAACTTCAATTTTGATTCCAAATTCTAGAGAAAAATATACATTTTGTAAAAATACAAGCCATTGTTAAATTTGCAGGGAGGGATACAAAAATTTTTGTGGCTTCAGTATCTAATATCTTCAAACAAAAAAATAGAAATTATGTTACAAACTACCTAATAGCTTTAGGCTTAAATCAAAAGACTTTCCACACATCACATCTGTTTCTGCTCTGAAGAAATATTATTGAGATTCTGGAAAACAGTGTTTTCAGAAGTGATGTATTTATTACAATCACTGATAAAACATATGGGTCTCCAGAAGTTATTTACATGGTTACTTTATTGAAACATGCACTACCTGAAGTATTATGCCTTTGTATTAGTAATATGTTTTGTGTTGTTGCACCTCTGCGTTGCAACATTGGTAAGTGATGGCATATGCTTTCTATATCTGTTTCACATTGTATTATAACGGTAACTCTGTATGTTCCATAGTGAAATCTGATTTTGCATGGGGATATAACTATTCTGTTGTAATTAAATACATGATAGATCAGAGTTTCCTATCCTGTGGTCGATGAAAAAATGTTGGGATGGGCTGTGGTAGATGATTGATCAAATTTTTATTTATCTATTTACTTACAGCAGCTGAGTCAGTTCTGGTATGATGATAACACAAAAGATGTTTTGGCTGCCATGTCAGCTGAAGCAGCTGGTGATCATGGAAAAATTGCTTTACTTTGTTGCCCTTCTATTTTCCCTCTTTTGAGGAAAAAGAGTAAACACATTGGTATGTATATTTCGAAATATAGCACATTAAATTTGTAACAGTATTTGATTAACTCTGTTAATTGTTTTTATTTCAGTGAAGTTATTTGAATATGATAAGAGATTCTCAGTATATGGAGAAGATTTTATTTTCTATGATTACAACTCACCAACAGAAATTCCAGAGTCATTTTGCAATTACTTTGATGTAGTTGTCGCTGATCCACCATTTCTTTCAGAAGAATGCTTAAGAAAGATATGTTTGACTATAAAGCTTCTCACAGAAAACAAAATAATTCTTTGTACAGGTATGCCCATTTATTCCAAAAGGATATGTATTGTTTTTGTTTTGTGGGTTCTTTCTGCCTTGCAACTAAACAAAATTGTTTAGTTGCAAGGCAGAAAGAACCCACAAAACAGTTATCATAGCAACTAAGGACTTAGGCCGAAAAAATCACCAACAGGATATGTATTGTTGATGTAATGATTAGTTGCCTTGGAAATGAAAGCTACTGATTTGCATAAATAGATGATATAGAGAAATGATCACTTAATGCAGATTACGGGCAGATGGAGCAGATAAATGTAAGATATGTACACACATTGAGAAAAAAAATTGTAGTTTAAAAAACTAAAAACACGCTCTCATATCAACGTGAACTAAAAGGTTAAAAATAATCTTTAAATTTTAAGATTTTGTTTAACAGCGATAGAGCGTCTCACAATTCAGGATAAATTAATTTTTTGAGTAAACTTAAAGAATAAAGTAACTGATTACAAAATTAGCTTTAATGTAAAAAAGTGTGGGGTACTATATCAGTAGTCTTATATCTTTTGTCACTGGCTGTTTGTAAAGATAGAGTCATTGTCAAAAGTTATGTAAAGAGCACCCCATGATTTTTTTACATTAAACTTAATTTTGTAATCAGTGACTTTATTCTTTAAGCTTATTCAAAAAATTAATTTATCCTGAATTGTGGGACGTCCTATTACTGTTAAAAAAAATCTTTAAATTTATAGATTATTTTTAACCTTTTAGTTCACATTACAGCGAAAGCATGTTTTTAGTTTTTTAAACTACAATTTTATTTATAAGTTTCTAGTTCAGATTGTTCAAAAGTATGCTTCTTACTGTAGGCTTTTCTTCGCCAATCTCTCTTTTGGGGGATTCTATCATTACCGTGGCACCAAAATTTGATGACTGATTCTTATAGAACTCAACAAAACAAATCGAAAATAAAGAATTAGATTTAAATACAGCCTGGACCAGAAGAAAAATTTCGTTATAGTCAAATTTGATGATGAATTCGTATGTGACACTACCAGATAAATGGAAAATAAAGAATAACGTTTTTTGATATCTCGCTTAGTTCTCAAGATATTGTATCTCAAAAATGAGGAGGTTAGGGTGAGATCCGGCCTGGACCAGAAATTTTTTTTCGCCAAAACCACCATATTCACACAGTGTAAATGCACTGTAGGTGTTTTATTTTCTTCCTAGTGATTGTTGCTAGGTTGAAATACGGCCTGGACCAGAAGAAAAAACACCAAAAGCAGAACGAACTAAACCTATGACTGATTTTTACTATGCTATATCTCAAAAACCAAGCGAGTTATCAAAAATTTTTATTCTTTATTTTCGATTTATTTCATCGAGTTCTACAAGAATTCATCATCAGATATTGGCGCCACGGTAATGATAGAACTGCCCTCTTTTGTGTTGTAGTTTTTATTTTTAATTATTATTCCCACAAGTAAGGTACAATTAAATGGTCAACCCCATCAGAGGTCCAATAGCAGGGTAAATGTGGAAGACTATCGTTCTTTAATAGTGTGAAGTAATTGGAAATGATGTTTCAAATACTCACTATTTAACATCTCATTAAGCGACTGCAGACACTATCGTAGCAGCTTGTATCAAAGTATCATCAATTGCGCATTTGCAAAAAAGGTTACTCAACAAAACCATTTTCCTGTTGTTACTGTCAAAGTAATGAGAATACCAGATTACAGCTTGTGAAATTATTGTGTTGTTAATACATGTGCAAAATTTTGAAAAATTAAGACGCCTGCAAGTTGGTAATTAAATTAAATGTCTATGGCAATATTGACCAGAAAAACTCCGAAGGGTCTGGCCGACAAATGACGAAGGTTTCTCGAATTAATGATCTTATGCACTAATGTCGCTGCTGCATTTGCCTAACTCGACAATCCCATCAGGTATAGGGTACCTGCAGTTTAATGTGAAATCCGAACTGTTGGTTAGCCTAATCTTTGCCACTCATAATATCCGTAAGAATTCCAACCAAAACCGGGATTCGAGCAGGGAATGTCAGTTCGCCATTTACTCACCTTATCCATCTGAGCCACGAAGGGTGATGCGAAAAGTGGGTGAAAATGAGCCAAATCTGTCATGAGACGGTTAAATCACTTTAGTGTTCTTACTGTTAAAGTAATGAGATTACCAAGAAGTAGATATGAAATTATTGGATTGTTATCGGTTCTTAATATGTGTACAAAATTTCAGACAATTTGGACTTTCTGAAGTGGGTGAAAATTGAACTGATATTTTCTTTTACATTCATCCACTTTTAAGCTGTTACCGACAACATGGAATTATTGAATTTTTATCGGTTTTTAATAAGTATTCAAAATTTCAAACAATTTGGACTTCAGAAAGTGGTTGAACACTGAAATGAAAGATTCCATTTCATGCAGTTACCATCAAAGTAACAAGAATACCAGGACGTTGCTAAGAGACTACTGTATAATCAATAGTTCTTAAAACGTGTGCAAATTTTTTCTGTTGTTACTGTCAAATTATTGAGAATATCAAGACATAACTACGAAATTATTGTATTGTAATCAGTTATCAATACATTCGCAAAATTTCAAACAATTCGGACATCTGGAATTGGGTTAGAATTAAATTGCAAAATTCCATGACATTCAACCATTTTTCTATTGCTACTGACAAAGTAATGAGAATAGCAGGACATTGCTGTCACTGGTTCTTAATATGTGTGTGAAATTTCAAACAGCTCGGACATCTTGAAGTGGGTCAAAATGGATTTGTAAAATTCCGTTATATTCATACGTACATACAGGTCAAGTTAATGTAAAGCGTGTAAAAAGGTTTGAACCATTCATCAGCAGTAGAACATGATGGGCAGTGTGTGTTGGTTGGACAGTGGTTACTTAATGGTGAAGAGAACACATCAGGAGACCATCAGACGTAGTAAGAGCAAATTTCGATAACCTGAATATAGATTGTAGAGTATTCGTATCATATGCCCATGATGAAATAATTTCTTCAAATGGGCCTTAGTTTCTGTTATATTCGAGTATGAAAAATCCATATACTAGACAAATGTTAAGAAACATAATGTTGAATTCAGTTAATGGTCCAGCTTGAAAGATGTCCATTTCAAAATCTGTGCACTCTTGATCAAGTCCATTTACTGCTAAAAAGTAATTTTTTCTAAAAATCCCTATTAATTATTTATTATTTTATTTAATCTTCAATAACATACTCTTATTTTGAGAAATAATATTTATTAAAAAAAGAAGTATTAAGGTAAAGATGAAATAAAATAATAAACAATTCTTAATGATTTCTTGAGAAGAAAAATGCAGTAAATGCACTAGAATCAAAGTACATCAATTTGCAAAATGAACATCTCACCAACTGGGCCATGTGGTCCCACATTGAATTGTCTCTAGCATTTTTCATATGTAAATATCTTAGAAACTAATGTTCATTTCAAGAAATGAATGTACTACATGCATACCCTCAACATATATCTTGGAGATAAAATCCATTTTTACCATCTCCTTGTCAGATTAATAGTAAAATTCCTGATGGGATAGATGACAGGTAGCAAGGACAAGAGATAGTGGTAGAAAGGAGGCCGAGTCTTAGCTCAGATTGGTTTAGGTGGTGGCAGCTAACCAATTTATACTCGTAGGCCAGTTTCAACTGCGTAAGTTCAGAGGAACTTCTGTTTCTATTGAGGACTGTGAACATATGGTAGCTAAATGGAAAAGTTATTGTCATTTTGTGTAGTGGCATGTGCAGCAACCGAATGGTCACATGTCTATATCAGTACAGTGACTGAAGTGTAATTCAGGGCTCTGGGTATTCAATCGGAGGAAGAGTTGCAGAGGTCTTAAGGAGATGGAAATGTATATATTTAAAGAGAAGGGTGACTCTCCACCCCACCCCTCTCTCTCTCTCTCACACACTCACACATTTTCTCTCTCTCTGAGATATATATCTACAGGAATGGGGAAGTGAAAATCATAAGCCAGAGTTAATAGACATATAAAATAAAAAAAGGAAATAAACCACATATGACACCTGGACAGCATCAGCAAACTTAAAATATTTGAACATGCAGATTTACTTTCCTCAACACAATAGCATGATGTGCATAGAGCAGGTGTCAAGAGCCAGTTGTTGTCATTTGTGACAGTTGATCATGTTCAGGACTGGGTCAGATTAATTTGAATATCAGTGCAACATGCAAGATATTTCAGATGAAATGGACACGGGACCCCAGGTTGAAAGTAATTCCCCAGAGTGAAACGCGTTGTAACAACCCTTAAACCTAGACTTTAAATGGAGTTTTGTTTTATGAAGCATTTGTAGCAAGCTAGATTTGGATTGAATATGATTTTGTATATTTGTCTTGCAATTTACTGTAAATCGGTGTAAATGGATCTTGTTATATGAAAAGAAATTATATAAATAGTATTTAATATGTTTAAGGACAGAACTATGCAAGATAATTACTTAAATGTTTGTAATTCCAAGTATTAAGGTGAGCTACGATGTTTAAAGCATCATTTACTACAGTTTAAAATGATTTTAAATGATTTTGATTGTTTTCATTCTTTAAGTATTATTAAGGTTCGAAAAATATCTGTCGGAAACCTTTGTAATGTTCTAGACTTTCGATAAAACTTATATAAAGCAAGCGGCAAAGACAGTTTTACACCCCTGCACTAAACACACATTTCTAATGTCTTTGACCATAGCCTTTAATGAAAGCAATAAGATAACTTTACAATAATAACTATTTTGCACATTAAACAAAACTTGAAGTATTCTTTCATTTAATTCGGGATATTCAATGCCATAGATAGCCGTAAAAACAACAGAGATTTTCTTTAAACACGATCTCTGGACAATGTCTCTGCATTAGTCTTCTGTTTACGATAATATTGTTCTGCATTCACTTTTGATATTTGCATAAATCGCTGAATCTGTGGAGTATTTGGCATTTCGAGTAAAAAGTATATCCATTCTCTTCGCAATTGAATCAAATGTGAGTTTCTAATATAATCTAGCTTTGTTCAGTAATGTACTAATGCAATTTCTTAATCAAATTAATGAAGCTTGATATACTTGAATCTTTCCGGTCGAATGAAAATAGTGTACATGCAAATAAACTTCAACCTACCCATTTCTTGGTAGGGGGCAGATGAATCTAGGTTTGTAATCGTAGGCTTCTGCGGCCAGAGTCAGTTGATTCTGTCCGGGTGGCGCCATGTTTCTTGAAACCGACGTCGGTTTCAAGAAACATGACGCGGCACCACCCGGACAGCCAAGAATCAACGAATCTAGGTTTGTTTTAATTTTGAAAAACATTGGCGCGAATTTTATGAAACTTTGTACAAATGTTTCTCATTGTGGGAATAAAAATGGGATACGGCTAAATCTACACCAACTATACTGGGCAACGCTGGGAACTCCGCTAGTGAAAAATAAAAACAAGTTACATTTGAACTGTATCGTGGACTAATTAATATATAATAAACCACGACACACCTAATATGGTGACTGGAACAGTGACAAGGAATTATTAGATATCTGCAAGGTGTCGATTTTCTAAAAGATTCTGCAGCAGATTTGCAATATGCAAATCAAATCTTTGGAGTTACTGGCCACGATGAATAGGAAACTGCATAGAAGAGTTTATAAATGCAGCACACTTCAGAGAATTTCGATGACTGGAATCGACAGTGGTCTCCCGACAACAAGAGGCGGAGTTTTTCGGCCCAGAATGGAGCTTTCTTCGACCTCAAGGCTGGATTTTTGGAATATCGTCGTGGGAAGTGTAGTTTTTTGTGTGAAGAGTGTGATTAAGTGTTTATAATCAGCAGAATAAGTGGTGTTTAATGGAGGAAAAGTGCTACGAGCAGAAATAAAAAGTGTTTAAGAAGTTCAAAATTGACGACGAACAGTAAATACTGAATATTAAGATATTTCTTTTTGCATGTTCCTTTGTGGCAACTTGGCACAATTTCAATCCTACTTAAGTTTGTTTTCAAATTGATTTCATTATTAATTGAGAATGGCTGACAGTCAGAATTTACAAGCATTTCTGGAATCCTTTGTAGATAATTTTAACGCAAAATTTGATAGCAAATTTGCTCAATTTAGAAGTGAGTTAAAAAGTGATAACGACAGTAAATTTTCTGAAATCAGTGGTAAATTTGACAACAAATTTTCTGAATTTAAAAATGAGTTAAATCTTGATGGCAAATTTTCTTAAATCAATGGTAAATTTGACAATAAATTTTCTGAATTGACTAAATGTTTTGATTTGAAAATCACAGAGCAATTTCACGCTTTTAGCTCTCAATTCAAAGAGGATATTAGCAATTTGGATTCTAAATTGGGAAAAGTAGTAGTAGAATGACAGAAGAAATTTGAAAAGGTTACAAAAATTTGTGAACAGAATAAGACTGAATGTGTAAATTTGATTTACAAAGAGATGAAGGAAGTCTGTGAAAATTGTGATGAGGGCAAAGTATGTCAATTTATTTGAAGCCAGTGATAATAAAGCTGCTCAAAGGGTCAATGAGTTGAGATATAAAATGTCTTAGATGGGACATAATGTTAACACATTGGTGCAGCATCAGGAACAGCTTACCCATGGATTGGAGGCAACACAATGTAATGTAAATCAGTTGAGAAAAGAGTGGCTGGGCCACAGGTTCAACAAAGTCAAGGTATTGTTCGCTTAAAAGGTAATCTAATCGTCAGTGCTGATGTCAAGGAAGAGTTTCAGTTCTATGATGATAGTAGGAGGCTACACCCTCTAGAATTTATAGATAATTTTGAGAGATCTGACTATTTTAATGTTTTATCCAACAGTAAGAAAATTGCACTTGTATGTAAACATCTAAAGTCTTATGCCAGGACATGGGGCGACAGGCAAGTTAGGGAAGTGAATGATTATAAGCGGTTCAAAGAAAACTTTCTGAAACATTTTTGGTCATCAAGTAGGCAGATTCAGGAGAAGAGAGAGCTGATGACGGGTAGGCCTTACAGACGGGGTAGTGAGACTCAACATGATTTTTTTCGTAAATGTTGGATCAGGTGTAATATTTAGACCATCCTTATGGGGGAGAAGAATTCATTGTTTTGATAGGAGCTAGGCTACCTCAGCAAACAGGAAATTTAATCGCTACTTTGGATGCAATCAATGTGGACAGGAGTTTCTGAATGATTGAGGTGTTTGGATTCTCAAGAGTCATTCTCTGATCGGTATTACAATCATTACCATAGGAGGGAGAGCAGAAGTCCTTCTAGGGTGGATCATAGGTTAAGAGATGGTAGGTCCAGGGGAAGAGGTCGTGATAATTATGCAAGGAAAAATGATAATTTGGGGGGGGGGGGGAGAGAATAAGGCTCACAGCCTGAAAGGGAAAAGCAGTGTGGGAAGCAACCAAACTAGAGACCACCACTGCGTTGGACCCAATAGTGGTGGGAAAGAGTTTGGGTTCAGGTACTGTTTCCCTTGAGGTATTCTATATCAAAAGTAAGTGTTCATAAGGAAGCATTTGGCTCTAATAATAATAATAATAAAATTGTCAGGGAGATGGAAGTCCTTCCTATTGATGATCAGGTAGTTGATTTGTTTGTAAGAGAAGTATTTTCTAATGGTAATTCATTTGTAGTAGCATCTAAAAAATGTGACAAAGTTGTAGCTCCTGGATGTGACGAGGAAGTTGGTGAATGTAACGTGGATAGTAATCATATTGTGGTTGACAATATAACAGAGGGAGTATCAAATTAATTTCATGAGGTGGGTATAGTAATAAATGATGTAATTAATGATTTTGACAATGGAAGGGTTGATGACAGGGTAGAGCAGAAAGGGAATCATCAGAGCACCTTGTCACTCGTCTCAGTATGTGAAAGTAATACATTTTGTGTAGAAGATTTACAGGATGGTCACAGGTTAATTACCAAAAAATAATGCAGAATTTGTAGTATATATAGCACAGACAATACAAGGAGACTGCGCACGGCCTGCTTAAAATTTGGCGAAGTAAGAGCCGGACACCAGAGATAATATAGCTGTAAACAGACGTTAGTGCCTCTACAATCAGTTCCCGCTAGTACACTGGTGGGGAATTTGAATTTGCTGTGACGTTTCCTACAGCCAGGGAATTTTGAATTGTTTATATTTATACCCCCTTCCTTTCTAGCTTTCTAAATTTCTTTTCTAACATTTTTTTTTAATTCAACATAATTTAAGTTTGTAGTTGTTACCATTTTTTGTTTTCAGATTAATTGCAGGTGATAATATTTAAGAACTTTAATTTTAGATTTCATTAAAACTGAAAGCTACTAAAGGAAAGTTCTATTTTTTAGACAGCCATCCATTATATTTTCCCATAATCTTTTATAATGAAGCCACAATGCAAAAATAGGAAAAGGAATTAAATGAAAATGAAATGATATAAGAACTAATTACTAAATTTTATTATTTATTAAGTTGAAAAACACAAGCAATACAAATAATTACAAAATTATGTAGGTTATTTTACATACATTAAATGTTAGATATGGCTCATAATATTCAAGAAAAGTACAGAATGTAAATAAAAGATTCCTTATGTTGTTCCTTGATATTCCATAAGAATACAATAACATTTAGTCATAAGCTGCTGTAAAGTAAAATATATTTATTTATTTATTTATACTAATGAGGAGGCCCCCAAACACGCATCCTCAAGCATGGTGGCCATCCTTTTACTATTGCTCACCTCTGCACATGCATTTAAGTTAGTAAAACTAAGGGTTACTTAATTAGAAGGTGAGGTATTATATGTGTCCTGGCATAAGCCTGTTAACATGGGCTCATTGGAAATAGATACATGAAACATTTTGAAAGAAGATTGAAGGGCATTGGCAAAAAAGGTGTGAAGGTGTTACCCTTGGAAGAAAAAGAAAAACCTCTGCAATAGTTAGAAGTAGAAATGAGGGCAGCTGGCTTAGATACTACCATTACTGCGACAGATATTACACTGCAGGTTTGGAGTGAAGGATTTGTTAGTTTGTAAGTAGGTGGATTCAACAATCAACTTTTCCAGCAACTGATGTTTGGCTGCATCGTACACTTGCAATCACAAATGCTGTAAATTCACAAACAAATCAATTTAAAAACAAAACAAAATCCTTACAAGAATGATCTCAAAGATGAATGATTTAAGTTTTTTAATAGGCTACCATCTACTGCAGTTAATGATAATGAAAACCATCCCCACTATGTTACCAATAACATAACTGCAAAGTATAAATGGCAATCTTGTATACAATTAAGTTCATAATATGTGACTTTTTACTTCAAATTCTGTAAATGTATCAGGTAAGATACTCAAAATTTTGCTCCATAATTCTGACTCCTTTAAATCAAGTGCTTGATTAGTCATGATCATCTCTTCCCTTCGACATACTATTATCAATTATTCCAACACTATTCATCCACCCACAATGAGCATTATATGTTTTAAATGCAGCAATCTCCCTCTCAGCCTGTCTTCCAACCCACCAATGTATGTCAGTCACAAATTGTGTAACGTGCTAGTTTTTTGTTATTCATATTGTAATTCCTATGCTGACAACAATCTGGCTTTGGTTTACAAAATCTCTTGCACAGCACTTCAGTACCCTCTCTAGCAGCGGCAGGAAAAAACCTCTTCAACAGTTAATTATCAAATCATAAGCCAAGATATTTAAGCTTTATGCCTTTAAAACACGATTTCTCCCCACTTCGAATTCAGAATAAACACCTATGCTTCTGTTTGTGTAGCTACTACCTATCTCTCCAATCTATTAAATAAAATTGCTTTGAAAATAAAAAGGTAAAAGTGCTCATCTGCAGACAGCCTTTTGCAGTTTCTTGGAAGCAACTTTTGGCTACAACCCAACAGCCGGTGTACCTAAAAAAAAAAACAACAAAAGGTTATTTGATTACTCATTACTTTAGCAACTGCACCAATAGCATCTTGACAGAAACATTTGTATCCCAAAACAACTTCATCAACTTTTTATAATAAAAAGCGTACATAAATTATGTTGTAAATTACAATTAAAATTTACACACAAGAATAACTGAACATAAAGGTGTTTATATGAATGAATACCACACTTCACAAATAATGTGATTAATAACTGAAATTATTTGTAAGGAATGTGAGGTGAATACCTGCTGCTGCAAATTCAGCTACAAGGAGACGCAGAGGATCTCCAACTTCTGGCTGCCACCCAACAGCTGGTGCACGTAAAAAAGAACAACAAAGGGTTATTTGATTATTTATTACTTTAGTAACTGCACCAATAACATCTTGATAGAAAAAATTCAAAACAACTTCATCAACTTTTTAGACAAATACAAAAGGGAAAATCAATTAGGTTAGGAATCACAATTACAATTTACACACACAAGAACAGGTGGACAAAAGTGACTAGTATAGAAAAATATTTATGGAATTTTTTGGTCACATCTCCACTAGTACCCCACAATTGCTTCCACATCTCGCAAACCTCAGGTCTTTTCACAGGAAACCGGTGAAAGAAATTCCCTCGGGTTCACATCGCTCACTCCTAACACTGATACCACAGGGAAGACATTCTGTAAAGAAAAACAAAGTCATGAATTCTTAGGACGCATTATTAATTCTTACACAAGAATGCAAAAATAATCAAACGATTTATACTTACATGGAAATAGTAGAGTATTGTTTCACAAAAGAATACAAGGCGATGAAGCCCAGAACACCACCAGATTTCGTCTTCTACAGGAGCCAAAATTAAACATCTCGGATACACTATAGATGAGACAAATGTTCTTTGTATTCAGAATCAAATAAATACAGATAACAAACTTACACACACTGCCATCTGGTGGGGAACAGGATAACTGCATGAAGAAGGATCGTGGACGCCAGTGCTCTTTAATATCATTCCCGCAACTACTAGTAAGCCAACATTAGTGGGACAAATCGCCCATAAGCGTGAGAAGCCCTTGGTATATAGTACAGTATGGCTATCTGAAACTAGTGTGATTCAGCATGGCATAGTTGGGACTGTTTTCTTATAAAAGTGGGAAGAAAATTTGAAAAGTTCTGAAATTGAGGAGTTTCTCAAATATCTTGAGGATGAGGGTGATGTGGTGGTGTCGATAGAAGAAGACGCAGATGAGGAGGAGAGTTGTGAGTTAGAATGTTTGTCTACTGAATCGAGGGAGAGTCAAAAGGCTTATATACCATTCCCTAAGTTGTAAAAATGTTTTGAATGTGACTTAGCTGATTCGTTGTTTAGTCCTTTATGTGATGTAGATGACGGTATTGAAGAAATGGGTGGGAGCAAGAAGTTCTCTTTACCGGTTTCTGATTTACAAAAATGTTCTGAACGTGACTTAGCTGATGCGTTGTTTAGCTCTTTATTTGATGTAGATGATGGTATTGAAGAAACAGGTGGGAGTAAGAAGTTTCCTTTAATTTAATTTATTTAATTGCAATGGAGCACAGGCTCCGGTGGCAATTTTCCTACACAACCATCTTCCCCCTATCCTGCACCCACCTACATTTGCCCTCTACAAATTTTATCTTTAAATTCTTTCAAAGTTTTCGGTAAATTATTCATAATTTCTGTTGGTAACTCATTCCAATCCCTGACACCCTTACCTAAAAAAGAGAATCTTCCCACACCCTTGTGCCTGAAATCGAGTGCCAGCTTGTGGTCATGGTCATCTTTTCCCTTCCATGCACTACTTTTCATACCTATTGCAATATCTTTCCATGCCTCATCGCCAGTATATGCCCTGTACACTCCCATGACCCTCCTCATCCTCCTCCTGTCTTGCAATGAATCCCATTTCAGCTCCTTTATCATATCCATCACTGATTGCATTCTGCGATAATTTCCAGAAACAAATCTAGCAGCCCTTCTTTGCACCCTCTCCAACTCCTGTATTTGATATGTAAAATGAGGGTCCCATACTACACTACCATATTCGAGCAATGGTCTCACCAAAGTTTTGTAACCCAGTTCCTTTACTTCTCCCGTACATCCCCTCATCACTCTCTCCAACAAGTGCAGAAATTTGAAATCTTTTCCTACCACCTCTCCAATGTGTCCAGCCCAGTTAAGCTTGTTATCAAAAGTAATGCCAAGATATTTACATTTCAAGTCTTCAGCAAGCAATTCTTTCCCCACCTTATATTCATAATTAACCTTTTATTTTTTATTTGTGTATCTAATAAGCTGATTCTTCTTTGCATTTATCTTCATCCCATGTTTACCAACCCAACTAGATATCCTGTCCAGATCACCTGCAACTGTTTACAATCTTCTATTGTTTTGATTCTTTTATACAGCATTATGTCATCTGCAAACAATCTAATTTCAGATAGTAAACAATCAACACAATTATTCATTAGAATAATGAATAGCAATGGTCCCAATACACTACCCTGTGGCACACCCATTTTTACTTCTACTTCTTTTGATTCTACATTTCCTACCCTAACTTGCTGTTTTCTACCTTTTAAAAATTCTTCTTTACCAGTTTCTGATGTGGAAAATGTACAGAATGTGACTTAGGTGACACAATGTTTTGTACACTCTTTGATGTGGGAGGCAATAGTGAAGTGGTTGTTGCTTAGAAAAATAATCATGTTGTGGAGGAAGTCATTGAGTCATATTGTTGTAGGTACTGTACAGATAGCTTGTCAGGTATAGATAGTAGTCATCAGTTAATGGATAATGGAATTGGAAGCAATGAGGGACTGAACTGCAGTAGTGATGATTGTAAATTTGTATTGCCAGTTGATTCAGCAACATTGCTGTTAGGGGACAAACAACTTGTAAAAACAGAACTATGTGATCCATCAGCTGTTCTATGGATATGCCAAAGTCTGCTGTTTGACATTGTTCAAAGTTTATGTACCTTGCAAGGTATAGTAAAGCTTTGTGTATTTGGAAGGATAGTATTAGATGTTCAGACAAAGGCAGAAGAAAATTGAAAGGTTCGAAAAAAGTAGTTTGCATAGTTTTGGGTTTTCAGGGAAATCCTGGAACCCACTTTTACAGTAAGATGTAGGGGAGGGGTACCCTAATGTCTGTTATTTTTATGAGAATTAGGGGAGGGGTCACTATGGATAAGTATCTGGTTTTGTAAATAAGATTGTGTCAGTAGATGTATATAGATTGTTTGTGTACTCCATTTAAGATGGTAGATACAATAATACAGAATGTTTAAGCTGTAATAATTCAAATGTATAAAGCAATTTGAAACAGCTCTGTCTAGAGACTTTTGATGTTTTCATGATATTGGGACTGGCTGCATTGTTGTGTCAAATGATCAGCTGTCAGATGTAAACAGACTGTTGTCACCAACAAGCAAACAGCAAGTGTGTAACTTCTAGTGAATCAACTTGTAACTTAGGCAAAACAAGATGGAATTAAATGTTTGTATTGTAAAACTGTAACTAAGAAAATGATTGGATCTGTAAATAGACGTTTATTTATTATAACCAAAATAGGTGTTATGAGCTATGTATAGATGTAATATGTAATGAAGGCTTGTATATCTGGATTGTATAATTCTAAAAGCTATTATGATTGATTAATTGTGATCTGTTTGTGTTAACATTATATACACATACAACCTGCTTAACTTCATGAAGGATTCAGTCAATTTTTAACTATGTAAAATCAAGTGAATCCTGGGGAGGGGTTGTAACAGCCCTCAAACCTAAACTTTAAACGGAATTGTGTTTTATGAAGCACTAGCTGGTACCCACGACTTCGTTCGTGATTGTAAAGAATTCATATTGACAGCTAAGCTATAGACATCTAACCACCATAGTGCACGATGGGAGACTCGATAGTATTACCACACACAAATACCAGACCAGTCTTCTGCGCTATGTAGTTCCGGCAGCAAAGTAAAATTTACGGATACACACAAGTCTTTGGATGAAATACGAAAATATTCATGATCGACCAATTTCAAACACCATATCTCACACACTCCCACAGTTACCGAATTTCGGCCAACGTTTTGATCGATGGGACACTCTGTGTTACTACCTCACACAAACGCCAGTGATCTGCGATTGATAGTTTTCACTTAAAAGTGATACACCGGACACATGCGTCTTTGGCAGAAATATGAAATTGCCGCAGGTCGACCATTTTCATCCCCCATATCTCCCACACCCCCATAGCTACAGACATCTAACAACCATAGTGCATGACAACAGACACGATTCTACTACCACACATAAACACTAATGCTCTATGCTATGTAGTCGTGGCAGAAAAGTGAAATCTGCGGAGACACATGCCTTTTGTTGAAATACGAAAATATCCTTGGTCGCCCACTTACAACCACCATATCTCCCACACAACCACAGTTTCTGAAATTAGGCCGCTGTTGTGTAAGAAAGGTGACTCTGTGTTACTACCACACACAAACGCCAGTTATCTGTGATCTATAGTTTTCGCTGAAAAGTGATACACCATGACACTTTTGACTTTGGCAGAAGTATGAAATTGCCACAGGTCGACCACTTTCAACTCCCATTTCTCCCACACCCCCATAGCTACCGACATCTAAGAACCATAGTGCACTACATGAGATACGATTCTACTACCAAACACAAACACCAATGCTCTATGCTATGTAGTTGTGGCAGAAAAGTGACATATGCGGAGACAGTCGAAATACGAAAATATCCTTGGTCGGCCACTTACAACCACCATATCTACCACAGTACCACAGTTTCTGAAATTCGGCCGCTGTTGTGATCGAAAGGTGACTCTGTGCTACTACTACACACAAACGCCAGTTATCTGTGATCAATAGTTTTCGCTGAAAAGTGATACACCATGACACTTTTGTCTTTGGCAGAAATATGAAATTGCCACAGGTCGACCACTTTCAACCCCCATATCTCCCACACCCCCATAGCTACCGACATCTAACAACCATAGTGCATGACAGGAAAGACAATTCTACTACCACACACAAACACCATAGGTCTATGTTATGTAGTTGTGGTAGGAAAGAGAAGTATACGGAGATACGAATTTTTGGTCGAAATATGAAAACGTCCTGCACTGACCAACTTTAATCATTATATCTCCCACATCCCCACAGCTATCGGCATTCGGCCAACGTTGTGCATGACAGGAAACTCCATGCTACTTCCACACACAAACACCAGTGATCTGTGCTAGGTAGTGGTGGCTAAAAAGTGAAATATAGAAAAAACACGTCTATTTTTGTATATATATATAAGATTTCTAGCAAGCTAGAGTTTGATTGAATATGATTTTGTTTAGTTGTCTTGCAATTTACTGAAAATCAGTGTAAATGGATTCTCTTTCATGAAAAGAAATAATATAAATACTATTTAATACGTTTAAGGACAGAACTATGTAAGATAATTACTTAAATGTTTGTAGTTCCAAGTATTAAGGTGAGCTACAATGTTTAAAGCGTCATTTACTACAGTTTAAAATGATTTATGTGAATAGGTTTGTGTTTAAGTATCATTAATTTTCTGAATGTTTCATAATGATTGTAAATGATTTTGATTGTTTAAGTATTGTTAAGGTTCGAAAAATATCTGTCGGAAACGTTTGTAATGTTCTAGAACTTTTGATAAAACTTATATAAAGCAAGCGGCAGAGATTCGGAGACAGTTTTTCGTCTCAGTTTATGGATACAGTTTATGTCGGCAAATAGCCCAGGAATTTTAGATTTTCACCTAAAAAAAAAATGTAGAGCTAAAATTTGGCACAGACATTCCTTAGTACCTAATAAACAATTAATAAAAAGTCCCCACCTCTAGGGTGTCCGCATCATAGTTTTTTTAGGTCAAAAGGGCTTAAATAGGGAGAGAGTGCCAAATCTGTATAAACTCGTTTGTAACATTTAAAATGTCAAACTCAGTAACATTTTATTGCACCCTAGGTAATTAGAATAGGCTAACCACTGCATAAAAGTGTAACATCGGCACTATTATTATTTAAAAGTAAAAGTATAGTCACATTTTATCATGAAGGCAGTACGAAACATAACTTTTTTTTCAATTTCTCTGCATTGCGGAAAAACTGTCAAAGTTACCAGGTCAGGACCTACGATCAAAGTACACACTTTCAGCATTAAAATGGTATAACATTCATCCCTCTGCAGCATATGGTTGTCAAGATACACGTTGAAACAAGCACACGTGAGTCAACACTGGGCTGAGAGCTCCGCGCGCCTCTCCCCGGCCATTATGGGTATTAACCTGAAAAAAATATAATGTAGACCTGAAAATTGGTACAGATATTACTTACTACCTAAGAATCGTGTCTTGAAAAGTCCCCATCTCTGAGATGTCCTCTTCATAGTTTTATCAGGGCAAAAGATTTTAATTAGGGCTTAAATGTTGTAATACGTCTTGTAGCTCTTAAAATATCAGCTTCTTTATCATTTAATTGCACTATAAGTAATTGGAAAGGTTAATTATTGAAAGATGGCGTAGTTTTGGACATAATTATTGTACAGAAGTAAAAAAAAAAATCACATTTGATAGTGAAACAGGTACGAAATTTGACTTATTTTGCAACAAAGTCAGATTTGCTAAAAACTATCGAAGACCTATTGTCAAAGTTGCAGAATGCAGTTTCAGCAATAGAATGGTATATTCATCATGTTTTTGTGACAAACGGTTAGTGAGATATGCATCGAAACAACACGCAGAGCTCAAAATAAGCGCCGTTCCGATTATCCTTCCTCTTCTGTCTGCATCATTCTAATCTCTTCGAACAGTGTGCTGAGATTTTGTGCTCTTGGCATTATATATAAACTGACAGAAATAAACCTTGAAAATGATGAAACATTTTGCAAAAGTATACAAATTTCTATTAAAATCCTTGAATGAAATTTAAAGTTCAGCTTCATCATCATACTCATTATCTGAACTATTATAGGTGACTTTATCGCATGCAGATCTTCGGCTATGTGCACATATTAGTGAACACTCCAGCCCACAACGCACACATTAAAATCTATTTTGCAGATGTTTTTACAATTGCAGGGCACCAAATTGAGGAGTTGATCCAGAGCAGGTGGAAATCGGTTAGTCACTGGCACTAGAGCTACATTCTGAATTCTCCAGCCCCAATCTTCAGGACCTAAAGAATTTCCTAGCCATTCTTGAATCTGTAAGTATATTCATAGAGAATGTCGCTCACATGCTGCATATGTTGGTGCTGGAAAATTCAGAATGGAGCACTTGTGCTAGTGACTAACTGACTTGCACCTGCTCTGGATCATCTCCTCAATTTGGTGCCCTGCAATTGTAAAAACATCTGCGAAATAGATTTTAATGTGTGCGTTGTGGGCTGGAGTGTTCAATAATATGTGGACATAGCCGAAGATCTGCATGCGATAAAGTCACCTATAACAGTTCAGATAATGAGTATGATGATGAAGCTGAACTTTAAATTTCATTCAAGGATTTTAATAGAAATTTGTATACTTTTGCAAAATGTTTCATCATTTTCAAGGTTTATTTCTGTCAGTTTATATATAATGCCAAGAGCACAAAATCTCAGCGCACTGTTCGAAGAGATTAGAATGATTCAGACAGAAGAGGAAGGATAATCGGAACGGCGCTTATGCTGAGCTCTGCGTGTTGTTTCGATGCATATCTCACTAACCGTTTGTCACAAAAACATGATGAATATACCATTTTAATGCTGAAACTGCATTCTGCAACTTTGATAATAGGTCTTCGATAGTTTTTGGCAAATCTGATTTTGTTGCAAAATAAGTCAAATTTCGTACCTGTTTCACTATCAAATGTGATTTTTTTTTTTACTTCTGTACAATAATTATGTCAAAAACTACGCCATCTTTCAATAATTAGCCTTTCCAATTACTTATAGTGCAATTAAATGATAAAGAAGCTGATATTTTAAGAGCTACAAGACGTATTACAACATTTAAGCCCTAATTAAAATCTTTTGCCCTGATAAAACTATGAAGAGGACATCTCAGAGATGGGGACTTTTCAAGACACGATTCTTAGGTAGTAAGTAATATCTGTACCAATTTTCAGGTCTACATTATATTTTTTTCAGGTTAATACCCATAATGGCCGGGGAGAGGCGCGCGGAGCTCTCAGCCCAGTGTTGACTCACGTGTGCTTGTTTCAACGTGTATCTTGACAACCATATGCTGCAGAGGGATGAATGTTATACCATTTTAATGCTGAAAGTGTGTACTTTGATCGTAGGTCCTGACCTGGTAACTTTGACAGTTTTTCCGCAATGCAGAGAAATTGAAAAAAAAGTTATGTTTCGTACTGCCTTCATGATAAAATGTGACTATACTTTTACTTTTAAATAATAATAGTGCCGATGTTACACTTTTATGGAGTGGTTAGCCTATCCTAATTACCTAGGGTGCACGGGTTATATGTACAAAAACCTCAAGGGGACTCTAGGATAAACGTAACGCCGCAATCTAGTGATGGATTATTATGTAACTTGATGAGAGAAATAAAAAATTAAGAATAACATTTTGTTGATATGTTTTAGAGATATTCTGTCTCAAACGTGAAATGTTTTTGGTTGAAATTCAGAAGAAAAATTGGTCAAAGTCGAAGTTGATGATGGATTCTTATTTAAAAAGACGAGAAAAATAAAAAAATAAAGAATAATTTTTTATATATCTCGCCTAGTTTTCGAGATATACTGTATCAAAAGTGAGGTGTCTTGAGTTGAAATGCAGAAGAAACATTTCGCAAAAGTCAAATTTAATGATCGATTCATATATAACACGACGAGACAAATCGAAAATAAAGAATAAAATTTTTCGATATCTTGCTTAGTTTTCGGGATATACTGGAATTAGGTTGATATGCGACCTGGACTAAACATTAATTCTGCCAAAGCCACAATGAATTACATGGGGCCCCTGCAGAATGGATATTTCAGTTTTTTTACTACCACTTGTGGTTAGGTTGAAATGCGGCCTAGACAAGAATAAAAATAATTATCTTGTTACCACACATCGTAAGCTTAATTGGGAATAGCTGGAAGTGGAAGTAGTTTCCATCGCGATACACGTTTTGTCACTAACTTAGTTCTCATGAAATTACTAACAGTAATAGATAAATTCTTTGTCCCTTATGGAACAACAAAACCTTCTGGTACAGACTGCATTTAGACCTAACCACAATCTCCATTAAATTGCCGCTACAGAATCAAACTATATAGAAACACCCACACACGCGTATTTGAATCGTAAACTGTATTTGCGGTAACAACATCGTTTACTTCAACAAGATTCCTAGATTGCATAGCGTAATTTAACACATTTAATTTCATCATACACTGTCCATATAAACTGCAACGTGACGAAAGAAAGCGCAATACTAAATTCACTGAATCGCGATTTAAAACACACCCCTTTAAATCTCATTTTCAACACTCGTTAAAAAGTAATGCTAGTCTATTATGTGCAAAATAGCAAGGTATGCTGATTTTCTGCACTACACGAAGAAAAATTTGAGAACAAAGTCATCCCATTGAGAGCTATGACTAAATATTTATAGACAAGCACTGAAGTTTGCAATTCTTACTGCCCACTTCAACAAAATTCAACTTACTTATGAAATGATATTCCAGGTTCTTTCCTCTCTTGCCTATTTGTGCAACCGTATGCAACACAAGATGGCATTATAAAACACTTATACACATTACAAAATGAAATAATCACAGCATCTAACACAATGCGAACATCGCTTTTGTTGGGGATCGCAATATCGCCGCTGCTGCCACTGCGCATGTGCGAGAGTTTAGAGCCTGCTTCACAGATTTAATGTCCTTCCTCCATGGTGTATACATGTGACTAGTATCTATGATGTTCGATGCTTTATGAAAAATAAAAACAAGTTATATTTGAACTGTATCATGGACTAATTATTTCATATATAATAAACCAGGAGACACCTAATAGCGTTTCACCATTATCTTTTTCGTTTGT
This sequence comes from Vandiemenella viatica, assembly GCA_031002005.1. NCBI lineage: Eukaryota > Metazoa > Arthropoda > Insecta > Orthoptera > Morabidae > Vandiemenella > Vandiemenella viatica. The sequence goes on from JARYHS010013630.1 coordinate 175,147,226, forward strand.
GCTTCTTATGAATCAGAAATAATTAGCAAATACTTCTAAATGAAGGAAGATTCAGTTTAGAGCCATTTTATTTAATAAAAACGATATCTAAAACCAATACCCATTATACTTTCTTAATGGGTTATGGTTTGTTACTTCTTTCCAAAAGATTGCCAGTTTGGTATTGATAATTTTATATTGTTATTTTATGAAGCGAAGTCTAATCTCAATGATGTTTCAAATTCATCTGTTATTCAAGAATGAAAAGTGATTTGGAATAGGAATCCAAAGCACCTTTATTAAATATTCTCCATGGAAATTTTAATCTTTATAAAATGAAATAAATAATTATACCAAGTTATTTCCTTTTGTATAAATCAGTCTCTTTACAAGAGTTATCCGTAAAATGGTGATAAGTAAGTTGAAAATGATATAGTGATTTGCTGGACAGAGGAATCTTTAGAAGGTGGAAGTCTGAGAATTAGGTTGGAAAGTGTGGTATTAGAAGAAGTGGATTTGAAAATGTGTGTGCGACAAGGTAGTATTGAGACCATTTGCTCTTCTAATGTATGATTGTGTTGATAGTTTACATTCAGAAGTTAGGTCATTTGCAGATGACATAATAATATTATATAACATGTTTACAACTGAAAAGAATGATTTCCTTAGCTTTGTGGTGGTTCAAGATATGATTTAAAATATGTTTGTTTTTTTAGGCTTGCAGGTTCGATTTCTCTACTATGTCAATTCACAGGTCACTTTTAAGTTCACATCTGATTTATTTACCAAGCACATACATCTATCCCAACCACCACCACTAATTATACTTGTTCATCTTGACCTTGGATAAAGTTATACAGTACTTCATTTCCTTCAATTGCAAGTTCTGACCACACTTCTGCCTATTGAGTCTACACACTGTGTCACCACTTCTCACTACTACTAGCTTGTCATTCGTGATGAAGCAACTTCCCTAACATGATCAGTGGACAACATTTTAATACTTTTAGATCCACTATACAATTATACAGGGCGCACTGTGACCTTGACCCGACTCTTGCGGCAGCCATCTACAGACCGACTCTTATGGCAGCTAGCCTCAGATTGACTCAGCAATTACGTTTTTGTCCCGCACGCCTCCACTCACAACCATGCTTCATGTCGACTTCACCTTTATAAATAATATACCTGGCTTAATACTGTCTTGCCACAAACTGTGAGAGGGTATCTACTGGGTAGGTCACCATGGGATAAAAATGAATGTCAAGAAAAGTATGGTATGAGATTCAGAGATAAAAAACAAAAAAATATTATTATTGTAGGAATTGCTTGCTGAAGATCTTAATTGTTGATACCTTAGCATAGTATCTGATTGTAAACTCAATTGGGCAGGTGGTAGGGAGATCTTTAAAAAAATTCATTTATTGGAAAGGGTGGTGATGGAACTGAGTTACAAAACCTTGGTCAGACTGTTGCTAAAATGTGTTGCTGTAGTGTGGAACCCATATTCTCATATCAAGTTCCAGAAGTTGGAGGGAGTTCAAAGGAGGGCACAAGATTTATTTATGGAAATAGCTGCAGAACTCAGTTAGTAACTGATATTATAAATGAGATGGCTTGGGAGTCACTATATGCAGGAGGCAGGTGAAGAGAGTGCTAGGAGTTTACAGGGCTTGTTGGGAGTCACGCCATCTGATGCTGTGACTTCCAACAATTCACCCAACCATGTGAAAATAGCACTTGTTGCAAGACAATTTAATTGTGACTCAGAGGAATGATGAATTTAATAGTTCAGTATAGGTTCTCATGGGTTATGGAATGGCAGCACGAATTGTTAGCAGTTTGATTTTTATTCACCATTGTAAAAAAAAAAAAATTCCAAACCACCTACACTTTGATAATTCAGTTAGACTATGTAAACACTAATACAGTTAAAGCTCATTATTCGCGGTTTTAGTATTCAAGGATAAAATAATTGTGACAACTTTCTGTATTAACAGTTTCAGTGCTCGTGGTAAAATAATTTTTAAAACTTTCAGTATTAACAGTTTCAGTGTTCGTGGTAAAATAATTGTGAAAACTTTTTGTATTCGCCACTTGAAATTTTTATTATTTGCGGATCCATTCGGTACATTCAGCGGGTTCAGTATCCTTTACTAACGTGTCAGCATCATTTGAGTATTGCTGGCATGTGCCAAGAGTCACTCTATCTAACCGAAATGACTAAAAAAGCAAATCTTATTGCTACTAAACCTAAAGTTCATTGTCGCTGTTGTTTACACGTTCCGCTATGACCTTTGATAAAAGCCGCTCCGCCATGACTCTGAATCTAGTATTACTTCAACTAGTCAGTCATTGCAATAATTCTGAGTGAATTACATGTGTCTCCTCTGCTTTGTTTGCAATTGAATTAATTCTGTGTGTGGCTGTGTTGACTGTGAGGCTTGCGCAAGCTCAGCCTCATGTTTCTTTCTACTTGACAAAGGGTTATCCCTGAAATATTGTGTTTTTTGTGCTTCTAAATTATTTTGTGTTGCTGCTGCCCTCCTCCTCTCAACTTTGGTGAGTGTTGGGTATAATTTATCTTTCCTTTCCACATAAAAGTATTAGTTTAAAATACATGGGGGGTTAAGTGATAAGGCCGTGTGAGTAACAACAAATAGTTGTAGTACAAGGGAGGCAACTAACAAGTTTAGGCTTAAAATAGCATTAATTAACTGATAATATGAGAGAAGTAGACATTGTGCTAACTCAGTTTCTTAACAAAAACAGGTATTTGTGATTTAACAGTTAGATAGAGTGTGTTTTTGAAGTTATTGGCAGTATTGTTTTGTAGCTGAATAAGTATGTTAAGGTTTTTTGTAAACGGCTCATAACAAGTATTGGTGTTTACAGTAAACTGTGTGTGCATAGAATTTGGGCATAATGTAGTAATCTGTTTAATAAGCTTTGGTTACTTTACTTGTAGCAGTATTTAGTAGTATTGTTCCAGCATAATAGTAAACTAGTGTTGTTTCCATTTACAGTAATACAGAGGTGCTGCGTGAGTATTATTGGTTTAACTAACCTAAATTAGGAGCTGGGGAGTTTAAAAGCTGCTTGATTCAGTAATATTATAGAGGGAAATACTATGCCTGAGATGTGTGGTATCTGTCGCAGGCTGGTGGCAAAAGATTTGGTTTAAAGTAAGTATAAGAATTGGTTTCACTGGGATAAGGGTAGTGCAGAGAGTAAAAGGGAACCAAATGAGTCTCTTCCATGGTATTGTCCTCTTTGTTTCATGGATAGGAAACTTGAAGAGCAGGATAGAAGATGTCTGAGAAGGTTAGAAAACTTGCAGAGCAAGAAGAAAAGATCAGGGAGATGGAAGAAATTATCAGGGCCCTTCAGGCTCAGTCTTTAGAAGTGGCAGGAAAAAATGGTGGGGAGAGTGAAAAGGAGTGTTGGTCATAAGTGAAATGGGTTAAACCGTATTAGGGTGCCTGTTACCTTAGAAATTGTGTTTGACCTGTTGCCAGAGTCAGGAGGAGAAGAGTCTCATGTAGATGTAGGAGTGGCTAAGATGCAGCAGACCTGTAGGACTAGATGTGTGGAAGGAAAAAGAAGAAAGAAAAAGGGTAATGTTGCTAGGTAGTAGCCATGGGAGAGGTGTAGACTTTCTTCTGCAGGACCGTTTGGGTGAAGGCTACTAAGTCACAAGATTTTTCAAACTCTTGGTGACAGGATATAGGATCACTATGTAAGGTTTTCACTAAGGATAGAGTGGTGATAGTGGTGGGTGCAGGAAATAGTATTGATAGAAATTAGAGTTATAGAATAGAGACTGACCTGAGAAAGTGTTAGACACCAAACTGTTACCGGGGTGGAGTACCAGCTTATGCACCTTAACTAGCAGTTCACTGACGTTAATAATTTTGAATGACCATGTAGCCTTTCTGGATTCTCAACTGAGATGCGTACAGGTCACCACTAAATTTGTTTAAACCACAAACTTAGAAAAGGTTTTCAGTCTACTACGAAATCACAAAAGTTCACTTTGATAGAAAAATTTTAAGTTTATTTAAAAAAAGTTACATTTCCAAAATTTGCTTTCTACAGTTGAGTAGGCGATCGAACGAGCATTTCCAAAAATTGTAGGTCGTGGAGAGAAATGATACCAACCAAATAAAAAAAAACCTTTTGAAATTTAAAAGTTCTTAGTAGTCATTGAAATCACGATCTGTTACAAGTGCACCCAACATGGCGGATACACGTTTCCAGGCTAGCGCAGCAAAACCGACCCGCAACAAATCACTTGACACAGAGTTACCTTACATATCATTCCCAGGTTATAGACACCCCTTCCACTGGGCTCCCGCTTATATTAACTCCAACTGTACCCCACATGTATACTGCCGCTTAGCAAAAATGTGTAACTGATCCAAATTGTAGAAAGTGTTCAAACTTTGACAGTGTATATTATTATCTTCAAGATGCTCAAAAGATGTTTAGTGAGAAATTTCTAGTGATAAGTTTTAATTTTTATTTAATGTACGTAGTGATACCAAGTCTTCTGAAGCCAGTGGGGATTTACCCAAACGTTTTAATTTATTCCATTTTTTTTAGAAATACTGCTGAATTTCAAATTACCTGAATAAAATTAGTGTCAAAATGTTTTTAAAAAATTCCTGAGTCCAATGGTGTAAATTTTATGAAAATCGATGGCGAGATGGCCAAGATATGAATTTAACAAAATTTCGCTTTGAAACTGTTTAGGAGTCATATGGTTTTTCGTTAATAATTATTAACATATAGTTTGTATCGAAAAGGAAAAATTATCGGGATTTTCTTTGAATTTAGTTACGTTTTTTAAAAGTTATTTTATCTCTGGAAGTGACTTGGTTTAGTTGCAAATAATTCTTAAGTGACCCACGTGTGCTTAGTGGCGAACTAATTTCAAAAACCTATATAAAATCTGTTATACTGCATCGAATGTTCTGAAATTTTAATATGTGATACTAGATTTTTGGTTCTTTCAAGAAATCTACTTTTTAGCTCAAGAAATTACTAGGAACCTATGATAAAAGTGAAGTGCATTTATCGAAGTGTTTAAAAATTTATTTATGCTATTTACACGGTCAGAAACTATGAAATTTTAGTGAATTTAACTTTCTTTTGAATTATTCTTATTTTAAAATTACTTTACTTCACTTAAAAGTGTTTAGGAATAGTGAAATGGTCACGTAGCAAAAATCTATTATTTGCAAGTGAGACAATAATGGACTAACCTATTCCAGGTTAGTTTAAAGTTTCTTTATTATTATAAAAAGTTTATTTAGTTCTTTTATTAAATATTATGTGTCTTTACTGCTTTTAAAATGGTTTATTTAATAAATTAGGTTGTGGTATCAGCTTCTATATGAAACGTTCCTCCCATAACCTGTGTGTGCAATGAAAACTATATGTTTAAATGAAAGCTTACTTCCTCCCTTCTACTTGAAACTAAGAAACTAGAATTTACCAAAATTCTAAGGTGCTTACAAAAGATGTTGAAGGAGCCCAGCCTACCAGAGTAGAACCAATGCAGATTTAGAGTACAATACAATACAATACAATACATTCATTTTACATTGATCCCAATATAAGAGACTGGCTCTGTGGGATGTGGAAAGTTGTCAATTTACAGATAAACAGTTGCATAACAAAATAATAAGTACACCACTAGATGTACAGTCATAGTATACATGGTACATTAAACACTTCCATTACAAAATTATACATACACCAAAAGATGTACAGTCATAGCATATATGGTACATAAAAAAAATCCATAACAAAATAATACATACACCACAAGATGTACATAACATATATGGTACCGTAAACAACTACGTAACAAACTAAATACATACACCAGTCACCAGGATAGGCCACATTTAAACCATGCTGTAATGTTGGTAAATGTAGAGACCAAGGTGCTGCTTAGGAAAGGGATTAGTTCTCTATTGGGGTTTGTGTCTGTGGATACCATTGGTAGGTGGGGTTTCACTAGACATGTTCTACACATAAATATGAGGGGGTTAAAAACAGGTGACCAGAGGGATAATGAATGCAGATGAATGACAAGAAAAATCATAAATAATAATGATATAGTAGAAGCTGAGGAAATGGTATGGTGATGAGTTGTATTAAAATCATAACAAAGGCAGATATAAGACTGTTACTAGTGAACTGTAGAAGTTCAATGAACAAAGTAATAGAGTTTGTTAACTTAATAGAGTTACATAAATCACAAGTAGTTACTGGGAGAGATTCTTGGTTAAAAGAAGGGGTGCTAGACAATGAAGTTTTCCCTGATGGTTATATGGTGTACCGTAGAGAGGAGGAATTGGTTGAGGGATCTTCATACTGGTTATTAAAGATTATTAAAGTTAACTAGTGTGCATAGATAATAGTCATGAGTTACTAGGGTTAGCCTTCTGGGGTACAACAAAAGAAAAAATTATGGTTTTAGCTGCCGAATGTAGTGGAAGAATGAATGATGATGATGATGAGACTCTTGGTGAGAAATTAAATTTGTATTCAGTTTTCAGATGAGAGAATTGAATGGTGATTATTGGTGGGGACTTAATTCTTCCAGATGTTGACTGGCAGGGAATTAAGATAAATAATACAAGGGAGCACAGGTTTGCAAATGTAATAGTGATGGAAGGAGGCTTTACACAAGTAGTAGAACAGAATACAAGGGGACAAAACATATTGGATATCTTCTTAATAAAACCTGATGATAAATTTGTGGGGTTTCAGGTTAACGAAGAAATAAATGATCATGATACAGTGATTATGGATATTAGAGGGTTTAGTAAACCGTTGTCCAAAAGTGAAGGTGGTTATAGATACAGTTATAGGAAAGCACATGTCAGTGAACTAAAAAGATATTTCAGAGAAAGGTTACAGCATTTGGAAGAAGGGCTCCAATACAAGGGAAAGGGGTGGGGAAGAGGGGAGGGGGAGAAGTGTTTATTCTGAAATAAAAACTAAGGAAAAGTACAGAACCTGCTTACTGTAATAGGGAGGTGAGGAGGGTAAAGAGGTTGGTAAGAAAAGGATACTGCAGAGTTACAAGACAGCAAGGAAGCAGCGAACCCTTGAAACAACTAAACAAGGAAATAATAGCAGCAAAGAGGGAAGCTGTAGATGGGTTTAAGAAAAATATTATAATTGCAATAGGGCCACAGAGTGATGCAGCTAGGATTTTCTATGGTTATGTTAGAAAACTGAGGGGAAGGGAAGGTTTACAGAGAATTTTGAGTAAGGATAGGGAAGAACTTACTGAGGATTTTCAAAAGGCAGAGATACTAAGTAATTGGTTTCATAATAAAGATCCTACAAAAGTGAAAAATTATTGACCATTAGCACTTCTAAGTGTCACATACAAACTCCTTGAGCACCTTATCTACAATAGAGTTTTTGAAGTCAATAAACACAGTCCTATAGAACAAGCAGGATTTAGACCAGGAAGAGGTTATAGTGACCAGGTATTTGCTCTCACCTCTCACTGAAAATGGGTTTGAAAATAAAACAATAAGCATGGCTGCCTTTTTGAAGTTATCAGCTATCTATCACATTGTTTGGCAAGCAGGACTTCTTCTGAAATTCGTGGTATTATGCCATGTCAAAAACTTATATACTTAATTAACAACATGCTGAGAAATTGAAACTTCCAGATATTCTCTGATAATGACAGAAGCAGAATGTTTAAACTAAATGACTTCTTACCTCAAGGATCTGTTTTGGCTCCCCTCCTATTCAATTTGTACACGCACGATTTGCCAGAATCATCTCTAGAAAATTTATTTATGCTGATGACATCTGTTTGTTGAACCAGAAGCCCCACTTTTCTGATACAGAAACAACTTTATCCACTGATCTGGAAACGTTAGATCTACATCTACATCTATACTCTGTAATTCACAATTACTGTGGGTGGCAGAGAGTGCTAAGCACCAATCCTAATTCAGTGCATTCCAATCCCGAACAGAACGAGGAAAGAAAGAATACTTAAATGTATCAGTACGGCATCTTATTTCTCGAATCTTATCCCTCCTATCATTGCGACCTAAGTAGGTTGGCGGAAGAAGTATTTCGTTGCACTCATAAATAGATTTTGGCATATTCTCCAACAAATTCAAACGAAAACGACGTCGTCTTTCCGCCAAACAATCCCAACCCAACCCATGTATCAGCTCTGTGACACTTACATAAGGACTATAACTAGCGGTCACAAATTGAGCGTTTCTCCTCTGTACTTTCTCTAACGTGTCAATCAATCCCTTGCGATACAGATCCCAAATTCCACAACAGTATTCCAAATGTGGACACACTAGTGTTTTGTACGCTATTTCCTTTGTATGTGCATTACAACTTCTAAAAATACGACCTATAAAACCTAGTTTAGAATTAGCTTTGCCCACGATGGAAGTTATGTGCAAGTCCCATTTCATGTTGCTTTGTATTGTTATGCATAGATCAGGGGTGGCCAACCCGCGACCCGCAGGCGGCATGTGACCCGCGAGATTCATCACTCTTTTACAAAATACATTTATTTTGTAATTTATTTTTCTTTACAATGTGCGTTTAGTATCATGGTTATTATATTATCTATGTTTACATGTAAGAATAATATTAACATAATAATAACTCATTATGTTTCAATTTTTCACTCCAAAAAAATGTTTATAGTAGGTAGGAATCTAATATGGGGATATATAATTTTATATGTGACCCGCAGATTTATGATGCATTACCAAATTGGCCCACAAGATCATTTGGGTTGGCCACCCCTGGCCTAGATACTTCACGGAATCCACAGTGTCAACAACTGAATTGTTGACTTTTTACTCGTGAGCAAACGGGGGTCTTTTTATTACTTATTTGCACTGCCTTGCACTTCTTGCAGTTAAGTGTAAGCTGCCATTTATGGCACCAATCCGAAATAACATCCAGATCGCGCTGAATTTCTAAGCAATCGTCAGAGCACCTCACTTCCCTATAAATAAGTGCATCATCAGCCAAAATCACATCCTGCAATTAACATTGTCACCGAGATCGTTTATAAAAATTACGAAAAGAAGTGGTCCTATTACACTTCCTTCAGGAACCCCCAAAGTAACATCTAGCTTTGAAGAAGCTTACCCGTCATCAACGACATACTGTGACCGACCAGATAGAAAATCGCGTATCCATTCGCAAATCTGATCACATATACCGTACGCTCGAATCTTCGCCAAAAGCCGATTGTTTGGTACAAAGTCAAAAGCTTTCTGGAAATCGAAGAAAATAGCATCAACTTGTGATCCTGCATCGATAACCTTCATTATGTCATGTGAAAATAGAGCCAGTTGCATTTCACATGATCGGTTCTTCCGAAATCCGTGTTGGTGTGCTGTAAGTAACTCCATCTTGAGACTTCATAATGTTAGAGCATATGACATGCTCCAGAATTCTACTGCAAACAGATGTTAAAGATATGGGTCGATAATTCCTAGAATCTCTCCGACCTCCTTTCTTGAAAACGGGATCGAGTCAGAAGGAACTTTTCTTTCTTCTAAAGATTTACGAAATATATCTGACAGAAATGGTTCTATTTCTTCCGTGTATTCCGAAAATACTCTTACTGGTGTACTATCAGGACCTGGTGCCTTCCCCCACATCAGGAGCTTTAATTGCTTTATGATACCTACACTATCAATTTGAACTGGATCCATCTCAAATTCTACACGCTGTGCAAAAGCGGGAATGTTTTCCATGTTTTCGTCAGTGAAAGAATTTTTAAATTCGGTGTTAAATACAATAGCCTTGTCGCGGCTGTCATCAACTTCCCGACCATCTTGTAGAAGAACTGACATATTGTTGTCACAACCACTTCAAGAAATTGTGCCTCCATCTAAATCATGAGAAAACAATTATATCAACATTTCATTTACACATCAGACAAGCGCACTATGAACCAGAAGTCAAATTCAGGGGCCAACTCTTACCATATGCACTCCAAAATATCTCTGCATAACACTAGCCAGAATCTGACTTTCAAGTGGCATCTCCCAAACGTGACTGCCAAAGTCAAAACTAGAAACAATATTCTTTAAAAGCTTGCGGGTACTTGTTCTAAGAGCCACAGCATTAGCTCTCTCATATTCTGTTGCTGCATGTTGCTGTTTGACCTGCATCAATAGTGCACACATGAAGAAGATAGACGTACAACTCAATCAGGCAGTGTGGATAATTATGGGATGTATTCGGAGTATGAACACCGTATGGCTTCCAGTGTTATGCAACATTTAACCTCCAACACTAAGAAGATCAAAAGCTCTTCTAAAGGTCTGGAAAAACATTCTGAAGAACCTTCAACTACCTTTACATCAAGACATTACTCAAGCAAAACATCAACGCTTAAAATCAAGGAAACCGCCATGGCGCACAGCAGTTAACCTTACAGCACCTTTCAACATCAACAAGCTGTAAATAACCCAGTGGGAACAGTCAATGGTAGCCAATAAACATCTAGTTGAAGACTCTTCAGTATGGTTACAAGGTTTCTAACTCCCCAGATGGTAATGGAGGATCATTAATCGTATTCAAACAGGACAAGGCAGATGCAGCTACTTATTACACAAATGAGGCTAGGACAGTTTTGCATATTGTGCCTGTAGAACCACTTTACAGACAATCCACCACATTGTTTCTGGCTGTCCTCTTTGAGTCTACAGGGGGAACAATAAGGATAAATACATGATGCATCGATCAGTCCAGTTGATTGGATAATAGCACAAGATTTAGAGATATAAAATTGTACAAGCTTGTGATATGTACATTTTTCCTCACATTTGTCTGCACCTATCGTATATCTTGTTAACTATCATCTGATAAATAAATTGGTTTCATCAGGCCATCAAGGAACATCATTCTGGTATAAGAGGGGGGAAAACGAAAGGATGAAATTCCCCACATAAGTAGTAATGAACAGACTAAAACAATGGAAATAAATCCTGAGGATTTTATGAGTGAGATAAGAAAACTAAAAGAGAATAAGTGGCTTGTGTGGATAATAATACTACAGATGTATTAAAGATGGTGTAATATGACATTTGACCATATTTAGTAATATTATTTAGATTGTGTTTCAAGACTGGCTACTTACTAGAGGACTTGAAAACTGTCATAGTAGTACCAGTCCATAAAGGAGGTGAGACAAATAGAGGTGAAAATTATGGGGCAGTTAGCCTAACATCAGTGTTGGGAAAGCAGATGGAGACATTAGGAATGTCTGTAAAGAGAGGAACTGGTTTTCAAAGTGCAACATGGATTTAGAAAAGGACACACATGTAAATCTCAGTTAGTGGGCAACTTGCAAGATATTGCAGGTGAAATGGACAAGGGAGACCAGGTTGACAGTGTACCACTGGATCTATCCAAAGCATTTGACATAAAATGGTGGTAGATAAGGTAAAAATCATTGGTGTGTGTGAAAAAGTGATTGGCTGGGTGGAGGAATTCTTAAAAGGAAGAAAGCAAAGAGTTAGAATGGTTAATGCAGTATCAAAATAGGGAAAAGTTAATATAGGAATGCCTAGGGGTAGAGTGTTGGATCTATTAGTGTTCATTGTTCTAATTAATGATTGTATTGGTGGATTGAAGTCAGAAGTTCAATTTTTTGCAGATAACATAATGTCATACAAGGGTTTAAAACAGTAGATGAATGTGAATAGCTTAAAGATGATATGAACAGGATATCTAACTGGATAATTAAACATAGAATGAAAATAAATGCCAAGAAAACTCTGCTAATTAGGTACATGGGTAAAAAAGTAAAGATTTTCTATGATTATAGGTTAGGAAGGAATTGTTTGTCAAAGATTCTAGCTGCAAATATCTTGGCATAGCTTTTGACAGTAAACTCAATTTGGCAGGACACATTAGGTAGGTGGTAGGAAGAGGTTTCAAAGTCCTTCATGTATTGGTGAGGGTGATGAAGGGATGTACGTGGGAAGTGAGAGAACTGGATTACGGTCAAACCATTGCTTGAATATGGTGGAGTGCTTTAGGACACACATGGTGGGTATCAAATTAAGGAATTGGAGGGGTACAAAGGAGATTAGCTAGATTTGTTTGCAGAAATTACTGCAGAATACAATCAGTATCTAATATGCTGAAGGAGCTTGGTTGGGAGTCATTGGAAGACAGAAGAGATGGTGAAAAGAGTGTTTGGTGTACTCATGGTTTATAATCACGATAGGGCATGATGGATATTAGTAGAAAGATTAGGAATTCTACATGGAAGGGAAGAGATGACCATAATCATAAGCTGGCACTTGAATTTTGGCAAAACGGAGTGGGGAAATTTTCTTTTCTGTGTAAAGGGACTAGAATAAATTACCAGGGGAAATAATGGACAGTTTACCAAAACACCTAAGTAATTTAAAGTTGCAGTTCGTAAAGAACAGGTGTAGGAAGATTGGGGAGGGGGGGGGGGGGGAATCAAGGTGGTGGTGTAGGGACATTGCCACCAGAGTGTGTGGGCTCCATTGCAATTGAAATTAAATTAGCACTGAGGGGAAAACCATTCTCTTTCAGAAAGTGGAGTGAATACACACTGTATAGGGTACACCTGTCTCAGAACAAGATGATATAAATGTTTGTCACTGTAAAATCATGAGACTTGGCCTATTTTTACAAGAACTGTTTTTTATAAGTTGATCATTTATTTTGCATTTCTCAAATATACTATAAGCATTTGAAAATCTATAGATAAAAACATTTCAGTACTAGTTACGTAATTTGGTTGGTTACACATTAATAGAACAGTTTTTAGTAATTGGTTAGATGAAGTTGTAAAAGTTTGATAAGTCACAGTATCCACAATGAAGTTACCAGTTAGCTTCTGGTAGTGTGGGAATAGTTAACAATACAAAGTCACACAAATTCAGAGTAAGTACTACTGTCCACAGGCTATTTTATTTCTCAAGACATCCACTTGAGTAAACTGATTGGCTCCCACCATAATTAGAATTTAGCTATTGAAACTTCTTGATCCAAAAGGTGCAGATTCTTAAAGTGGAAAATTAACAAAGAGAACACATGTATCAAAACAGTTTGCTATCAAAAGTTTGTGTCCACTCAGTTCAATACAATCATTCACAAACAACTCCATTCTTGCTCTCGAACTATCAATAACACTGACAATGTTTGTTCTGGTGGTCACAATCAATTATACTGGCGCACAACCTAATCTTCGCTCAGCACTGCCACTATTCCAGGGAGCCAATAATACACCCACTCACAGCACACATGCAAAAATCATCCCCACCTATCTAATGCTCGAACACAACGAATTTCCCAAACACATTCTTTGTATTACTGTGTAGGATTAACACTAATTCCACTATTATGTTATCAATATACATATATCTGATACAGTACAATACAACACAGTATATTCATTCCCCATAGATCCCAATAAAAGAGACTGGCTCTCAGGCATGTAGAAAGGATACCAAAATGTGCACATTCTTTACAAACAATGCATGTGCTTCCTGAATGATTGCCATAGCTTTAAGTGCCACCATATTAAATTCCGAGTGACTCTCAGATTAAGCATATAAACAAAGTAAAATTTAACGTAAATGCGTAGACTTTTTCAGTCATTGTCAATGTTTTATTGGTTTTCTGGGTGGAGCCATGTCAATTTTTTAAAACCTGACATTTCAGCCATCTTGCAATGGCTTTCTGCAGAGAACTGACATGTCTGGGGATGTTGCTGCCTGTAAATAATTATCTGAAGTGTGCACTAACTGTCAGAAGTGATGTCACACAGGTTCCAGCTGCCAGCATGGGCATTCTGATTGGGGTGCATGATCCGTGCAGCTGTGACCAAGTATATATATCGGCTAGATATATATACTTGGTCACAGCTGCAAGGTGTCTGTCTTATGCTTTACAAGTACATCCAAGGTCTTCCTGGATGCCCTATAAACCAGATGGATGTTTTTCTTATTTAGAAGTTGACCAATATTATCTGTCACTCCCTGGACATTGGGTAATACCACCAATGGCCAGTCAGTCCATCTGTCGGTCTCTTCTGTTGGTGCTGAGCCAGAAAGTGATATCTGAGCATCAAGTTTGCTGCAATGGACTTGTTGATAATATCAGGACAGTAGCTATTGGAAAGAAACATCTCCTTTAAAATACATTTTTCAGTAGCTATGCTTGCTAGGTCACTACCACTGATGCAAGGACAGTTAAAGTTTTTAGAATACCATGTTTCACTGCTAGGTGATGGTGGGAATCTGCATTCAAATAGTCATTTGTAAGCATTGGCTTCTGAAATACCCTGTGAACCAGGGAGCCATCCTATTTCCTTTTTACAATTACATCCATTTGTAACATGGAGAAAGGCTTAAGGTTACTCTAGGAAAAATTAGTAGTAATGGAAACGACTGGAGTAACAAATGGAGAGCGAGCGAGGTAATAAGCTTGTGTGTTTGAGTTGATGATAAACTGCGAACAAAGGATTTTGTATCTTTGGATCCTTATCTATTGAATGCTAATTTAATAAATGGAAAGAATTCATATGAAATTTTATTATCATTCAAGCAGAAAAGATTAAGTTAATAAGTTTGAAGATTAGATTTCTGAACGAGTTTAAACGGGACTTGTATCCCTGGCGACTGTGATTAAAGCTATAAAAAAAACATGAAGTTTGATAGCTACACAAATAGATGATCCAATAGTCAGCCGATAAGTTTGAAAATAAATACAACACACTGCGAACTTGATTTCTTCATGAGTACTATTCAAATACCGGGAAAAGACCTAGGAGGATTCTTGTCCAGGAGGACAGGTAACAAAAGTATTGTCCTCGTATCTTAACCACAATTAAAGTTTCAAGCCAAAATTGTTGATGAACTCAGCCTGAAATGCATCGATAAATACATCGATTACAATGGGAGACAGTGGATAACCCATTGCTGCCCCTTCATTCTTTTGGTAAAAGTTATACTTGTATTGAAAGAAGGTTGCATTTAGGCAAAATTCAGCAAGTGGTGCCCATTCTTGCAGCAGGCTGAGATTTTCTAGATATTCCCAATTTCTGTTGATTGCTTTGTCAACTGACACATTTTTTGAAATTGATGTGACGTCAAAGCTTACTAACAAGTCATTATTTTCCAGGTATTTGGTTTTTTACTAGTTTTATAAAATCTGAAGAATTTCTGTGATTGAATGTAACACCCTCAAATTTGTTAGCTTATCCGCTAGATATTTTGCAAGCAGATGTGTGAAACGCACTGATGATGAGTTGTATGCAATCTTTATGATCTTTTGGCAGACAGTATAGTCATGGAGTCAAATGATTAGACTTCATTAATTTCCTCTTGTTTCTGGTACAATTGAGTTGCTTCACATATTTTTGCTGCTATGCTGCGTCAGGATCTTCTGAAAGTGTTTATTGGATGCTTCGAATATATTTCATCTTGTAATAGCGCTTCCACCTTGAGGTGGTATTATTCAGCATACATACCATATCTTTGTGCAATATTTCAGCTTCAAATGACTACTGTAAGTATTTTCAGAATTTTGATGACCTTCAGTGAGTGAATGACAAAATTGCTGAAATTTGCATGTTATTAAGGTTCTTCGATGGTTTAATTACTGATTAATTAATTAGTCCACCAAAAATGTTATGTTCAAGATTTGTTTTATTGTGATAAAATCAACAAGTCAGCGATATTCACAAGCATAGATACAATACAGATATGCACTTCTGAATAGTGGCAAAGATAATCTCTGTGAACTCAACTGAATGAAACTCTCTGTAACACTGAATGATGACAACTAACTAACTAACTGCTCTGTCCAGCCGATCTGTTTATATAATCTCTATCGAAATTACGAGAATTCTTCAAAGGCATCCACCCGTTATTTCTCGATCATTAACAATCACTCAAACAATCAAACATATTAAAAACAATCGGAATTAGTACAAAATTACTTAACACCATTACAAAATGATCAGAAATGGTAATAAGAGATACTTAAATACAAAATTATTTACAGAAATCATCTCAAACTGTAGAAAATTGTCCTGTAGACATCATAACTTACATTAATACATGGAATTACAAACATTTCAGAAATTCTCTTGCATCATTCGGTTCTTAAACATATTAAATGGACTTTAAATAATTTTCTTACCTAAAAAAAGTCTATATACATTGATTTACAAGAAATTACAAAACAAACATACCAGATCATATTCAAGCAAACTTTAGCTCACTACAAATACTTCATACAGTACAATACTATTCAAAATTCAGGTATGAGGACTGTTACAATGTGAATGCCTTACAATCTAAGAATGGAAAAGAAACAACATTTCATGAGTTGCTAA
The DNA here is from genome assembly GCA_031002005.1 of Vandiemenella viatica. Classification (NCBI taxonomy): domain Eukaryota; kingdom Metazoa; phylum Arthropoda; class Insecta; order Orthoptera; family Morabidae; genus Vandiemenella; species Vandiemenella viatica. The sequence continues at coordinate 175,163,631 of JARYHS010013630.1, forward strand.
GCATCCTGATATCTATGTATGATAGAGATTTGAAGCATGTAACAGCACCCAAACCGAAGATATGAAGGTACAAAAATTTCTCAAATTGCTTCTCAAAAACGGTAGGCATTGCTGGTGTTGACTTGATTTGGTCAGTGGACAGCAGTTACAAATATCCTATTCCTATATTATTATTTTTTCTTTTAAATCTGGATAATGTTTATTACATTAATGTAAGCTTCACGGGTGTTCAGCTGGATATCATCATAAAAACACAACATTTCAACAGCTGGCTCTTCTGTCTTCATAAGTGTGTAAAGTTTCAGGTGTTGGAAACTAGAAGTCACCACTTGGACTGGCTAAGTGTAAGTTCGTTCTACTGAGCCATTCTAGGTGATGACTTACAACACCTTAAGCTTTCCACACCTGATAAAGACATCAGAGCCAGCTGTCAAATTGTTGTGTTTTTATTACTATCTGGCTGAACACCCGTGAAGCTTACATTGAATCAGTACGTCAGGAAAATCTCCACTCGCACAATGTTATTACATGTTATTTAAACCATAGTATTAAGTGGGTAAAACATATTGAAATGAATCCAGAAAGATGATCATGATAAGCGCTTATAGAAATTGTATTTGCTTAGATGAAGTTGAGTAAGAAACTTCTTTAAATTTTACTAAACCAACGTTAAGAAGTTGCTAACGGACAGTTTGTAATTTTATATTCTTATTCATTACTAGCTTCAGACTAATTGTGAATAATCAAACTATCAACAAGTTTTATATCATAAAGAAGTGTGTTCAGAGTATTCTCTCTTGTGTAAAAAAGAAGAACTGACTGACATACAAGTTATATTTGTATTTATTATATTATATGTTTAACTTTAGCCAATTATTTTTTACAGGTTCTCTAATGGAGGGTCTAGTGAAAAAATTGCTGAACATTGAAAGAAGTTGTTTTGAACCAAAACATAAAAATAATTTGGGAAATGAATTTTCATGTTATACTAACTGTGAGTCAGTGGTGAAGATGACATTATGTGATAGATGAAGCTATATATCTACTCTGTGGTTCTTATCATTTTAAATGATAAACTTTACCAATTGTCAATTTATTAGCCTTAACTGTACCTCTGCTGAACATTCAAATTTACATCATTGATATTAATTGGGTATAATGAAAAAATCAGGTTCAATACATTTTAAGTCATGAGAAAATATTTCAGCATCAGTAGGGGTGATTGCAAAATCTATTTAAGCTCTGAAGAAACAGCAAATAGATGGAAAGTTTTAAGTGAGAAACTGTTCAGTGGAGGTGCTGAAAAAAATATGTTGGTGATGTAGAGATATGTTTGTAATAATTGAAGTTAACAGAACTTTGTAATAGGAGATGGAATTAAAAGAGAATTAAGAGTAGTACAGAAATGACTTGATGAAAACGTTAAAGAAAGGAGATCATATATATTATTTCTATAAGGTATTTTTTTGTCACAAGCCTGTATCTTCCTTTACACTTAACCGAAATCAATGAATGAGGTGTCATTTTAAAGCTTATGGTCTTCACTTTGGTCACATCATATTTTAAGAAATGAAGTTTTTGGAATTCGACCCTTAAAGGGCGAAAATGTCAATATTTATAAAATGCTGTTTTCTATGTTATGTGTCATTTATCTCCCTGGATACCTATCTAAAATCGTTTAATGAAGTGTCAACTTAAAGATTAAGATCTCCACTTTAGTGACGTCATGTATTAAGACAGAAATTTTTCGGAAGTCGACCCTTAAAGGGCAAAAGTATCAATATTTTTGCAATTCGTTTTTGTGTCACGCGCGATTTACCTCCCTTAATATCTAACTGATATAGATAAATGAGGTATCATATTAAAGACTAAGGTCTCCGCCGTGGTAACATTATATTTTAAGAAAGGAATTTTTTGTAATTCGACCCTTAAAGGGCAAAAATGTCAATTTTTCTAAATTGCGTTTTTTGTATCTCGAACCATTTTTCTCCATGGATGTGTATCCAAAATCGATAAATGAAGTAGGATTATGAGGAGTAATGTCTCAGCTTTGTGAAATCGTATTTTAAGAAAGAATGTTTTTGGAATTCAACCTTTAAAGGGAAAAGGTATAAATTTTTCTATAACGCATTTTTGTGTCACGAGTGATTTATCTCCTTTAATATCTAACCGATAATGAGGTATCATATTAAAGAATAAGGTCTGCGCCATGGTAACATTATATTTTAAGAAAGGAATTTTTCGTAGTTCAACCCTTAAAGGACAAAAATATTAATTTTTCTATAATGCGTTTTTTGTATCTCGAGCCATTTATTGCCATGAATATCTATCCAAAATCGATAAATCAAGTAAGATTATGAGGAATAATGTCTCAGCTTTGGCGAAATCATATTTTAATAAAGAAGTTTTTGGAATTCAACGCTTAAAGGGAAAAAGTACAAATGATTCTACAACGCATTTTTGTGTCACGAGCTATTTATCTCCCTTGATATCTAACCGATATAGATAAATGAGATATCATATTAAAGACTTAGGTTTCCGCCGTGGTAACATTATATTCTAAGAGAGGTATTTTTCGTAATTCGACCCTTAAAAGGCAAAAATGTCAATATTTATAAAATACGTTCTTTGTGTTTCGAGCCATTTATCTCCCTGGATTTCTAACCAAAATCGATAAATGAAGTAGGAGTATGAAGAGTAATGACTCAGCTTTGGTGACATCATATTCTACCTCACTATTGATTGCATTTTATTTGCGAAATTTTCGCACGGGTCGTCTAGTAATAACAAATTTTGAAACTGTAATATTCTCACACACTCTTACAAATGTGGATACTATAGAATCATGTTTATCACAAGCTTAAAAGTTGCAGTACAAGATAATATACAGAAAAATGGAATAGTGGTAAGTTGATTATCATTTAAGAAAAACTGAGATACAATATACACAGTTGTAGTAATACCATTTGTAATGTATTGAGGGAAAGAGAAAAAAAGGGTCTTTTTAATATAAAGTGTTTGAAACTGTCAATAATTTAGGAGATAAATCATAATCTATCTATCCCACAAAATCGATTCTTTTTAAAAATGTGCCTAGTGCAATTCACTGAACATAGCTATCAAAATTAATCTGTTTGTTCAGAAGTACAGATTAAATAGTTCAGTTAATGATATGGTCGATTCCCTGAAGTATTTGGACCTAACAGCACAAAACACCACAAAATGGGACCTGCGCATTAATTCAGCTGTAGATAGAGCTAATTCTAGGCTGCAATTTATAGGTAATGTAATTGTAATGTACAAACTAAGAAGATATGATACAAGACACTTGTGTGTCCACATTTGGACTACTGTTGTATCGATTGGGCTCCATTTCATCAGGTTTTAATTGCCAGTATAAAGAAAGCACAGAGAAGAGATGCTCAGTTTGTGACTGCTTGCCAGTCTTTACAAAAGTGTCACAGAATGGATTTGTACATTGGGCTGGGACACAGACAATATGGGTTTCATGTGAACTTAATGGTAAACATGTGTACACCCACTTTTATTTATGAATGTGATGAAATACTTCATCCACCAATCTAATTATGTCGCATTGACAGGAGAGGTAATATTAGAAAAACTAGCCACAAAAATGACGGGTTTAACCGATTAACTGATTTCTTCTTAGTAGTGTACCTAAATATAATTGTAATAAAATAAAGCTCAATGTTCTGTAATTTCTCATCCCTTGTGACGTAGTAAAAAGTTTCATTGTCTGTTTGATCCAGGTTGCGTTTCAGCCTAACAACAATCTTCGCCAATATAGCCGGTAGAAAATCAAAACTTAATTCACACGCGAATTAATATTTTCGCTGTATCGCATGTCAATGTCGTCATGCATCGATACCAATCATGCATCATGTGATACAAACTTGATCCAAAATCTTCACAGTTTCATACAACTTTCTTATTTTCTATGATGAAGGTCCATGTTTTAACACCTGAAATAATGACCCCAGTGAAAACGAAGGATGCTAAAAATAAATCTTGAAAACCTAAGCTATGTCACATAATATTAGTTTTTAATTGTGGTTTAAGTAGCACACATCACGAACAATTTGGAACTTCTTTCATTCAGACCAAGTAATGAGTTCATTAAAAAAAGCAACTGTTAATTAATATACCATTCTAGCATTACATTTCTTAGCAATTACTTAAGTGAATATAATTGTCACAAAATATAGTTCAGTGCAATTCATAGTGCTTTGCCCTGTAAGAAAAGGTTTTTGTTGCTATTCTGGTTCGGGTTGTATTTCAACCTAACCACATACTGAACTTGCGATAAATGAAACAATACTTTAATCACACTCATGGTGATACATTACTTTATCACATTTTGGTAATAATGCATCACGATATTAACTAAAACAAAAATCTTTACCGGTTCTGCATCTTACTTTTTTATATTCGTGTTTCAGATAGATACTAACACCTTTGAATGGCTGACACAATTCCATGCGGCTGAAATATGGCATCAGTACAAGCAAAGGAAATTAAAAATAAATCTTAACAACTTACATCATTTCACGTAATATTAGTATGAATGTAGTCTATGTTGTGTATATCTGAAAAATGTGGAACTACTTTCGTTAAAACAAAGCAATGATGAAAGTAACAGAACACTTAAGAAAACAAAATTAAAATTATATTAAAAAAAAAAAAAAAATACTTATGCCCTCTGCTGTCAAGTGCCAGTTCTAATAACAATCTATCCAAATTGCCGCTGACAATGACAAAATATCTCTTACATATCTGTGGCCAATGATTTTAACGAATACTTTGACATAAAACGAATCTATTATTGAATAAATCAAATCTACTAATACTTATGTCGATTTAAACTCAATACATACTTTTGTTTCAGTGTTCTGACAATTCACGGCTTAGTGTAATTCCTCGTGCCTTGCGTTGTAGCAAAAGGTTTCAGTTTCCATTAGGGTCCAGGTTGCATTTCAACCTAACCACGTTAACTTCTCGCCAGAAAAACAATACTTCAATCTCACGCATATTAATACATGAACTGTTTCCCGTTTTAGTGGCAATAATGCATCGCGATATAATTTTGATCAAAAATCTTCTAGGGGTTTTGCACATTTCTTTTTTGTGATTCAGACTGGTAGTAAAATGGTAGTGAATGGTAGTGAATGGTTGACACAATTGCTGAACTCATAGGCTCAGTAACATTATGCAGTGAAAGCAAAGGAAATTAAAATAAACCTTATGAACTTACATTATGTCACGATTATTGTTCTAAGTGTAGTGTAGGATTGCACAGATCCCGGGTCAATGTGCAAATATTTCCATTCAAACGAATTAATAATTTCAATAATAGGACACAGTTTAAATTTTTTTGAAATAACCTAAATTAATCATGCCCTATGCTGTAACATCAAATGCCACTTGTAATTATGATCCATGCGAAGTAATAATCTAACCAAAATTTTCTCTACATTGATGCACGAAATACAAAGCTTTTATCTTACATTTCTATGGACAAAGAATTTAAGGAATACTTCTACATATCAAAAGAATGTTACGTAAATATAAGCATCTAATGATTGATATGTCGATTTAACGCAATACATACTTTTATTTCTGTGTTCTGTGAGTTAATTTATTCATTGATGCTTGGAAATGTTATTAAGTAACGCGCATCCCCACAAATAATATCGTAAAGCGTGACATCATAGTGCAACGTCATAGATTGACGTAATGGCGTGACATGACGTCAGCGTGACATGCTACGTTAAGCCTATTATACTAATAGATGAGGTGCTGCACTGATGCTTCTATGAATTCTGTCTTCCCTCTGTCATTCAGGAGTTGTATGCCAGAGTATAGATTAGTTTTGGTGCAAAGCACCTTCAGCCAACCACAATTTTGTGAATTTCAAAGCATTTATGTAGTCTAATGATTGTGACAGAAAGTTATGAGATCTCATTCTTTACTGTGTGCATTCACTTCACTTTCTGCAATATAATGATTTCTCTCTTAGTATTAAGACTTGATTTAAAATTAAAAGAAAAATCTCGTGACTTGCCATTATGCATTTCCTAAGTTTTATTGAAATGCAAGGCATCTCATATATAAAACAGGATGTTGGTATATCTGAGATTAATAGACATCAACACTATTTGATCGATCACCATGAAAGTTGTCACATACATGTATTTTTTGATGGAGAAGGTTTATGACAAAAAAATAAAAAACTACCCCCTCCCCCTCTTTACAACTTAGTTTTTTATACAATACCACATTTTTATCTGATTTTCATAGAACCTTGCACACTTATACTTTAAAATAAAGAGAAAAATAGTGTCAACATTTGGTTTACAACCCTTCTCACCCTTCCCACCACCTTAATTTTTGTCCATGTTCTTTACACAAAGCTACAGTCGACACCTTTTGAGTGATTACCATGAAAGTCGGTAAATATATGTATTTTTTCATGGAGTAGGTTTCTGACCAAAAAAAATTCAAATACCATACTCTCCCCCCCCCCTTTTTATACCCTTAATTCTTATGACAACCCACAGTTTTTATGTGAATTCGATGAAACTTTGTATATATATACTTTAAAACAAAGATAAAAATACTGTCCACATTAATTTTAAGAAAATCCAATCTCTTACCCCCCCCCCCTTTTTCCATTCCGTAATTATTGTCAATTTTCCTTAAACAAGGCTACAGTTTCTGCCCCGTTTTGAAGGAATTTTGCACACATATACTTAAAAACAAGCAGAAAAATACTATCTACATTAGGTTTACAAAAGCCCAACCAGTACCGGATTAGCCACGTAGCAGGAGTTAGCAAACGCTACGTGCCTCGCACCTCCTAGGGGGGCCCCTTAGCCTAAGAGTCCTCTGGAGCCTCCACGTCAGGCTAGATGGGCGACTTTTCTTTGATATTTTTTAAGCTCTACAATTCCCACGGATGGTGAAAACCAAGGGCCCCTTCTTCACATTTGCTATGGGCCCCACGCTGTCTTAATCCGGCTCTGAGCCCAACCACTTTCCCCCTTTACCCCCACCCCTTTTAATTTCCAATGGTTTATATATATAAATTCACAGTTTTGAATCCCATTAAAATAAATCCAGCTTTTTTAAGTTACACCAGAATATCCATAAAATAAATATGTCCTAATGTTTTAACATGTACATTAGATTAAGGTTAAACTTTGTGAAAACCCATTAAAAAAACAGTATTTTCTGCATGATGCTGGAACAAATGGATATATTCCAGATACAGATTTATGTATGTGGTATGTGTTAATGCATGTATTGTAGATGTTTTGAATATGGAGCAGCAGTTTTAACAGATGATATGGTTAGGTTGAAATGCGGTCTGGACCAAAATGTAAACTGAAATTCTGTATCACAGTATCTGATTAACCCCGTTCATTGAATTGTTTGGGTATATCAATGTTTAGTTTACTTCTGGAAATGGCTGGTGCCAAATTGATGAAACTTGGTACCCATGATAAACATTGGAAACATAAAAATAGTGTACAGGTAAATCAATCCAGATTAGACTGGGCAACATCGGGTACTTTCCTAGTAATATACTCAATTTATTCTAATATTTCTCAAACCCAAAAGACATGTGAGGGAAATCTTGGCTTTTGTGAATTTTTAGGGTTAAATTTGAATATATACATGGAAAATCAGTAACATTGTGTAGCTATTTTAAAATTTATTATCTTCTTGTATCATGTATTCTTAAATCTCGACGAAGAAATTTAACTACCAGACATTTGGTAGATCCGAAGATTGCAGGTTTATTTATTTGATAAGGTAGGAAAATTGTTTATAATTACAATACATTTAATAAAGATTAACACGTCTAAAGCGGATCAACATTTTAACTACAATCCACACGCCATGCATCATCAGCGATAATCCTACTATATCTGTACTTCAGAGAGCTTACATAACCAACGTATCCATAGATGTAAATTCTATTACCTTAAATAAAATTACTATAAAGGCATTATGCCTGTTCTGTTACACTCCCACCGATGGAACCAGGCGGAAGTTGGCATTAACAAAGCCCCGACTTCCGTCGCCAGGTAACCCTTAAACTAAGATTGAAATGATTATACATATCCGACAAATGAAATGACTTATGAAATACAAAAAATTTGGCTGGCAGCCACTCGACTACTCTTATGTTAATAACAACAATTTTTAACATTATTGCACAAACCTTGAAGTCACATATAAATGGAGAAAGAAATACAATGGAACATTAAAACAAAACAAAGAAGAAGACAATCAAACACCACTCGTTGAACAAAAGTTGATATTGATCTTCATAGTGTTTTTTTTTTTTTTTTTTTTTTTTTTTTTTTTTTTTTTTTTTTGTCCCCCAAATGCACACCTTGCCACAGGGCTACAACGGCTAACACTTCACCTACGAAACACAACATGACATGAGTTATTATTATTATTAATTGTTTTTCACATTGGTCCTATTACTTTGCCTATGTCGAAGCTGAACTTCTAATCGTAAGTTAAAAACAAAATACCTCCTTTTGGACCCTAATGGCCTCAGAAAAGTGAGAAACGTGGAGGATTTGTCTGCATATAAATGCACTTTCAATCAGTGCCTGACCCCGCACTCCCATTCAATTCGACACTTTTATAAGGTTTTAGAGAAACCACCTTGAAAACTCCTCTTAACCTTCCATCATTCGGGTACTCTTCTACAACATCCTCTTCTTTCACACCTACTGGCGTTCCCCTCGAATTCCCGGTGTGGTTCTCACACACACTAGTCATTCCCACCAAGGCTGCCCAGCATTCCTTCCTATGTCGCACAGTTCTTGCGTCTCCCCATGATATCACTCTTATCTTTTTATGCTCTGGCACTTCACTCCAATCGAGGTATTTGCATGAGACCGCACACATCATGAAAAAATCTTTCTGCGTCCCCTTAGCGGCCACATAAGTTTCTTCCCTTAACAATTCTCTATGTACGGCTATCTGCCTATCCACCGACCAATAATGTTGTCGAAACTCCCTCTTGAATTCATTAAATGTGTTACAATTGCCAGCAAACCAGTCGGCCCATCGCCTCGCTCCTCCGGCCAAGTACCAACGAACCATCTCGATCCGCTGTTTTTCAGAAGCAACGGAGAAAGGTGCAAAGTCCTCAAAGTCCCGAATGAATTCAATGGGGTGC
>JARYHS010013630.1:175173856-175323178 GCA_031002005.1 Vandiemenella viatica
AAGGTGAGTTCCAATCCCAATCGTGACAAACTTTGCTTACATTTCTAATATTACACTGCCGAGTGATGTGCAGATGAACATTAATAAAGGTTAGCAAGGATGAAATCCGGTTGGTTCTGAGTTTCACTCTTTATCCCTGTTCGTATGGAATATATGACATATTTGTGTGTGAGTTTGTATACTATACACATGTATCTATGACTGCTTCCCTTGCGTTTCTGTGTGTGTCATTATTTTTAAATACAGGCTGACCTCCGCCTCTGTGTGTTAATATCAGTTTCTACTTGAAGTTAGTTCGATAATAGTGAGCTTTATGAAACATACAATTATAGATATCATGCAATGCGAACCCTCTAACTCGCCTGTCTTATCAAGTAACGTTATGTGTCTCGGCTCTGCAGGTTTTTTTTTTATTGGTAAAGACTGCCGTGTCAACCGAGTGAGTTTTTAGGGATTTCATCTTTCATTGACGGAATGAATGTAATTTTTTGATTTTTAGCAGTTTATGAGAATTTTCGTAATTCCCACAATTTTCAGGATATTTATGCATTTTTCACAAAAATATATAACTTTCACACCAATTCACAATAATTACAGGATCCATTCAAATGGGCTGGATGACCGAAGGTATTATATCCATGTTAGTTTAGTGTGTATTATGCGAACCTGTAAAACTGATTGCGATTTACTAAGCTTTCGTCATGTTATGAGGTCTACAGTGTTTCAGTGTTGGGATAGACACGAAGCGCTTGTGGAGACTATGGTTGTTCCGCGAACTTCAAAATCTGTACAGCATTTATATTGAAGGTGAGGGAGTGTCCCTATACTGGGATAAATGAATGGGATGAACGTCATTTATCAACGGGTGGATCAGAATTTTTTAAATTGAAGGGCTCTAGCTGGGTGTATTTTTTTACACCTCTTGTGTAATAACAAACTGTCACCTATATTTATTTTTTTTGATTAAGGCGCTGTAGTTGATTGTATTGGTTTATACCTCTTTCATAATAACTAACTGTCGCCGATAAGTGCTAGGAATACCAACCAAATACTACTGCATGAATCATCCATATAGTTGTTAGTGGACTATGAAAAATAGGAAGTTGGAGGTATTACAATAGAGTTAGTCACTGGGTAGCAAGTTTAAATATTCATACTTGACGCCTAGTCCTTAATTGGTAACACTGTTGTTTTTAGTTTAAGAACTGCAGAATCATTTGCACTGTATATTACATGTGGCAGGGAATGATGATACAATGTTAATCAGTAGTGTTTATCTCCTGTTAAAAATGTTCCAGACAAATAAGTGTTGAAGGATAAGGGTGGATGTAACATTTGCTACATATTTAGATGTAATTAAAATATGGAAAAAAATTCTGATCAACTTGATGATATATAATTTATAGTTTGGTATTATTATAAACTTCTGAAGGTAAATTTTTAGCATTGTGCCGGTTTTTATAAAGAATGAAAATTAAAAAAAAAAACTCGTGTACAGTGATAATTTGCTGAAAGGCATTTACTTTGAATGTTGTTGTTCCCGTATCTATCAAGGGATACGCTGACCGCGGCACTTCATGAAATCAGTGGTCTAGAACCTCTAAAACAGAGATTTATCAGGATTGTTGTTAAATTCTATAAAATCTTCTCCCAATCAGCCAACCAGCCCCAATTTGGCAGCTCTGCACAGCTTAACGAAAAACATCATGTGGCTGATCCACCTAACGCATCAATGAACAAACACTGGAAATAACAATCCTGTAAAGCCCAACTAATTATGTCAACCTATATGAAATGGAAGGAGATACAGTAATCGCTGTAATAACTTCCCTGTCCTCCGGGAAGGATGACACCCGGTAGAGTATGTCATGGAGGCGGCGGCCTCCGCTCCAAATCGAGTGAACAGTTGAGGCGGCCACTGTCTCGACCACCACGAGGTGGGAAGTCGCTTCGTCTGTTTCAGGCCTTAAACATGTTAGATGAAGCGAAACGCCGTCGGTAAATAAATAAACAAACAACAAATTTATTTGTATTAACAAAAATTTATCATTAGTTATAATTTTTTATCTGCAGTTAAGGAAATGGCCCACAACATGCAGTTATTTAATTGCTGACCTTATCATAGGCTATACCTATATTAAAGCTAGCATTTTTCTCGTCAGTATATCCTAAACCAACTTATGTAATTTGCAGTTTTGGTCATTCTTATGAACGATTTCTGTTGATCTTCAACTTTCAATTTAAATATAAATGATTATCAAATTGATGTTGCTGTATTTTTAAGCTCTGCAGTAAACAAGTCATGGGTTGTTTCTAAAATTATCCCAATAAACTTCGATATTCGTCCGCAGTAGGCTTCTTCAAAAATTTTCTCGATTTTGTATTCAAAACGAAATCTTATTAATAATAAGAAATAGCCAGGATCAAACAATATAAATAGTTGAAATCGTGGATAGTAAGAAACACTCCATTCACAGTCGCAACCTTTACAGGCACATGACATCACTAAAGCGACCACCAATCCTAGAGCGTTTACTGTCACGCGACCAAAGGTAAGAAATAAACAAATTTAATTTCATGTTATTACCAAAATTAATCCATATTTTCCATAAAACACCATAAAAGAATAACTTCCTTAAGAAGCAATCTGTTTGTAATATATTTTCAATACAGTCAAATAAACTATTCTATAGACCACAAACTTATATAGGCCTAATTTTATATCTATGTGTATACTATATTAACCAACCATACCAATTGTTATTAGCTCGTACCGCGGTACCTCACTCTTCTATGCCGCTAGACTTATATCATACATTTTACAATACCAGTAAGCTACTTTATCCATTTTATTGGAACAATTTTTACTAATTTATTCGTGTTACGATATCTTTAAAGTAATTAGAATAAAATTTTTAATGTTCTGCCTGTGGACCACAAGTTGAGAATCAGTAATTTATATAATTAAGGTAGTACATTAGAAAAATTTTATCATCTGACGTGACTTTGAAATGATACTTGATGATACTGAATATCTCACGGCACTCACGATAGGTTAAATCGTGCTGTACCAAACGGCATTACGAAAACTATGGTGCTACTCTGTTATTTTGCTGCTGTACTGAGGAATTAAACATAATTAATCATTCAACAAATTGCCAATAGTTGCCCTCTCGTTCACGAATAATTATAAAAATAGCAAAAAATACAAAAATTGCTATGCAGAACTGTAATATCCATAGTGCCAGCAACGCGGAATTTAAAGGTTGATCGCATGCACACGACGGCTAAATGGTGTTATGCTGTCACTTTACAGCACCGTACCAAAGAAGAATTTTTATCACTATTCTAGAACAAGGAGTTGATTATTGGCATTAAGTTTAATGATTTATATCTCCATTACAATTCATTTCTATTTATTGGTATAGATAATCCCACAAAAACAATTCTTGTAAAAATAAGCCAAGTCTCGTGTTCATGTAGTGACAAAAAGTTATGAGATCTACTTCTGAACGAAGTCTACACTTTACAGTGTGTATTCACTTCACTTTATGAAACAGAATGGTTTCTCTCGGTATCATAGATCGTTTATTAAGGATTAAAAATTCTGATGACTTGGTTATTATGCATGCCATGTTTTAGTTAACGTATACAAATACCTTAAATATGTTGCTTTATCAAACTTATAAAAGCTCTTTCCCGAATTTGACAAGTATATATATTATGCCCTCAATTTAAGTAAAAATTATGACGTGCATAATCGCCAAGTCATCTGGATTTTTATGCTAAATAAACGACCTGTGACACCGAGAGATGCCATTCTGTTTCACAAAGTGAAGTGAATACACACTGTAAAGTGTAGACTTGGCTCAGAAGAAGATCTCATAACTTTTTGTCACTACATGAACATGAGACATGGCCTATTTTTACAAGAATTGTTTTTCTGGGATCTCATTTTGTTTTGTAAGTTTATCGCTTATTCTGAATCGCCTCTCAAATGAAATTATTTCATTTGAAAATCAGTGGATAAGAACATTTCAGAATTTAAGACATCAATATACGTTACCAACATTGCCCCACTCTGTAAACAGTGGGTGTGCGCCGTAGCCGAGCAATTGCCGTTGGTTTCACTACCACCATAAACAAAATTACTAGTAAATTCCAAACTAAGCACAGGAATAAATTAAAATTGATGGTATTAGCTAAACATGCGTATCTAGGCACGGACGCAACGATAGCGACCCATGAAGGAAATATGCTATATGGCGAAGTTTATTGTTATGGGGCCATGTTTCTGCTCACCAACTACATTCGGTGTTCACGTGAAAATACATCCTGGACCAAGCTGTAAAATTATACATCCATGGCAATATCATCATCATATATATTATTTCAATAAGGTATTTTTTTTGTCGCAAACCTGTATCTTCCTTAACCTCCCCCGCGAGCGCCCGTCAGGTACGGCTCACTCCTCCCCGGTTTCGCGTCAATTTTACAATCATTTTCAGAGGCTTAATTTGTTTAAATTGACTCCCTTGATTTAATTATATATCAAACTATAATGAAACTCACTTATTGTTAATTTTTTTTATGAAAAGTGATTGAAATTGTAGAAGAGACTTTTTTTCTTATAACGGTACTAAAATAACATTAAATTTTTAATTTTTTATACTCGTGTTGTACTAGAATATTATAATTCAATAGAAGAAATGTTTCTGGAACTATTACAAATAATTCGATTAGTTGCCAAATTTTTTTCCAACGAAAGTTTTCCATCGCTTTTTTGTGATCGAGGTGATCGAACTTGATACTGGGAAGGGTTTTTATTTTATTTATTTCTTTATTTTTTTTAAAGTCTCCCGTCACCATTTTTTGATCCAGGGCTTCGGACCTGGCACTGGCGGGGTTAGAAACTTTTTTATATATTTTTTATTTTTTTATTTTTTTTTTAATTTCTTTTATTTATTTACAACTCAAAATGAAAAAGTTTTTCCTCGTTTTTTCACAAAAATAATAAAAAGATATTTCTTCTTTCTGTTGTATGTCAAGTTCAAATATTTTTTCTAAATTTTCAATTCTGTATGGTACACTTCAAAACACTCGTCCACACAGAGAGCGACATCGCATTCTCTGCAATAATAAACTGTCCTCTTCCTCTTGGTTTGGCGACTTCGGCAGATGAAGCAGTCCTTTGTAGGATGAGATGAAGCTCCTGCATGAATTGGTATTTTCTGAAGAAAGTGCCTCTCCTTCAGACGTAAAGGCGTGAACTCCGCTGATCTTCTTCCGTGGTGCCTTGCTTTCGGTACATAATATTTTTGGGTTATCTCATGGATCAGGCTGAGATGGTATTTCGCCAGGGGGATTTTCTTCTTATTCGCATGCTGGTACAGTTTGTGAGCGTTGGAAATGCTCATGTCTACAAAATGAAAAAAAGTTTTTTGTACCATTTTAAACTTTTTCTTGTGCACTCTACAGTTGACATAACCATGACGGTCTTGTCTACAGCCCCCATATTCTTGTTATAATCAACGATTATATTGGGCTTCAGGATCGGCTGCTTCGTCTTCCAGTCCCTCTTCTGGGTATCCACAATCTCTACTTTATGAGCCGTAGAGAGAACCCAAACTTCTTTCTTATCTTGCCACTTTAGCCCCACCAACTTATCTTCCGCATTTCGGAAGTAGAAATCTCCCCGCTTCAGCTTCTCCTGTATTTTAGGCATTTCCTTTCGATTCCTTCTTGCCGTGTCGACAGCGTTGGTTACGTGGTCATGAAGCCAAAGAAATAGATCCGGACTGGAGTACCAGTTATCAAGAAAATTTGTGTGTGGCCTTTGTTGAGGTAGGGCTCCAGCAACGTTGCGACAACATTTCCTGAAACTCCGAGTCCATGGTCGACTAATTCTGTGGATAGTCCGGTATAAACAATGAAATCTAAAATGTAACTTGTTTCACAGTCACACAAAACAAAAGTTTAATTCCAAAACGGCTCCTCTTACTAGGGATATGTTGCTTGAAGAACAAGCGTCCTTTGTATAGTAGCAGGCTCTCGTCTATACATAGGTTTCTAAACGGGGTAAAACTGGCTTGAAAAGCTGCTTTTATGTCGTCATGCACTTCCCGAACTTTTTTGAGATGGTTAGATCCCGAGTCGTCGGAAAAATGAAGCATGCTCAGGATGTCTTTGTAGCGATCCCGAGGCATGAGCTGCCCGAATATTGGTGTCTCAATAAGTTTATTTTGAGACCAATACTCATTTATGGTTTGTTTCTTCACCCGGGACATGAGTGCTGAAATTGCCAATAAAACGTAAAGTTCATCCGCAGTGGTGTCCTTCCATTTTGACGACCGTTTTTTGCCGCCTTCTTCTCCGTAGTTCCTCCTGTAGTATTCGTTTGTGTGTTCGGCGATCGAAGACATGGTCGATGAACAAAAAAACTTTTGGAAAAAATACAGGAAGCCGCTTGCTTCTTCCCCCGAGTCCACATATTCAAAACCAGATAAGGTATCATCAAAATCAAATACATTTGATTTCCGAAGATTTGACGAATGCCATGTCAGATGAAGAATTCTCTTCTGCTTCTTTCGAACCGGTTCCTGGACTTCGGCATCGGATCCTGAAACGTCCTCGGTCTCAGGTGCCAATGGACTAGCTGCTGAAGGGCCAGGATCTGGTGCTGAAGAAGGCCTCATCCTCGTCAGACGAAATTTCCTGACACTCTTCATCATCACTGTCCATCAATATCCGCAAAATATCTTCATCAGTCAATCCCCAATTAATTTCACGTTGAACTCAAGAACTCAATGAACAAATAGAAACACGCTGTCCGACTGCTGAACGATGAGGGGAGCGAGGGGTGCAAAGGGACGAGAGCAGGTGGTCGGCTATTTTTAGTATCATTCCGGAGCTCATAATGCAAGAAAATGAATGCCCGCGACATCTAGCGGCTGCAAAACGAACTAGAGGTTTCCCTAGTTCCCGCTAGGATGCGGTACGGGCGCTGACAATAAACTAGCTTCCAGTCCTGTGGGGCAGAGAGGCGCTGGCAATATAGTGGCGTCCAGGCCGCTAGGCCCGCCCGCGCCTCTGGCAGTAAAGTGGCGTTCAGTCTTGGGAGCCCGCCCCGCCATTTGTCTATATAGTGGCGTCCAGACTTGAAAGGGTTAATACTCAACCGAAATCAATGAATGAGGTGTTATTTTAAAGCTTATGGTCTCCACTTTGGTCACATCATATTTAAAAACAGAAAGTTTTCGGAATTCGACCCTTAAAGGGCAAAAATGCTGTTTTCTGTGAGTCATTTATCTCCCTGGATACCTATCTGAAACCGTTTTATAAAGTATCATTTTAAAGATTAAGATATCCGCGTTAGTGCCGTCATATACTAAGACAAAAAATTTTCTGAATTCGACCCTTAAAGGGCAAAAGTATCAATATTTTAGCAATGCGTTTTTGTGTCACGTGCCATTTATCTCCCTTGATATCTAACCGATACAGATAAATGAGGTTTCATATTAAAGACTAAAGTCTCCGCCGTGGTAACATTAGATATAATTTAAGAAAGCAACTTTTCTTAATTCGAACCTTAAAGGGCAAAAATGTCAATTTTTCTAAAATGAATTTTTTGTGACTCGAGTCATTTATCTCCATAGATATCTTACCAAAATCGATAAATTAAGTAAGATTATGAGCATTGGTGACATCATATTTCATGAAAGACGTTTTTTGGAATTCAACCCTTAAAGGGAAAAAGTATAAATGGTTCTACAACGCATTTTTGTGTCACGAGCTATTTATGTCCCTCGACATCGCACCGATATAGATAAATGAGGTATCATACTAAAGCCTAAGGTCTCCGCCGTGGTTACATTATATTTTAAGAAAGGAATTTTTCAAAATTCTACCCTTAAATGGCAAATATGTCAATTTTTTTAAAATACGTTTTTTGTGTCTCGAGCCATTTATCTCCATGGATATCTAACCAAAATCGATAAATGAATTGGGATTATAAGGAGTAATGTCTCAGCATTGTGACATCATATTTTAAGAAAGAATGTTTATGGAATTCAACCCTTAAAGAGAAAAAGTATAAAATTTTCTACAACGCATTTTTGTGTTACGAGCTATTTATCTCCCTTGATATCTAACCGATACAGATAAATGAGGTATCATATTAAAGACTAAGGTCTCCGCCGTGGTACCATTATATTTTAAGAAAGGAATTTTTCGTAATTCGACCCTCAAAGGGCAAGAATGACAATTTTTCTAAAGTGGGTTTTTTGTGTCTCGAGTCGTTTATGTCCCTGGATAAAAATTAAGGTTTCCGCTGAGGAAACATCAAATTTTAAGAAATAAATTTTTCTGAACTGCACTCTTAAAGCGCATGGTTATCAGTATTTCTAAAATGCGTTTTTTGTGTCTCAAGTCATTTATCTCCCTTGGTAATTCAACAAAATTAATAAACGAGGTATCGTTTAAAAGAATGAGGTCTTCGTTAGGTCTTAGATTCTGTTACACCTCATTTAGTGAAAGAAATTTTTCAATATTCTGTTCTTAGAGGGAAAAAGTATTAATATTTCTACATCACATTTTTCTATCACGAGCTATTTATTTCCCTTGATACCTAACCGAAAATAATAAATGAGGTATCGTTTTAAATATTAAATTATCCGCTTTGGTGACATCATATTTTAAGAAAAAACTTTCTCCAAATTCAACCCTTAAGGGGAAAAATATATTCATTTCCAGAACTTTTTTTTTTACTTCGGTTGATAACTAATCGAAATCGATAAATGAGGTATCATTTTAAAGACCAAGATGGCTGCTTTGGTCACTCCATATTTTATAAAAGAAATTTTTTGGAATTCTACCCTTAAAGGGCAAAAGTTTCAATATTATTTCTACAGCGTGTTTTATTATTATTATTATTATAATCACAAGCCATTTAACTTCTTAGATACCTAGCTGAAATCGATAAATATCATATCGTTTTAAAGATTAAGGTCTCCCGTTAGGTAAAATCATAAATTAAGACAGAATTTTTCGGAATTTTGTGCTTAAAGTGGTAGCGCGTATGAAAAAGTTCAAAGCCAAGTCCCTAGTTTGCAGCAGTAGATATCACAGAGATGTCAATAAACTTTTTTTATTCAATAAGTAGCTTCTCGGATTTTTTTTTCTGATGTGGAAACACTTTCGTTTTGCTATACAATTCCAATGTAAACATTTTATTCACACAGCAACAAATATCACAATGTTGATTATATGTTGTGTGCATTTTTCCTTTAATGTTTTTACATATTTATCAGCTCCTGAAAATGTTTACAGGATAAAAATGAAAATTTAAAGATGATGGTAGAATATGCCTCAAAATATTTTGTTTTTAACCGACTTCAAAAAAAAGAAGACTTTATCATTTCGTGTGTAATTTTTGTTGGATGTATGTTTAGCAATATCTTCGCTAATTGTGAACTGATTTAAGTGAAATTTTTTTAGTGGATCATGTGGTCCCATATAAATTTCATTGAGAAACCACCCCTTCTACCCGTTTACACCCTTTAATTTTTATAAAACCCACAATTTTTTTATCCTATTTCGATGGAGTTTTGGACATGTGCAGTTAAAAATACATAGAACAATACTGTCAACACTTGGTATGCAGAAACTCAACCCCCTCTCCCCATTTCCATCCCCTTAATATTTTTTAGTGTTGTTTATACACAGCTACAGTTGACACCATTGAACTAATCTCCATTAAAGTTGGTGTAAACATGTATTTTTTCATGGAGAAGGTTTCTGACCAAAAAAAAAAAAAACAAACAATAAAACACACCCTCTGCCCATTTACATCCCTTAATTTTTATGCAAACCCACATTTTTTACCCAATTTCGATAGAACTTTAATTAAATTTACTTTAATTGCAATGGAGCACAGGCTCGGGTGGCAATTTCCCTACACCCACATCTTCCCCCTATCCTACAGCCACCTACATTTGCACTCTACAAATTTGTACAAGTATGCTTTAAAATAAGAGAAAAATCCTTTCAATATTTGCCCTCCCTCAACCCGCTAATTTTTTTCAATGTTCTTTATACAAAGTTACAGTTTCTATCTGATTCTGAAGAAATAATGCACACATATATTTTAAAAGATACAGAACAATTTTGTTTTAAATGGATGACCCTGAGGAGGAAATTCAGTTGCGGACAGCCAAGATAAATTCAGCACCGCGTGTTAGGGGTAGCTTAAAAGAATCCCGAACATTAAAAGTTCTAGTAGTTAATTGCAGAAGTGTTTGTAATAAACAGCCTGAACTCGAAAACGTTATTCATAGTACAGATGCTGATATCGTAATAGGCACAGAAAGTTGGTTAAAATCGGATGTAAGTTCCGCCGAAATTTTTAATAGTAACATGAACATTTTCCGTAAGGATAGGTTGCATTCCCAAGGAGGTGGTGTATTTATAGCTGTTAGTAAGTACCTCCAATGTAGCGAAATAGATGTCCATACTGTCTGCGAAATCATATGGACCAAGCTCAACGTAGCTAGGCCAAAACTTGTGATAGGCTCCTTCTATCGTCCACCCGATGCAAGTGTAAATATTGCCGAGGCCTTAAGAAATAATGTAAATAATATAGCACGGCAATTTCCGGACCATACAATAATGCTAGGAGGTGACTTTAACTTGCCAGATATCGACTGGAGTAATTACGTTCACGTTACTGCGGGCAGGGATAAAGACGCTTGCGAAATCATTCTAGACCTCTTCTCAGATCACACTCTTGAACAGCTCATAACTGAACCAACGCGATGCCTCAACGGTAACGAAAATATTTTAGATATAGTTGTTACAAATAGGCCTGAACTATTCACGGATATTTCTACCACCGCAGGAATAAGTGATCACAAAGCTGTAATTGCTACAGTAAAACTAACAACCACGCGCAGAAAGAGAAAAGAGAGGATCGTTTACAGAATCGAAAAGGCTTCAAAAGAGTGATTTAGAGCTTATTTGAGGCATAATTACCACACCTTCTTAGTAGCAGGAGGCACCGTTGAAGAGAGATAGCATCGATTCCTACATTTAGTCGGGGAAGACATGAACTTGCATATGCCGAAACGGACAATCAGGGAAGAGAACGATCCCCCATGGTACACACGGAAGGTTAAAAGGTTACTCAAGAAGCAAAGGAAGATACATGCACGATCAAAAAGGACGATGCATAGGACTGATTTAGATAAGTTAGAGGAGATAAGGGGACGTGTTAAGAATGCGATGCGTGAGGCCTTTAATAACTTTCGTGAAAATTCTCTCTCTAAGAGCCTCACTGAAAACCCTAAGAAATTTTGGTCGTATGAAAAAAAAGTTAGTTGTAGTGGGAACAATAAGCCAGTTCTAGTGAAAGACGGACGGGAAGTTGAAGACAGCTGCGACAAGGCTACCGTATTTAACACCGAATTCAAAAATTCATTCACGCGAGAAAACATGGAAAACATCCCCACTTTACCACATCGTGTGGAATTAGAGATGGATCCGATAGAAATTGATAGCGTAGGAATTGTAAAGCAATTAAAACTCCTGAAGTGGGGTAAAGCGCCGGGTCCCGATGGTATACCGGTAAGAGTATTTTCTGAATACGCGGAGGATATTCAACCATTTCTGTCAGATATATTCCGTAAATCACTAGAAGAGAGAAAAGTACCTTCTAGCTGTAAAATAGCCCAGGTAATTCCCGTTTTTAAGAAAGGAGATCGGAGTGATCCTAAGAATTATCGACCCATATCTCTAACATCGGTCTGCAGCAGAATTCTGGAACATGTCACATGCTCGAACATAATGAAGTTTCTAGATGAGAACGAGTTACTTACAACATGTCAACACGGATTTCGGAAGAAGAGATCGTGTGAAACACAATTGGCCCTATTTTCCCACGACAAAATGAAAGTTATCGATGCAGGTTCGCAAGTTGATGCAGTTTTTTTGGCTTTGCAGAAAGCTTTTGATTCTGTGCCACACAACCGACTTTTTGCGAAGATTCGAGCTTACGGTATTTCGGCCCAGATTTGCGAGTGGATACGTAATTTTCTAACTGGTCGATCACAGTATGTCGTTGTTGACGGGGAAGCCTCTTCTAAGATAAATGTTACTTCAGGCGTTCCTCAAGGAAGTGTAATAGGTCCATTTCTTTTCTTAATATTTATAAACGATCTAGGTGACAACGTCAAATGCTGGTTGCGATTGTTTGCCGACGATGTGGTTATCTATAGGGAAATAAGGTGCTCCGACGATTGCTTAGAAATTCAGCGTGATTTGGATGCTATTTTCGATTGGTGCCGTAAATGGCTGCTTACACTTAATTGCAAAAAGTGCAAGGCAATGCGGATAAGTAACAAGAAGAATCAGTTTGTTCTCGAGTACAAAATAAACAATTCATCTGTTGGCACGGTTGATTCCGTGAAGTATCTTGGGGTGATAGTACAAAGCAACATGAAATGGGACATGCACATAACTTCCGTCAGTAGGCAAGGCTAATTCTAAATTACGATTCATAGGTCGTATTTTGAGGAATTATAATGCTCAAACAAAGGAGATAGCGTATAAAACACTAGTGCTTCCGCATCTGGATTACTGTTGTGGGTTTGGGATCCGTATCGCAAGGTTCTGATAGACTCAGTTGAGAGGGTGCAGAGGAGAGCCGCTAGATTCGTGACTTGTTGTTACAGCCCTTATGAAAGCGTCACAGAATTGATACATAGATTGGGCTGGGATAGTTTGGAAGACAGACTACGTATTTGCGTTCGAATTTAATGGAGAATATGCGAAAAAAATTAAATTTCGAGTGCAATGAAATACTTCTTCCGCCAACCTATTTAGGTCGCAATGACCGGAGGGATAAGATTAGAGAAATAAGATGCCGTACTGATACTTATATGTATTCCTTCTTTCCTCGCACTATTCGGGATTGGAATGGGCGGATTTAGGATTGGTGCTTAGCACCCTCTGCCACCCACAATTTTTGTGATTTGCAGAGTATGAATGTAGATGTAGATGTCTCGTCCGTGCAAACAGGGTGCACCACGTGAAGGAGAGGTTGACATTTGGTTGTAAAAGGCTAGTAGCCTCTCCCAAACCCTTACACCCCAATTCATTAATACATTTTTCATAATCATAATGGTTTTGTTGTGACATTCCTGGAAATTTTCTATCATCGAGAGGAGGCATTTGGAGGATGGGGAAGGGGGCGGGGATGTTTGTCTTGTTTCAAAGTGGGGAGCTGTGTTACAGATGTGACATATTTTAGCAATCTATCCCATTCTGTTGCTGCCTCCCACTAACTGATCTGGGAAGTAGTGATTGTCACCAAATTCCCATCCCCCAACATGCTTCAAGTACCACAGTAGAGCGTAATGGTGATCCATTTTGTGTCATGATGAGATGCCCCGACTCAGGAGTGGATCCAGGATTTTGATTTGGGTGGGGCTTTAGTGGACTTTTGTTTGGGGGAGGGGAGGCTTGAGTCGGGCAAGGGTAGTCTTTATAGTTTCCTCCGATTGCTGTCCCCCTTCACTCTGTCCCTCCCCCCTCAATCTGCCCCTCCCTCTTCGATCTGCCCCTTCTCCCACTGCTAGATAAATCTTACTTCTATAAAAAGGAAACTCAGTGCTGACACATGTGCATATATTGTAAGAGTGATCAGTTATACTACTTGCTGTTGTACAACTTCTAGAGTTTCTACGACATCCTACTTTTATTAGATAATTTAATGTGATATAGGAACTCCAAGTTACTCAAAGTGTATATTTCTGGACATGTGGGACAAATAATGGATACAATCTACTCTAATACTCCTGTAAAAATGAAACACAACAATGATCAACCCTTCTTAATGAAGCAGTCACAGAGCACCCCATAACCAAATGACAGGAAAGCTATATTAAAAAATATATTTTGTAAAAGTAGAGGACATCGAATAGATGTTTTTGTTGCTAGGAATAGAATGGTGAGTATGTTCTGAAAGATATACCCATTCTATTTAACAGAGGAATTGTAAAGTCTAATCAGAGCATTAAAATTTTTTAAGCAACTGTGGAACTGTACGCTGCTGCTGGAAAATAAACATTAACAGGCAAGCAGATGTCCCAGCAAACAACTGGGAGAGCTCACAGTCATGTGAGAGTTCCATAAATCTGTAAAATATAACAATAGCATCATAATATGGCAGGATTCGACTGATATATAACTAAAGGACTTACTTAAACAGTGAGTATATGAGAAATGAGTAAAAGTATCATTGTATTACTGGAAGGATAAACAGATTCTGGAGAAAACACATATTCTGCTATGAGATCTTTAAGGTAGCTTGATTAATTTTCTAGTTTGCCTTTAAGCTTAAGGTTCTATGATCTAGTTCAGTGCCAGTGGGTTTGCTCTATTTGCCATAAGTGTGGCAAAGGAGCACATAAGCTAGGCATTCATTGAATGTTCCATAGTGTATGTATTAATTGTTCTGGCCACCTTCAAGCCTTTGAATAATGAGTGTTTTGTAAATCCTGAGGAATGTAAGATACATGAGATTAAGTCTATAAAGTGAATAAGTTTCAATGAAGTAATAGAACAGCATAAGGCACTAACCCTGCCAATTTTTGAAAATAGCTTCACTACTATAGTCAAATCTTAATCCAGTAAATCCAATTCAGCTACAAAGACATCATCTGTTTATGTGACCATAAGCACAATGTAATGTTGTGTTCAATAAGGTACTTCAACTCAAAAATCATAATAAGGCAGATGTCATATAGCACCATTGCTGTATCTATCAGCATCATAGACACCATATGTACTGTTGCAGCAATGTCCCAGACTATTGACATCGTAATGTTAACAATAGTAGTACAGCAGAAGTAGAAACATAGAAACAGTTAAGTTCCTCAAAATGTAAGTAGTCTTAAATTTTTGAGCAGTAGATCCATATTTGTAAGCTCTCCCTCATCCTTTGTTCCCAAGTTATCACTGTATATGGAGAGGAAGAAGCCAAATTTATTTATTTGAGGACTTCACAGAATTAGAGCCATAACCTGAACCATCAAATACAGTTTTTTTGTTGTTTTTTTTAACTTAGGAATTTACAGCTTGTCAACAAATAAGTCATTAAATTCGGTAGGTAATTGGAGCAAGGAAAGGGAAGGAATTCATCTATAGCTTTCTGAAGAAACAATCATGGCATTAATCTGGAATGATTTCAGGAAACTGAGAAACCAAAATCAGGATGTCCAGACAGTTATTTGCATCCTGTTGAATGCCAAACCCAAGTGTTCTGCTCACCCTCTGTGTTTGTCATTCAGAAGACAAATTGAAGGAAATACTGTAGATAATACTGTTACATTTTACAAAAGATATTAGATGTATGAGAAATGGGAGAAAAGGGGGAGGTAGAATGCCTTCCTTACACAAGTGGAACTTCAATCATTAAGGGTTTTACAGAGTTGTCTGTAGGTTCATTGATCTGAAGGGTTCCTGTAATCTTAACGCAAGTCTTGTGATAGACATCACAACTACTACTGCTAATTCATCTGCTGCAGGTAGTTCAATTTTCTCACCTCAGTGGTACATTTCCAATCTGCATTGAAGTAACAACTGTCATGCTCTCTGAACAACACGATCGTTAAAGAGAAAGACTAAGAATAGGACAGTTAACAAGGCTGACTTGAAATTATGCAACTGTTTAGCTGTATTTCATTATAGCATTACTGCCAAGGAGAAGATTGGCCATATCACAAAGATAATACTCCAAGTGGCTAAACAGTCAATTCCTAAATCATTATCAACATCAAGATCACCTTCCAGTCCACAGTGGAACAAAGACTTTCCATCTGCTTGTAGGGAATGGAGGAGTACATTGTTGTGGTTCCATTCAGATGTACTTCCATCATTCTGATCATCTTTTTTTTATGCAAATAGACCTATAAAGATCACCCAAACTTAATCATTTTCTGTCTGAGTTTCTTTTGCCATTCAAGTATTCTAGCATTCGTTTACTGAAGGTAAGTTTTCTCACTTCTGTCCAATTTGTGCCAGTCTTCTTGGTTTAAATTTCTGGCATTACTACCCAGTTGTGTATTTTTTGTCTGAAGATTTTGCAATTTAGGATTTCTTATCTCTTGATATTTGCTTTTTCCAGGTCTTGTCTTACTTGATCGAACCAGCTGGTTACATGAGGTTGAATATCTGCTCAGTTTATCTATGATCTGACATCCTGTAGATTTGACTGTAAGATTTTAGCCTGCGTTTTCTGATGTCGTTGGCTATGTTTGAGTGGGATTCTACTGTTTTGTTTGACTTTAATCTATAGCCTTATTCCGTTTTGGTTGGCCCAATAATTTTCCTGATGAATCCTTGTTCTTCTTTTGGGATGTTCTCGATGTCCCTCTTGGAGTTTAGCGTGAGTGTTTCTGTGGCATAGAGAGTGATGGGTTTAATAACTGTATTGTAATGCCTAATTTTTGATGGGATTCCTATGTTCGTTTAGTTGTAGATGTTGCAGGTCTGTCCAAAGGCTTTTTTCTTCTTACTGAGTCTGTTTTGTTGTGCCTTATTTTTGTCCTGTTGGACTGATAATTTTGTCTAAGTATTTAAACTCAGTGACTGTTGGTTTTTCTATATTTTGTGTCCAGTTTTTTATGTTCTGTTTGTGCACCCAAAAATAAGCATTTTCTCAAAGGAGATTTATAGTCCAATTTTTTTCTGATAATTCTTTGAGGGGTTCTATTTGTTTAATGGCTTGTTGTTCACTTTCTGACAAAATACCCAGATCATCTGTGAAGGCCAAGATATTGAGCCAGTTTCTACTTAGTTTTAATGGCGTGCCATTCTCTAATGACTTTGTCCAGGGCTATATTAAATAGGATTGGTGAGAGACCATCACCGTAACTCCAGCTTTTGTCTTGAATTCTCAGGAGAGTTCTCCCATGAATTTTACATTATTTGTGGTGTTAGTGAGTGTCTGATTGATTAATTCTCTTGATTTATTATCTAGTCCATGTTCCTTAAGGATGTTGATCAGCTTATTTTTTATTTTATTTTATTATTATCTAATGAACATAGAGTGTCGAATTCCTCCACCCACCTACTTTTATCATTTAGACTTTTAAATTCCTTTAGCAATTTTGGTAATTATTCATCACTTCCCCTTGGTATTTTATTACAATCCCTGACATCCTTACCCACAAAAGAAAATGTTCCATCTCCCGTATGCATGAAATCAAGTGCCAGCTTATCATCTTTTATTTTCCATGCACTACTCTTAATTCTCCAACCAATTTCCCTCCAAGCCCCATTGCCAACATATTCCTTATACACTCCCAGCACTCTCTTCACTGCCATCGTGAGTTCCAAAGTGTTATAATCCAGCTCCTTTACCATATTAGTTGCTGACTGGGTCCTGTGGTAATTCCCACAAACAAATTTAGCTGCTCTTCAATGAACGTCCTCAAACTCATTTATTTGATACCCAAAATGTGTGTATGAAACTACACCATATAATCAATTTTATAGCTCACTCGGTCAAATTATTTAGGAAGATCTAGTGCTACACTATCAACTTGGCTCCCTTTGTCCAATTCATCTGAAATATCTTGCATATAGCTCACCAACTGAGACGATGTCAATTTTCAAACCAGTTTCTTTCCTCATAGACATTTCTGATAGAATTGCATATTAGTATTTCATTCATTTTGCCTGTCATTGATGTCACACTAATTGACCTGTAATTTCCAAACTATTTGCCAATTTGCTACCCCTTCTTTAGGAACTGATACTTCTTTAACTTTTTTCCAATCCTCTGGTAGGCAGGAAAACTCCAGATTCAATCTGAATAATATTTGAAGATAAGGACAATGTTGTATCCAATTATCTACATCAGTAGTGATATTATCTGCACTGCTCCCTTTATGCGTTTTTAGCTTTCTTAATTCCTTTATAATTTCTAGGGTACCTGTTTCTTATTTTCTAGTTTTCTCATTTCTGTTTATTTACAGATAATTCTCTCCATCCCAGTATGATTGTCCATAGTGGTTTCATTAAAGAAGTCACTCAATAACTCTGTCATTTTTTAATCATTAGTAACATCTCCATTTTTATCTACAATTGTCTGAATACTTTCCCTTCCGTTTTCTAATTTACTCATAAATATTTTTAGATGCATCATTCGGTGGTTTCCCTGCACCAATAATATTATTTTACAAAGCCATTATCTTACTTCTTTGCTATTATTAATTGCCTGTTAAGTTGTTTTAATTATTCCTTCTTGCCTTGCTGTATCTTAACTCTGTAGTATTCTTCTTACTAACCTATTTAACCTCCTCATTGCCCTATTTTGGTATGTAGGTTCTGCACTTCTCCTTATTTTCTGTTTTGGAATAAACATTTCCTTAGGATTTTTTAAATTATTTTACCACTTTGCTTCCACTGTATTTGTGCCATCCTTCCATTTCCTAAAGATCCCCTGAAAGTTCTCTTCAGTTTTGAAATTTATACCTCTTTATATCTGTACAAATTTCCCGTTCAATTTAGGCCACTGTTTGGTTTAATTAATCTCTGTAAGAACTGCATTGTGATCACTTATTCCTTCAGTTACTTGAGACCTCACAAGATTTAATCAGGCTTTATTTAAAAAAATATCCAACATGTTTGGTCTCCTTGCTATACCATTTGTGTAAAGATTTCTTCCCTTACTAAGTTATTTGCAAATCTCTGTTATCTTATGTTACTGATCTTACATCTGATAAATTTAAATCTCCACCAATAATGATAACCTCTGTACTGTGAATATGAATTTAGTTTCTCTCCAAGAGCTTATCTTCATTATTCATTCTTCCACTACAGAAAGCAGCCAACAGCCTGATTTGTTATTTTTTTATCAGCCAAAAAATCTACCTCTAGTAATTAACGGTCATGTCCTATGACCAACAAAAAACTATAGTAAACTTTGCTAACCAATATGAATACCTCTCCACCAATTGCTCCTCAATCTCTACAGTACACTCGGTAACCATCGCAAAAAACCTTACCTTATTTCTAATTTTAATCAAGACTATACTTGTATATAGTTCGTGTATCTCTAAAATTCACCCATAACACTCTATTTATTGGATTTGTGATATTTTCAGCATTAATCTTTGTCTTCCCAGTTGTACCCTCATTTGTTATTGTTTCAGCAGTTTGATCTATTTTTTAGCACTAATGATTTTTCTCAAAGATTACAACTTCAGTTCAACCAGCACTCCACCAACAGTCACTAAAAAAAATTGATTAATATTCAAATGATTCCTCAGACTTCCATGGCCATCTTTGTTCATGATTAATTGACTTTCGGGTTTTGCCGCGTTGTTTATTTCATTACCTAAGCTTTCGGCTGGTATCCTCCAGCCTTCGTCAGAGATACTGTTTATGTTGACATAGCAACGAGCGCCAAGCATCGCAGAGTAAGAGGCCGCTATCTTCGTTGATGTTGTTGGTGTTTTTTTTTAATTTCTGCTGCCTCTTTCACCCGTCGGGGCCACCACTGGTCTTCTCTCCACAGTAGCCTCGTTTCTTGAAATTTTGCTTCATGCCCGGTGTTAATAGCATGGCGGACTACGGCGGATTCGTCACTGTTGTTATATTTGTAGTGTTCTTTAAGTCTCTCCGCCACAGTGCGACCTGTCTCGCAGATATAAACACTGCCACAACTGCAGGGGATTTCGTAAACACCCATAAGCTGGTGGCGGAGAGACTTAAAGAACATATCCGCCACATAATCCGTGTGGGATGAGTACTGAGGTGTATGGCAAAAACATGTCATCCTTTGCACTCTAACGTCTGCCTCATGGTTTTTTTGGTCAGTTATGTTTGTGTGTGGTGACGTATGGAATAGTGTGTGTGATCTAGTATGAGTATGGGAGTTATAATATTTGTCTGATGACCATGTGTCTACTGATACTCTTGGTACGTGGGGCAAATACTACTGAATAGCAGAAAAGGCTTGTGGCGTGGGTTAGAGGTGGTGCTGATCATGTGAACAGTTTTGTACATATTACCAACGATACTGAATGGTAGAGAGGTCTGTAGTGTGAGTTAAATGAGATGATGGGACGTATGATTTTGCTGTCCCTCCACTTATGTTTGTTTGTGCTTGTGTATGGAGATGCATGGATTTGTGACTGAGACCTAGTTTGAATATGCGCGTTATGATAGCTGTCTGATAGTCAAGTGTCTATTGCAACTCATGGTACTTGGGTCACTTTTTACTGAAAGGTAGAAAGGGTTGCGGTGTGGGAGAGACATGTTGATGGTAAATGTAATCAATTTGGTGTGATGAACACTATTTATGGTATAAACACTTAGGTGTATGGTGAGAACATGCCATCTTTTGCACACCTTCTATCTCACGAGGCTGATGATATGTAATGAGACTTCTGTTTTTTCAGCCAGTCATGAGGCAAGAGACTACTACACCACTTTTTTGTTGTTTCCATTATTCGTGCCGGTAGTTGTGCTGAACTCTCTATAGACTTGGACATGTGTATCTGTATCTCTCTTTTTGCATGTAAGCGTAAGTATGGTGATACATGACTTAAACTCGTCTGTCTGATGATTTTTGTAACGATAGTTCTGTCCAGTTAATCGTTGGAAACGGCAATTCTGCCCCCCTTCGTTTCCGTGATGCTTGCTGTTAGTTCTTTCGACCTCACTGTATGCATGTACAAGTGTGTGCGTGTGTCATTCCTCTGTGGATTTGAGTCTAAAATATATGGTTATAGAATTATGCTCACCATCAACGTGTGCTTCTAACCATTGCTCCAGGGCTTAGGCAATCTCTATTTTCACTGTGCTCTTTACAGTTTACTGTCGTTTGTGTTGGCATACGAATTGTGTTCCTCACGTTTTTCAGTTAACAGAGAGGGTGATGAGGGGTGTATCAGAGAAGCGAAGGGCTTGGGTGCAAACCCACAGTCAGACCATTGCTTGTATATAGTGGTGTAGTATGGAGTCCACATTTTTTGTACATCAGATGCAAGGTGCAAAGGATGGCAGCTAGATTTATTAGTGGAAAATATTCAACAAGTGACATAATAAAGGAGCTGGGCTGGATGTCATTGGAAGATAGGAAGGCTGTATGTGGCGTATAATGTTGTCAGAATGGATATTGGTGGAACAATTCTGAGTGGTGTATGGAGCCTAAGTTGACCATGACCACAATCTGGCACTATACTTTAGGTGATGAGGCCTGAGTGGATAAGATATCCAAACACCCTCTTTGACTTACGACAGTTCAAGTGTGGGTGCTATTTTCGGCGTAATAGAACTAGTGTCTGCACCTATGCACTTGTCGATGTATGGAGATCTTCTATGAAAATGAGGGTTATGATGTTTATTTGATGACCAAGTTAGCTAAGATCATTATGGTAACATTATCGTGGTTACTTGAACAAAGCATGCAATTACAAACAAATATTATACTTGGTCCTGAATCCGAAGTTTGGTGTCAGATGGGAACATTTAAACCGAATGGAGAACACTCCTGGGTTCTCATTTATTGAAAAATAATTTCCTGTAAAAAGGTGGAATTTTCCTGGGAAACTGCAGTAGAACCACCTTAAATGAAAATTTGGGAATCCGGTTACTGATTAGGAGAAGACTGTATGAATTTTTGGTTTACTTTAACACACGAACAAAAGGTAACCCTGTCAGTAACTGAGCAGGGGTTGGATTGGGAATCATTGGGAAACAGAAGAGGTTTGTGGAAGTGCTGGGCGTGTGTTGGTGATGAGGGTAGGGATAGATCTTGGTGAACGAATTGGGAATAGTGCGTAAAAGACTATCAGTAGGAGCCCGGGCTGGTTTTCAAATCCTTCAGTTTAGGAGCTCTTAATTAATCGAGGTTATACTTACATAAATGAGGAAACCCCTCTTGATTGCAGCTAATTCAATAAGTCCCCGGGACTCACACACAGATGGCGTTACTAACATCAACTCGACCTCCTGCTTTGAAAGAACTAACCTTCAGATTTTCACGTCAATCGGACCATAAGCAGCAAAGCTAATGTGGTGAAAATGACGCTACTTGTGCATTTGTGGAAAAAATGTACAAAAACGAATTTCGTGTGTTGATCAAAGATTCCTATTTAATGGGGAAAATACCGTGCAAGCTCAGTAATTGATTGAAAAAATGTTATCCAGACTCTGCTCCGTCTAAAACAATCATTTACCGGTGGTATGCTGATTTTAAGCGCGGTCGTATGGATACAAATGATGCGAAACGCTCGGGTAGGTCAAATGAAGCCCTCACTCCGGAAAATTGTGAAACAAATTTTGAAAACCGTGATGGGTGACTGCAAAGTGAAAGTTCGTGAGTTTGAATTTTCGAAGGAATAACGTGTGTGTGGTATTGATATACTTTCACAATAATTTCACGAAAACAGGTACACATAGATTTTATACCTTTCCAAATTGCTGAGTTTATGACGTTTCTTTCCATTTAGACCGTTAATGTATTTTAAAAGGAAAAATTTATGCTTTTCAACTTATTTTTTATACAATTATAACAAAGGCAAGCTGGCTCCATACTCTCTAGGTGTGGGAACTAAAATTTTGATTTTCATTTTGAAATTGACGAGTTGGAACGGCTTTTTTTCAGTAATATCACAAAACACTTAAACACCCATACCCGCGGCCGGACTCGAACCGGCGACCTTCGGCACTCTAGCCCCAACGCTAACGATGTCGGTTTACGTAATATCCGTTGATGTGAACTTTTTTGTTTTTAGTAAAAAAATCGCAATGGTTCACGCTTAAGTATATTTGACGAAATCACGACACAGAACCGAAGAAAATATTTTACTGTACTGAAATACTTGCAACTTGCTGTCGATAGTAGCCAAGATGTTCGCAGCGCAAACAAGTGCTTGCTTAACGGGACGCCATGTGCTAGGTACAAAACTGTTCACATCAGCACCACCACCTCTATCCCACACCTAAGCCTTTTCTGCCATTCAGTAACATGTACCCATAGTACTGTGACGTCAGCCGAGTTCCGCATTCCACGACATGCTTTCGAAACAGACAACTAATGCATTTCGACAAAAGCAAACACCCACCGAAACACTTAGTAGCTGGATAGCCGAAATGTATTTGTAGATTTACACAAGGCACTTAATGTATTAATTTCACAACCTATCACCTAGCACACCATCGGACCGAATTTCAGAGTGCTGACGTCACGCGCGTGTTGAGGAAATAGTTGCAGGCGAGTGCTTAATGTCTGAGTAAATACCTTCACCGAGCGCACCTGTGTAATCACGACCCGTTCGGCGGAATTCCCCCGCTAGCTTTCACTCTCCCGGGGGAGTGGAATGTCTGCGCCCAAAGAAATTAAGCCCTTGGGAGATGCTGCCATCTCGCGGCAGGTCAAGGAACTAACGATCCGCCATCTTGTGACGTCATACGACCTTGGCCACCCGCCATGCAACGAACTT
The DNA here is from genome assembly GCA_031002005.1 of Vandiemenella viatica. Lineage (NCBI taxonomy): Eukaryota > Metazoa > Arthropoda > Insecta > Orthoptera > Morabidae > Vandiemenella > Vandiemenella viatica. The sequence goes on from JARYHS010013630.1 coordinate 175,197,370, forward strand.
AAAACTGTGACGACACGCGGACGAGTGGAGTCTCTTCCGAGCCGGCTTAAGATCTTTTGTCCCAGCTTCGGCCTTCCCCCACTACTAACGTGGTTTGGCCTATGAGGTATTTTTGAAGGCAACCAATTGCATTTTGATTCGATAAAATTGTTTTTAAATTTTTAACGGCATTCCTCCTGATAGCCATTCATGCAGCTCAGCCGTTTTGTGTGATTATCCTGTGTACTGATGTATTTCTAAATACTTTTTGCTCACACAATTGAAAGACGGCACAAGACACACAACAACCACCTACTTTAACACCCATGCCCCATACCGGATTCGCACCAGTGACTGAGAGTCCTGGTAACGCTCAGGCCATCCCATTCAGAAGGACAGGGGTTCAAATCTCGTGCATCCAACCATATTTCGATGTTACATGATTAATCGAAATCACATGGTGAGTGCCGGGATGATTCCATGAAATGGCCATGGCTGAATTCGTTCCAGAAACATTCCCCCAGTCCTTTTTTCTATATAATGACTTCAACCAGACCTAAAACAACCCCGAACTAGAGACTCTCCACATGTGGATATAGCAGTCTAGTCTCTTCGCTACTACGTTCAGCCCTTGAATAAGATAAATCAAACAAGTAAAAGGTACAAAACACACCACTGAGATGTAATTATTTTTATTTGAGAAATTAGTTTTTACTTCTAGCTTTACATCTCATCGAGGTCATTAGAGGCAGGAAAGAACTGGGGGCAAGTAATGGGGAGGAATTCGGCGATGGTATTTTGAAGGAACCATCTCGGAATTCGCCTAGAGTGGTTTGGGGAAACCATCTAAAACGCTTACCTGGAAGGCCAGATGGGAATTCGAACCCACGACCTCCCGAAAACCGGATTATAGAGTTACCACATACGCACCACGTTCTTTTTTTCCCGTCTTCTTCAGTTCTTCGACGCCAATGTGATATGAATCCTAATAGTATTCGAAACTAGGATTGGGTAAGAATTTCATCCTCGGCTTTTTGAAGGAACTTTTCCGGAGTTCAGCTGGAGAGATTTACGATAACCATGGAATACTGGAATTGGATGCCCGACGGGGTTTGAATTGGTGTCCTCCCGAATGCCGGGCAACAGTGTAACCCATCGGGCTTGGAAGGCAGGAAGTAATGCCTGACAGAAAATTTTATAGAAAATATCAGTGTTAGTTAGAAACAAAGAGAGATATGAAAGTTTTCCTACTTCCATCTTTCCAGATTTAAAATGTGGAACCACTAATTCACATTGCAGACGGATTTATTTATTTACTGTTCTTAATTATTATTATTACTACTAAGACTGTTGCTACTGCGATCTAGTTAAGCTTACCTTATGTTATGGTGAAAACAAAATTAATGTGTTAATATTCCGAACTATTTAATTTTCTAGAAATAGTTTATTAAATTTCGTGATTTAGTTTACCATTAGAGTTCTTACGTAAATGATCTTTGTACTTACCCTTAATCTTTGTGTGTAGACTATTTGTCACACACAGTTCTATAACGTTGCAGCGCTAGAAAGTGTAATTAATTCCATTAAAACTCTCTTATTCGTTTTCCGAGCGTAATTTAGCGATTCTTTTCGAAATTCTTCATATAATTGGGTTTGCCAGCGAATTTTCAACTGTTTATTCTAGGGAAAAAAATACACAATGGTTATCAAAATTACGAAAAAAGTGTTATCATTCCTCTATAATCAATCCATTTGGTTATTCCAATAATTATTATGACTAAAATGGTGATATTCGTGGTTATTTTAACTGTAGAACTCCGAAATTTGCCTTTGAGTGCCTGCGAGATCTTGCTGCACGAGCTCAATTTTTTAGTCTCGAGTAAACTGCTGGGTATAAAAGGTCTATTTTATCATGAATTTAGTGTACCACCTATCAGTTATGCTGTCCCATGTATTCGTGTCTAGAACGAAGCAAAATCGAAAGGCGAGGGGGTGTCTCGAATTCTGTCCCCGACTGAACATTATAATTTTACATATCCCAAGCGAAAGAAGTCTCTTATTTTCTTCTGCTTCATAATGCTATTATAGGCGTATAAATGTTGCTACAAGATACTACAGTCAACAGAACTCACCAGTACAGCAACTCATCAACAAAGGCGCAGGATGAACACGAAGGTTTTCAGATTTCTTGAAGAAACTGAAAACTACCGGCACATTGAAAGAATTATTGTTGTCGCGTCGCGATTACAACAAACATTCAGCATCAAAGCCAGTGTCTGGATGGTCGCCAGGATATTGCGGCGATTTTTTTTTTTTTTTTTTTTTTTTTTTTTTTTTTTTTTTTTTTTTTTTTTTTTTTTTTTTTTTTTTGCCAGAGAAACAAATGCAGAGGTGTACTGTACTATAGATCTGTAAATAGAATCCGAGTTGATTCTTCTGTAAAATAGTGAACACTTCGTTAAAAAAAAAAAAGTATAATAACGCCTTCACCGACTCCCTCGCCGTGTCGGTTCCCGCGCAGCAATGGTTTCGCTGCTCCCACGCCAGGCTTCCCGCCGTGTTCCAGAGCACCGCGTTGTCGCCAGCGTACATGCCAGGAACGGTCGCCCCTTCGTCCGTCCAGCTCGGCACGCCTGCTGTACACAGCCCACCGGCCCCCAAGCAGCCGTGCTTCCACCAGAATCGTATCCTAGCTTCCCTCTAGAGTCTAGGGTACTCATTGGCGGTTAGCTAGCGTCAGCACCGGCCCATTGGTGCCGGGAGGGGTGTGCAAGGGGTGGACTTCAACCCCCCTGCTATGAAAGAAAATACATAGAAAAAGATAAAGAAACAAAAGTTTTATTATTAAACTCACTGTTTGAACAATAACTTAAGGCGCCAATCTTGTTGTCCAGATTTGTTCAGCACCTTGTCAATAAATTCAGTATCGTTATTTAATAAGTAATAAGTGTTATATAAAAAAAGATACAGATGCACTTCCCTTCAAGTAATCCTGCCGGCGCCCATGAGCACCGCAGTGGTTAGTCTGCAACCACCACCAGAATAGACCGGCCCCGTGACGACACCCAAGCGCTTCGACAGGTGCCGCAAGCCGCAGCTTTTCCAGGGATACAGTGGTTGCTACAACACTATACACTGCAGCACTTCCCGGTATGCGGTGGTTGCTGCAGTGCATAACAGCTTTCATGCCCGTGCGGCGACCGGAATTCGATCCACTGCCTTGGTGTTTCCGCCAACATCCCTGTCGCAGAGGTGTAGTGAACGAGCGGCTATTCACAACAGATAAGGTTGAGTTCGTCTCTGATCAATCACTCCTCGGTTAGTTGTACCAAAGATATGTGATCGTATGATCAAAGACATTACGTTCCTACTATTACTTATAGCTAGTAATGAGCAGTTAATCAGTGATACAAGTGAAAAATGTAGTTGAAAGAATAGAGTGACTTTAGTAAATTCAATGAAAATAAATACATGAACATACACATGAAATAACTGAGAATACTGCACAAAAAGGCTCTCATAAAATTGAAGTCCCCACTAATAAAATCTTGTCACTCGGAATATCATTTCTAAGCCAGCAGAAGGGTATATACTGCATTAGGCTTTACCTAATAAATTCTTCATCACACCTGGCGATTTGGTCAGCCATGAAGAGGGATCAAAGACTGCCTCACGGACGGAGAAAAATGTTGGAGAAGTCACGTGACGTTAGTACCATTGGCTTAGGAGCCCTTACGAAGTATTTTAGAGTTACGGTACTGAGGAGCTGTCTGCTAACCTTGAGCTCTGCTGCGCTGAGCGGAATTAAGTTACATGGCTGTAAGCTTACGAAAAATTATTCCGAGTGAAAATTGCTATATTAAATAGCTTAACTCCCTCAATCTACTACATCTTCCCCCTTGGGGAAGAGTCGAACCCAGGGCTTAGCCTATGTGAGACAACCTGGTAGTCTGAAAAATCTGGACTCAAGTGCTTAAACAAAACATTGACCTTTAAATTCAATGAATGCTCTGTTAACTAGCACTTGAAGTGTTGCTTACTAAAATTCTCTTAAAATGAATGGTTATTTGACTCAACACTTTCTTGGATCTTTCTAATTCTACTGGCTCTCATCTATAGTTACTAGGATAAAACTGCTACTTGAAATGCTGATTACATAAAATTCTCTTAAAATGGTTGGACACTTGACTCAATACCTCCTTCCAAATTTCTTATTCTACTATCTATCATAGTTAGTTACAGGGATACCATTTTCTAAATGTACTACTTGAATTATTGATTACATAAAAGTCTCTTAAATTTATTGCATATTTGACTTAACAACTTTCTTGCATATTTATAATTCTACTGGTTGTCATACTTATTACTAGGATATCATTTCCTAAATTACTACCTTTAATTGAACCTTACGTGTACTGAAGACATATTTGAAACAATACATATATAAACTTATTAATATATTTGTCTCCGATCAAAGCGAGAGATAACAGATCAGGATCGAGAGATTGACTGTGTTCGACAACTGGATGAGTTCTGTCAAATACCACTATATCCTTGTCATTGAGTTCATTGTTTATGTTCTGATTGATATGAATAGGTCGTCGACCTCTTACGCGAGATAACTCAGTACCAGTAGATTGGATTACAATAGTGGTTTTCACACAAATTTCATTGAAATATTTATCTGCAGTATTACGCCAAAAATATTTAAAACAATTCCTTAAACAGCTACAATGTTTACACCGACAAGATATAATGATGTAAAAGATTAGGACTACACAAACATACGATAAGATCGAGTAATAAGACAATGAATAATTGGTAAAAGCTTTCTTCACCTGCTGCTCAATCTCATTTTGAAGCTGGTTGATTTTGAAGCCTGCAATACGCAAATCATCAAGATTTTTAACAATTTTTCCATGGGTAATTTTTACCTTGACTAATATTATGTTTCTCTTTGTTTTTGATACAACCGTCAAATTCTAGATTTAGATCAGGTATAATGACTGGACTGGTAATATTCGTTCTTATCGTTTGTTGTGATTCGATTAAGATGTTTGCTCCATAACCTCGACATCTTTGAAAGAATTTTAGTTTGCCACTTCCTTTGAAAATCGCGTCAGTGGGCTGATTTTCACCATATAAAATAGCCGTACCTTCTTCTTTGGGCGTGACAAACCACCATTCGTTGTTATTTAATATAGTTAACACACACTCATTTAAAGAGACTAATTCTCTTTTACAATCACTGGGGATTGATCTTACTGGCTATAATAATTTTACTTCGCACGGCGCATTTTCATAGGAGGATGACATTACAAAATTTTTGTTTACAAATACTAAGATTAGTTGTTAACTAATTACATTTTAATTCACCGTGACTTATATTAGCGAAAATCATTAATAATCAAGGTATCTTTTCTGGCAAGATGAAAAAATAATTATAATTATTACCAACAGCTATTGGCAGTGGGAGAATTCTGTAAATGTTAAATTGATTGTTATTTGCGACAGGTATGTTAGGAATATAACTCAAAATATGTTGAAATGGGAATACGTCTAGAATGATCATTTTAACAAGAGAGAACCATTTTCTTCTGTGAGTGGAACTGTAAATTTTTAATATTATCTTTGCTTAAAGTTAGATAACTGACAACTTGTGATGGATTAATGATAAAAGGTTGTAGAATTCCATACTGAGCATTTACAATAGCTGAAATAATTAAATCATACTGTTTTTTTATATACAGGGTGGGGCATTTAATATGTTTTCTGGAAATATTTCGGAAAGAAAGCATTTTAACAAACAATAACCTATATAAAAAATAATCGTACAGTAGGGGGCTACAATTATGTGATATTGGTTTTTTCACAGGTGGCGCTGTTGTCGTTACAACAAGGTCAACTTAATTCTTTTAAATGGGAATCCCTATTTTTTTTGAAGATTCCGATTCCTCATGAAAAAATAAAAATAGTTTGCTTAACTCACTTTTCTGTTAGCCTCACAGATGGCGCTGTAATCGCGAAAAATGAATATTCGCGTTTTTTGTGTATAATTTTAATTATTGTTTAAATAATTACATGTAATTTTCATTCTGTAAACATGGAGGGTAATTTTAAAGGATAATGACGAAATTGATTTTTTAAATGCTTTTTCTTACTTATTTGCAGCCATGTCTACAGCAGGTGTTCAAAAGGTGACCATTTACTTCCAGACATTTTCTGGCACACTTCGAGCTGTTCAGGCATCATTTCTGCAAAGGGTTCTCAAATTTTTGTTGGTGTAGTGTAGAAAATCAGCATACCTTGCTATTTTGCACATAATAGACTAGCATTACTTTTAACGAGTGTTGAAAATGAGATTTAAGGGTGTGTGTTTTACATCGCGATTCAGTGAATTTAGTATTGCGCTTTCTTTCGTCACGTTGCAGTTTATACTGTATGATGAAATGAAATGTGTTAAATTATGCTATGCAATCTAGAAATCTTGATGAAGCAAACGATGTTGTTACTGCAAATACAGTTTGCGATTCAAATACGCGTGTGTGGGTATGTCTACATAGTTTGATTCTGTACGGCAATTTAATGGAGATTGTGGTTAGGTCTAAATGCAGTCTGTACCAGAATTGTTTTGTTGTTCTATGAGGGACAAAGAATTTATCTATTACTGTTAGTAATTTCATGAGAACCAAGTTAGTGACAAAACGTATATCGCGATGGAAACTACTTCCAGCCATTTCCAATTAAGCTTACGATGTATGTTAACAAGATAACTATTTTTATTCTGGTCTAGGCCGCATTTCAACCTAACCACAAGTGGTAGTAAAAAAAACTGAAATATCCATTCTGCATGTAATTCATTGTAGCTATGGCAGAATTAATTTTTGGTCCAAGCTGCATATCAACCCAATCCCAGTATATCCCGAAAATTAAGCAAGATATCGAAAAACTTTATTCTTTATTTTCGATTTCTCTCGTCATGTTACATAAGAATCGATCATTAAATTTGACTTTTGCGAAATTTTTCTTCTCCATTTCAACTCAAAACACCTCACTTTTGATACAGTATATCTCTAGAACTAGGTGAGATATCGAAAATTTTTATTCTTTATTTTTCATTTGTCTCATCTTTTTAAATAAGAATCCATCATCAAATTTGACTTTGATCAATTTTTTCTTCTGAATTTCAATCAAAACCATTTCACATTTGGGACAGAATATCTCGAAAACTAAGCAGGATATCAATAAATTGTTTTCTTCATTTTTTTATTTGTCTCATCGAGTTACATAATAATCCATCACCAGATTGTGGCGTCACGTTTATCCTAGACTCCTCTTGAGGTTTATGTACATATTCCCCGTGTCTGTATGGAAGCGGCCATGCCCCCTCCATTCCGGCCATGCCTCCCCACTCCTCCTCCGCCCTGCTTCACTTCAAAGCGTGGTGAAGGTCTCTTGCGTCGTCTCCTTATATTTCCTTCCTCCATGGTTTTATATACCCATTTATAATCTTTTGAACAGCAGACGACGTTCCAGCCATAGATAAATCTTCTCTCACATGCTGCTCGTTGTCATGGAGGAAAGTTCCTCCATGCTCGTTATCATGAGCCTCGTCTGAATAACGTCCATTAGAAGTTTTCTTCTGCCTCTTGTTGAAGTAGTTCTGGTGACGACGATTCAGATGACTTATATAATAAAATTGATAGCATTATTGAAACCTTCTCAGTTTCATCTAGGTTTTGATTTCTTTTTAAGTATTGTGTGCCATACTTTTTTTGAGGTTAGCGACATGTCTGTAAAAGGCAGATAAGCTTTGTAAATATTTACGATACCAACGTTAATCGTAATCACCGAGGATCTAATGTAGAAAGAGATAAATTGGTTGGATCTCGCCCCCTGCACATGTACCCGCATGCATGAATTTCAAGACTCCAGCTGAAAAGGCAGGGAAAAGGAGTGGGAGGCGCAACGCAGCACCGGAGGGTGCTAACTATTGAAGGAGTTGTGATTTTTATGATTCGAGTAACTAGAACTGACTCGAGTAGCAACTCGAATTGACTCTATTCTATGATGACATACGACTATGCATTAAACTGAAACTTAATTTTATAAACTTTTCTGTATGATTTGTGTTAAAATAATATATGAAGAACAAGCTGGGTTATTATAGAATTTATTTTTCATTTTTTGCGCAGATGATCTCTCGCTGCCTTTTCGCCGCCCCCCTTTGACGGCGCCTTGTGCGGTCGCCGCTGGTTGTACAGGGTAAAACCAATAACTTCATGCAGACAACTTTTTAAAAAAAATCAATACGATTACAATGACTTCTCATTATATATATTTTCTCATGTGCTTTGTCATAGAACATTTTAACATGTTTACATCTAATTCACAGGTACATAATTTATATACAAGAAACAGAAATAACTTGTACAATACACAAACATCGCAGATATATTTAAAGATAAACTGAGAGATTATCTTATTGGCAATTCCTTCTATTTGCGGTGGACTGGTGAATAGTTATACATGGGTAAAACCTCTATGTCATGTGAGTGGTAGAACAATTGTTATATAGAGTATTCAGAATTTCAATGGGGTACCCAAAAAAAACGGAATTATTTTTAAAAGCCATATATTTTCAAATATTTTACAAAACAACCTTTATTTTTGCTGTCATCAGTCTTTCGACTGGTTTGATGCAATGTTCCATCTCTTCCTACCTTGAGCTAACCTCTTCAGCTCTACATATCTCTTACAACCGACAGCCTCAATTATCTGTTTCAAATATTCTAATCTCTACATTTCTTATCTTCGACTATTCCCTCCACTAACAAATTAACCAATCCAGCATGTCTCAAAATATGAGCTACTAGCCTGCCTGTTCTCTCTGCAAAACAAGCCTATCCACATCAAAATAATCTCCATTAAAACTAATACCTTTGTCCCACCGGTGATTCCACTGTTCGAAACATTTCCTGTAGTCATCTTTACAAATGACTGACATCTACTCCCTAGATTTTTTTTTTTTTTTTTTTTTTTTTTTTTGACCTCTTCAATGTTGTCAAACCGGTATCCTTTCATGCGTGAAAATAAGAGAAAGGCGCACGGAGCCAGGTACGGCGAGTAGCGTGGGGCAGTGGAATCATGCCATTTTTAGCCAAAAACTGCCTATTAAACAGAGACAGCTTTGTGTGCAAGTGCATTGTCGTGGTGGAAAAACCAGTCCCCTGTCTGCCAGAAAACGGGTCTTTTTTTAATGAACACTGTTGTGTAATCTTCTTAAAACTTCCAAATAAAAGGTGTTATTGATGGTCTGATGTGGGAGAACAAACTCTGAATGAATTGCGCCGTTAGCATCGAAAAAGCAAATGAGCATTGTTTTGATATTTGATTTGACGACATTATTTTGGACGGGGTGACAGTGACGTCTTCCATTGACTTGACTGTTGCTTTGTTTCTGGGTCGTAACCAAAGCACCATGAGGCTAAATCTTGATCAATTTCAAGCTGCTATTTAAAAGCACGACACATTTCAACTCGACGTTCTGTTTGATTGTCAGTCAGAACCCGAGGATCAAGCTTGGCAGCAAACCTTTCCAAACCTTCTGTTAACATTCACAGAACCGAGCTCCAAGATAACCCAATAATCTTGAGCAATTGTCTATCTACGGTCTGTGAGCACAAGCTCCCGAATTTTTTCAACATTTTCGTCTATTCGGGCAGTTGATGCACGTCCAGAAAGAGGTTTGACATCAATCGACATGTCGCCATCTTTGAATCTAGCGAACCACTCGTACAGCTGAGTTTTTCCCATAGCGTCATCTTTGTAAGCTGTTTTCAACATTAAAACAGTTTCAGCAGCATATTTACTGAGAAGGAAACAAAATTTCACATCTGCACTTTGTTTACTTAAACATCATCAAAAACGAAACATTAACTATCTTGGGTGGAGTACGCGTTTCTGCCGCTAGGCGTGTATACCGCAACTCATTGCCAATAGAGCGCCGCCTGTGTTATCGACCTGGCTTGTTTTGTTTTTCGGCAGTGATTGTTTTTGCTGGCCAGTCCATTCAAAAGGTAGAATGTGTGAAATTTTTAGTTTTGCATATTGATCATAATTTATATTGGACACAGTACTAGAAATTCGTTTATAAATCCAGGCGTATTTATTACTCCTAACTTTCAGATTCAGGCCTAAAATGAAAATGTTCAGACGTAATCTTATATATATATATGAAATAGACGTGTGTTTTCCTATATTTAACTTTTCAGCCACCACTATCTAGCACAAATCACTGGTCTTTGTGTGTGGAAGTAGCTTGGAGTTTTATGTTGTGCACAACGTTAGCCGAATGTCGTCAGCTGTGGGGATGTGGGAGATATGATGGTTAAAATTGGTCGATGCAGCGCATTTTCATATTTAGACCAAAAACATGTGTCTCCGTGTATGTCACTCTGCTGCCACAACTACATACCATAGACCATTGGTGTTTGTGTGTGGTAGTGGTATCGTGTCTCCTATCGTGTACTATGGTGGTTAGATGGTATCTATGGAGGTGTGGGAGATATGGTTGTTGAAAGTGGTCAACCTGCGGCACTTTCATATTTGTAGCAAAAATGTATGTGTCATGGTGTATCACTTTTCAGTCAAAAATATCTAGCGCAAATCACTGGTGTTTGTGTGTGGTAGTAGCACAGAGTTACCCGTCAATCACAAAGTTGGCCGAATTTCGTAACTGTGAGAGTGTGGGTGATATGGTGGTTGAAATTTGTCGATCAAGGATATTTTCGTATTTCGATCAAAGACATGTGTGTCCGTAAATTTTACTTTGCTGCCTGAACCACATAGCGTAGATGACTGGTGTTTGTGTGTGGTAATAGCATCGAGTCTCCCATCGTGCACTATGGTGGTTAGATGTCGGTTGCTGCCAATCCAAATTCTTTACAAACACGAACGAAGTCGTGTGTACCAGCTAGTTATATTATAATTACGAAAATACATATTTATAGTTTACAGCCTACCCCAACACAATTTAAAACTGAAAATATGTTTAAATGTACCAATATATTATATACCAAAATTGTGAAGTAGGTTAATATAATTCTTGATTTTATTGCATTTGTAACAATAATTTTTTAATTTTACACAATGATCTTCATCTTCAGTACACACAGTAACTGATGAGTTATTAAGTGTTTTTGATCGTTCATTTGCTTGTTGACCCCCTGGATTGCGTGAAGTCGGAACAGGCCTACTGGTAGTAGCTGAAGAGCCTGATGATTTGTCAGCAGCTGATGTTTCTCCATTTCCTGGCATTCCTCGTTTACCGGTGCTAGTAATAGTTTTATCACCACTACTTGTCTTGACTGCATCGCCAGGGTTCCAAGAAGAAAAACGTGCTATCGGTCTGAAATTTAGTACACACGTTCCTAAAGAAATTTTATTTCATAAAACGTTGCATGTGAAGCCGTCAAACGTATGAAAAATGTATAAAGTTGACCCTGGCGTTGCGGTCGAAACCTTGTCTTTACAACTGGTATAAATTTAAAGTCAGTAATTTTACGAGACATTCTCACTTCCTTTGTTAAACGAAAATCGCACGAACTAGAATTGTCTTTTACGATTGGATGCAGCGACGTTTACAGTTTGTTCAATTTTAGCTATCGTGATGTCCATATGGGGATATTAGTCTGTTTTGCTTTTTTTGCTTCTGAATGTCATATGGAATAATATTCTGGGGCAATTGTACTCATAGAGACAAAGTTTTCAGAGCCCACAAGGGAGTAATAAGAATTATGTGTGCAGTTAGCAGTAGAATTTCATGTAAGAGATCTGTTCAATAAGTTAAGGATTTTAACAATGGTGGCTGAGTATATATTCACGTTAATGTTCTTTGTAGTCACGAATTCTACTTTGTTTGAAACAAATAGTAAGGTACACAATTATGGCAATAGAAGTAAAAATGATCTTACAATTCGTCATCATTTGTTCAGAAAGGGGTTCGATATTTGGGGATACATATCTTCGATAAGCTCCCAACACATATTAAATGTCTAGGAGATGTAAGATTATTTTAATTTAATTTTAATTGCAATGGAGCACACGCTCTGGTGGCAATTTCCCTACACACCCATCTTCCCCCTATCCTGCACCCACCTACATTTGCCCTCTACAAATTTTAACTTTAAATTCTTTTAACGTTTTCGGTAAGTTATTCATCATTTCCCTTGGTAACTCATTCCAATCCCTGACACCCTTACCTTAAAAAGAAAATCTTCGCACACCCTTGTGCCTGAAATCGAACGCCAGCTTATGGTAATGGTCATCTTTTCCCAACCATACACTACTTTTCATACTTTCTCCAATAGCTTTCCATGCCTCATCACCAGTATACGCCCTGTACACTCCCATGACCGTCCTCATTTTCCTCCTGTCTTGCAATGAATCCCATTACAGCTACTTTATCATATCTGCCACTGATTGGATTATGTGATAATTTCCAGAAACAAATCTAGCAGCCCTTTTTTGCACCCTCTACAATTTCTGTATTTGATAAGCAAAATGTGGGTCCCGTACTACACTACCATGAAATTCAGGAAAACATTTTTAATCGGCAACTCCTTCTCCTACGTCGAAGAACATATTTGTAAGGTATCAACAAAAAAACTGCCAGTAGTTTGTGTAAATGTAGTTGATATAATGTATCATGTATGCTATGACTGTGCATATTCTGGTGTATGTATTAATTTGTTGTGAAATTGTTTAACTGTAAATTGACAACTTTCCACATCCTTCGGAGCCACTCTCTTGTATTCTGATCATGAAAGATTGCGTGGGTATATTGGAGATCGCGATTCCGCTACAACAACATTAAATAATATCGTTGTAATACTGCTGTTGTCAGTCGCAATACGTATTATTTACCAAGCATTAATTCCGTTGTAATATAGCCTGGACCATTATTTTCAACCAGAAATTAGGTGGTAATACTGCCTTGTCCAGCATGAAACCGTCAAACGTACTTCGGAAATATTTTATAGCGGAGTCTTGCGTTTGACGACTGCAGTATTATGCTGCCAGCTCCTCACGGAATCGCGATCTCCAGTAACCCCGATTGCGTTGTATAATGCTTCTTTTTTGCTACATTGCTGCCTGATAACCACTTTCGCAGTATCATTATGTTATATAACTCTATAATTACTGTTTCTAATGAATTTAGGGATATTTTCTAAGCTGCCTTCTATATAAAATATTTGTACTATAATGATTCTGTTAGTTCGTTGAAAACAAACCGATCTTTCGTTCACCAAAGATAATTTGTAATACATGTAATTGAAAACTGTAATCTGTATCTACCATGGTATCTACAAGAGCGCCAGAAGTCGATTGTCTATGTTTGGTTTGTTGCCAGCTAGTATTGTCTGTGGTTGCCAGTGAGACTTTAGTTTTGTTTTCATGAAATGCTGATTAAGGCATGTCATCTGAAGAAGGACCTGAACTGCGTGATTTAATCGCCCAGACGTTGGAAAATAATGGGATTTTGGCTAAAATACGGGTGACTATAGTTTTTGAATTCTTCTCGGCGTATTTATTTAATAAATTTAATTTGAAATTGTTCCAGCAATTCGTAAAATTTAAATTTTTAATCGTTGCGTTTAGTTGGACACTAAGATTTCATAAAGAATGGATGATTGTCTCACCTATTTGTATCTTCTACCCCTACTTCACTGCATATTAATAAATCTTCTACAAGGATTTGTTTATTTATTTTATTCACCATATGATACATTTTCATCTGTATTGGTTTCGTCATTTTAATTTTATATATGTAAGGTATATAATTTGTAAATTTGTACAATCTATAAATATATGGCATATACATAAAATTTAGTACAATTTTTCTATAGCTTCTAGTTTATTAAACACAGTTTTATATACTATGACTTACTTTAAATAATCTTCTACAGAATAATAAACATTTTCCACTAGATACATCCTTAAAAAGTTCTGGGTTTTTTTCTTCCCTTAATTTTCACTCGCAGTTTGTTGTGAAATTTCACTCCCCGGTGGAAAAAACGAATTAGACTTATACTTTTTAATTTCCTTTCTATTTGAAGATCATTTTTTGATCTTATGGATTAAGTATGGATGGAACTGTTTGTGGTAAAGTCTTGTAAGTTATTTTTTACTTGCATGATAGAGTTGAAGATATAACAGGATAGAACTGTCAGGATACCTAATTTTCTGTGGTCTACTGGAGATTGTGATTCCGCTACAACAACTTTCAGTAATATCGTTGGAAAACTGCTGTAGTCAGTCGCAAGACGTATTGTTTTCAAGCACTAATTACGATATAATACAGCCTGGACCATTATTTTGAAGCTGAAATTAGGTTGTAATACAGCCTGGACCAGCATGAAACCATTAAATGTACTTGGGAAAGAATTTCTAGTGGATTCTTGCGTTTGACCACTGAAGTATTTTGATGTAAACTCCTGGCGGAATCGCCATCTCCAGTAATCCCATTTTCTGAATATGTCCTTACAATGGGTTCTTGAAGTTTTTGCTGTTATCCTTACAGACCATTTTTGTAATTTGATAATTATATTTACATTTCTTTCTTTTGCTTGAAGCCCAAAAGATGATTCCGTATGATACTATTGATTGAATGTTTGCAAAGTATACTGCTTTGAGGCTATCATCATTACATATAGGAGCTAAAATTCTAAGTGCAAAACATTGGAGTTGATATTTTCTTTCCCAATAATTGTAGGTGATCATTCCACTTGTGATAAACGGTCATTCCTAGAAACTTTGTACTAGCAACACACCCAATGTTTTCTTTATTCAGTTTCAAGTGTATTTGTTGAAATCTGTTAACTGAAAGGAATTTGATGGTGTTTGTTTTATTTATATTAAGGTTCAATTTATTTTTTGGATTTTTTAAGACCTCTATAAGATCTGTGTTTCCTATAGCCTGGTGTTCATTGATCCTGAGTAAATGTCATGTTTCCACGACTACTGTTAAATTTTGGATAGAATAAGGCCATATGTAGGGATTCTATCATTACCGTGGCGCCACAATCTGATGATTGATTCGTATAGAACTCGACGAGACAAATTGAAAGTAAAGAATAATTTTTTTTAATATCTCGCTTAGCTCTCAAGGTATCGTATCTCAAAATTGACGTAGTTAGGTTGAAATACGGCCTGGACCAGAAAAACATGTCACTATAGCCAAACTTGATGATGAATTCGTATGTAACTCGACGAGATAAATGGAAAATAAAGAATAAAGTTTTTTGATATTTTGCTTAGTTCTCGAGATATTGTATCTCAAAAGTAAGGAGGTTAGGGTGAGAATCGGCCTGGACCAAAAAAAATTTTTTCACCAAAACCACCATATCTACACTGAGGAAATGGACTATAGGTGGTTTATTTTCTTCCTAGTGATTGTTGCTAGGTTGAAATACGGCCTGGACCAGAAGAAAAAACACCAAAAGCTGAAGGAACTATACATATGACTGATTTTTAACATGATATATCTCGAAAACCAAGCAAGATATCAAAAAAAAAAAATTATTCTTTATTTTCAATTTGTTTCGTCGAGTTCTACAAAAATTCATCATCAGATTTTGGCACCACGGTAATGATAGAACTGCCCCATATGTTAAGAGAGTAGTAACAGAAGCTAGTTGTAATCAATTGTCAAACACTAAAATTAAAACTTTTGTGGGGTTAAATGTATTACATCAAAATATCGGAGGGTCAAGGTACAAAGTGGGGAAGTTGCTGATTTACACAAATGAGTTTAATGTTGTGAATAGAATTGATGTTTTATTCTTGTGTAAATGCCCTATATAATTATAGGAATAAACATGTTAAATATAACCGACTATACATAGATTCTCATTACTATAGGAGTTGTCACTTTTGATAGAAATGCGTATACTTTTAGCGATATCAATATTAGCAAGGTTTGTTTGGATCAACATTTTGAAGCCAATGCTGCATAATAAATTTCAGTAATTGGGAACAATAGGTACTATGAAGAACACTCTGTAGAATCTTTGTTCCCTTTATGAAGCAATTTGAACTTCTACTAACATTTTTAAGCAGCAAAATAGCAATCATGTTTGCTTCTTTACAGGTTTAAATCATCTCAATTTTTGCTGGGGCTAATATTGTATTTGGGTAATATCTAGATCGCGATAACGCTGCAACCACTTACCGCCTCGCGATGTAAACACTTCCCGATGGAGAGAGTATGACGTCACTGTGTTTCCTTGAGTGACGTGTTCAGTCTTCGATCGATTTGAGAATACAGTTTAGGCCATAGAACGTGACCAATAATAATAAAAAAATTATGGATTGAAAAGGTTAAAGAAAATTATTACTTGCACAATTAATAATATTATTGGAAATTGGAATACACAATTTCCAAATCATATCTATCACTGTTAGTATGGTTCAGGCTGCGTTTCAACCTAAATGCAAATGGTTACTCACGGAATCTTGTTTTTATAAATATTTTATTTCGTATGAATGATTTTAATTGCAATTTCAGCCATGCGAGGAAATATAGAAGAACGGAATCAAATACAAATCAATGGAATTGTGACTAATAACGTTAACGCTAATGAACCATATCAAGTATCAGTTTAGAATGTTGTACATATTTTAATAATATTATTAATTGCGCAAGAGATAATTTTCTTTAATTTTTTCAATCCGTAACTATTTATATTGTTATTACTATTGATTACATTCCATGGCCTAATGTGTATTCTCAAATTGATCAAAGACTGAACACGTCACACACGGAAACACAGTGACGTCACACTCTCTCCATCAAGAAGTGATTACATTGCGAGGCGGTAAGTGGTTGCAGCGGTATCGCGATCTAGATATTACCCTTGTATTTATGAATCCACATTACTGGCAGCCTTTTGTGTGATGTTGCATAATATGGCATCATTGTCATATCATGATAAAGAATTAGGAATTGAAGTATGTGAGGCTCTCTCCACTTAAAATTGGAGATAGCTTGTGAAATTGCAGATAGAAACTATAAGCAGTCCTAGTGATATTATATACACATAATAATCTGACTAGCCTTGTGTGTTGAACGAGTTACCCCATGTAGAAATTGTTAGCCAGCTCGTACTGTAATACCAATATTAGCAAGTTTGTATGGATTTTGAATTCCTGTATTTTCCACACATTTTTAAAGGAAAGTTGTATGTTGCCTCTGGGAATAGTCTCACTTAATATTAAAGCTCATTTTAAGCAATACCGCTAATCTTAGTAAGGATATTGAAACATCTAAAAATAACAAATGTGTTGTCCTAACCAACTTGACAAACAAGGTCGCTGACATGAAATTATTGTTCAATTCCTTATTAACAGTATTTCACAAAAGGCCTAGGTGCAACTGAGTTTATCAATTCATACGAGATAAAAATAGTTTAACCAATTCACAATTTGGTTTTTAAATTGTGTGTATGTTTTTGTTTTTGTTTTTTTTTGTCAGTAGAACAAGCAGTACATATTAGAGTTTGGAGCAAGTATGAAGGCGGGTCACGGGCGGATGCGCAGTAGCCTGTGGAGCTGTACCACGTGACTCACAGCCAATCGCGTGTCAGTAGCTTTCCTGTGTTCGTTCTGTGCGCGTCGTGCAGTGTTCGTCAAGTTTACAGTTTATTTCACTTATAGTGTTCCGTGTTTAGTGATTATTTTGCCCTCATGGGGTTCATTATGAGTGATGGTAAAGAATCACGCCAAGTGTTGCACAAACAAGCGAGAGGAATAGTGTTCCGTGTGTATCAGTACTTGAAAATGCAGTCTTCTTTTGAGTCCGCGCCACCATGTGGTGCGAGTTGCGCCGTTGCCAAGTGGCAGGAGCAGACGGCTGAAGCTTGTGGTGTTGGTTTGCGTGACAGAAGCAAATTGGCAGCGTCGCAACACATCTCCCCTCTCTCTCTGCGCAGAACGCGTAGCCCACCCGCCTTGGTACGTGCTCCAAACTCTAACATTTAGCATTAACATTTAGGAATATTTTTTGAACATGAAATTCTCATACAAAAATTAAGGTATTATGGTGTTGGCTAGGTGGCATTGTTAATCGATGGTTTGGTTCTTACCTTCAGAACAGAAAAATGAAAAGTGTCATCGAAACATTTTAATGCTGCGTATGTGGCTCTCTGATTTCTAAGTGAGATTTCATATGATGTGGAGTACTTCAGGATTCTGTATTGGGTCTAATGTTATTCGATATATTTAAATGAAGTATCTTATGTTACAGCTAAACTCAAATTTGTCATAAGAATTATGTGTGGATTTGATGTACTGTTTGAGACCAATTTAGATTCATAGTTGTCATCCAGTAAGCTAGCCGCCCCCCAGCTGCCGCAAAAGATTCTAGTGGTCAGAAACTCCAAAATTAGACAGTTTACTGAGCCCCTTAGGGAAAGGGGGATAGATCGAGGATGAAATCCAGTGACCATATTGTATTCTGGGAGGTATAATCCATAGTGTGGAACAAGCCATTCCAGATGCCAGTGAACAGACTGAGCGTAGCACACTGCCGATTATGGCACATTTTGGCACCAATGATGCTTGCCACCATAGGTTGCAGGTTATCCTCTCTACCTTATGATGGCTGGCTAGAAGGTTGAACTCTGTGGCTAGCGGCCAAAAGATTTCAGCAGAGAAAAGTCTACAGCATTGTCAATAGAACTGGCAGACCCGTGTTAAGGGACTGAATTTGGTAATACGTCATTTCTGTGATGGTCTTGGTTGCAGATTCCTCGATCTATGCCCTGGGGTTGAATTGTGTATGGCTCCCTAGAATAGATAGTTGTGCACTACACATATGAACTGACTAGATGGGCGAAATACAGCTATGGGAAACCCCAATAAGTACACTACTTCATATTAGCACTATCTTAAAAGAATATTGACAGATAAAAAGTTCTTTCAGGTAACTGTAGAAATGTTTTCAACAAATTATTATTAGCAGCATAGAACCAGATATCATAAGATTTACAGAAAGCTGGTTAAAATGTAAATTTTAATAGTTTGAACATTTCCTGTAAGTATAGATTAAATTGCCGTGGAGATGGTGTATTTATAGCTGTTAGTAAATACCTCCCATGTAACAATTTATGTTGATATGGTCTATCAGATCACGTGGATCAAGCTCAGGACATCCAGGACAAAATCTGTGATAACTAAGCCCCGGATTCTTAGGTCCGAACCTATTTTGTTCCCAACCTAATATCCTCGAAATTTTAACTTTCTCTTACGTCTACTCTATAAACTAATAATATTCATAAATTTAATAGGACCTAAAATAACCTAATTTTTATGTTATGACCTAAAATGACCTAATTCGGTTTTTAGAACCTAAAATGACCTAATTCGATGTACTGATCCAGTTCGACTGTAATTTTGTTACTTAAACAAATGTCCAACCGGATTAGCTCAGGGCTACGGTCTGTGGAAGACGCCATGGGTTCGAACCCAACCATCAGCTGTTCTGACGTGGTATTCCGTGGTTTTCCTTTTCCCCTCCAGGCAATTGCGGGAACAGTGCCTTATGGACAGATTACGGGTAGCTGCTTCTTTTTCCATCTTCCTTCTCAAAAATTTCGTTTTCTTCTTCTACATCGATCCAAATTAATGTTACATGGCGATCCGGCCAGTCACCATCACCAGCTGTATCTATTATTACGTGAAACCTAAGATCTAAGACACTGCAAGTGTGAGCAGTATGGGAATGATCCCTAACATAGTCCGAGGGGTAAAGTCGAACTTGGAGGGTAAACGAACTATGTTTACGTATAAAATGGAAGAATTTATTTTAAAATTGGAATAACTATTCACCACAATATTAAATAATGTGTTTTAACCTAATTGTTGACAGTAACGTTGAGAAAAGCTGTAACAATACGGTGTGGCGACTTCACATTATTACAAAGGTTTAAATTCAGTAGAAACAAATCGACAAAGCAAGTTTTAAACATAGCACTTTAAACATTAACAATCTCAGGAACGCAAACCATTTCTGAGAATTTAACAGTTGTATACCGTCATCGTTCAGTGGTAACACGGAAATTAAAATATTGTGTAGGCCTACATAAGTTTAGTTCCGTAATTAAAAGCAATAATGCCTAAAAAGAAATCTTCAAGAAGTAGTCACCTGCGAGAGTGGTTAGGAACGAATAAGAACTTTTCTAAAGATGAGAGAAAATTATATATTCTCAAGCATGTGTGAAACCAGTAAGTTTAATTTGTTTTATATACATATATCTTTTATAATTTTAAAAAATAAATTAGATTTTATTTGTTTTCATTTATAAAGTAACGTAAAGTGACAGTCTAGACTGCTGGATGAAATTTCATAAATTAACTGGCTATTATCCGGGGTGTTATATTCAGGTGGACTATTTTATTTTTGATTTCTATATAAGTGACTGCAGAAAAATGATCCCACGTACTACAGTATCAGAATTCAGCAACTCATTTGGCAAAAGTTACCAGGAGAAACGGTTCCGAACAGAAGCAGAGTTTCATTACAAGTTCAAAGCTGGGTGCAGAAGATTCGTTTCACCTGAATCTGTGTGAAGCTCTCACCGCCGCTAATATACCAGTTTCAACAGTCCAGAATGCAGTCCTGAAAACCATTTTGGAAGAATTTTGCAACAGAAAAATATCAGATGAATTCACTTTAAGAAAGAATTACTTGCGTCAGCTGCAAGTGAAAATCACTGAAGAACTAGTGGACATTGCTGACCACTTCATCTGGTTAAGTGTAGATGAGACGACAGATGCCTGCGGCAGATACATAGCGTTGTTGTGGGCAAGCTCGCATGTGAGGGACGTAGTATACCCCAAGTCATTATGTGCAGAGAACCTCCAATGACTAACCAGTCTTCTGTGGTAATTGCTGTAAGGGATGCATCAAAACTGTTATGGTCCAGAACACGAGGATAAATTGTCGTTGGTGACAGACAGTGCAGCTTATGATAAAAGCAGGAGAGCGTTTGAAGGCATTCCATCTTCGAATGGTCCATGTCACCTGTCTAGCTCATGGGCTGCACCAGGTAGCTGAAAAAATTCGGGAACAGCACCCTGTAGTTAAAGAGATAATTCCTTCAGTGAAGAAAATATTCCTGAAAGCGCCAAGTCGAGTAGTTACTTTCATCGATACCCCTCCTTCCTGAGCCAGTAGTGACACGATGTGGGACCTGGCTCTCAGTCGCAGTATATTATGCAGAAAACTATGAGAGCATCACGGAGGTCATCGAATCATTAGATGAAAGCGAAGCTATTGCTATAGTAAATGCAAAGAAAGTGTTGCACTCAGTACCAGCTGTACAGAAGTTGAAATATATAAAGGCAAATTTTTACAATTTTCAATCAAGAATTTGGAAGGAGGTACTCTACCGTTCACGAAAGCACTTCAAATCAAACAAGAAGTGAGGGCCAAAGTGGCTCCTGGACAAGTTGGGGTGTCTATAGCTCAGAAGCAGGAGTCTGTTTTAGCCCGCAGTCCAGATTTCAAGAGGATGGAATACATAGGCCGTGTCCACTGTGGTCTAAAGAAACAAGAATATTGCCTTGGAATCCTAAGGAAATCGCTGATACAAAGTTCACACTACTGACCACATGTGACGTAAAGCGTAGTTTTTCCGCATTCAAGAGAATTTGAACGGAAAAAAGAGGAGGATTTACTCCTGAAAATCTGTCAAAATATTTCATTGTTCAGTGTCATATTAGAAGTTTTAAATGAGTTGTTTACCATACACAATACAGACGAAGTATTTTGAACATAATAGTGGTTTATTTTGCATATTTTAATGTGATCGACCAATGACATGTTGGAAGTTTTTAAGGAGTACTTGACATTGTATTGTAAAGTCAACAATATTTTTAACACTATGGCAGTATATATTCCGTGTTTTAAATTTTATTTCCCTTAAAAACGTGTAAGTTCCTAAATCAGAATTTTAAAAACCTATAAAAGCCTAAAACGTGAGTTGAATAAACCTAAATTTGGTTTTTTAGAACCTAAAAATCCGGGGCTTAGTGATAACTGTCTTCTACCATCCACCAGATGCAGATGTAGTTATTTCTGAGGTATTAAGAAATAGTGTAAATAATATAGATAATCAATCCAGTTCATCAAATAATAAGAGTTGACTGTTGATGTTCAAATTACTATTGGCAGAGCTAAAATATCATGTGAAATCATTCTCAACCTGTTCTCAGATCAATGTGAACAGCTGTTTTCTGAATCAATACAGTGTCATAACAGTAATGAAAACATTTGACGTCTTTTCTTTACAAATAGGCCTGAATTATTTATGGACATTTCAACTATCACAGCCTTAAGTGATCACAAAGTGGTAATTGCTACAATAAAATTAACAACTGAGTGCCAAAAGAAGGATCATTTACTAATTCGAAAACGCCTTAAAGGAGTGTTTTAGAATGTACCTGAGGGATTAGTTATCATATCTTCAAAGTAACGATAGGCACCGTTGAAGAGTCGTAGTGTCAATTTATATGTATAGTCAGTGTATGTGAGAGCATAGATATACTGAAACAAACAGTCAAGGTATACATGTGAAAAGTCTACTCAAAAACCAAACAAGGGGGCATTCATGCTCTAGAAGAGTGAGGTCTAAACATAGCTGAGAGGATGTATTAAATATGCCATGCATGAAGCCTTTAATGACTTCTGATGCAATTTATTTTCCAATATCCTCACTGAAAACCCAAAGAAATTTGTGTACTATGTAAAAAGTCAGCTGTAGTGACAATATGCCATTAGTAATTCAAAATGGAAGTGAAATTAATGACAGCCGCAGCAAGGCTTCTGTATTTTATAAAGAATTCAAAAATTCATTCACAGGCAGATGTGGGGAAAAATAACACAATTGAAATTGAGATGAATCCGTTAGGAATAGATAGTGTAGGTATTTTAAAAGAATTAAAACTCCTAAAGTGAGGGGCTAACTTTTTAGGAAAAATTTACTCCTGACTGAAAAAAATTGCTTAGATAATATTCATTTTCAAGAAAGGAGATTGAAGGCTCCTAGGAATTATTAGGGCGCTAATGACCCCGCCGTCGACGTGCTCATGAGCCCTAATAACAACAACAGGAATTATTGACCCATATCTTTACTGTATTTTTCTATTTCATATAAAATATTCGTGTCCAAAGTTCCATCAAAATCTGATAATAAATGTGGTCTTGTATAAAAATTAAGGGTTGTGAAGGGGGAGAGGGGTGGTTTTTTTATATTTTTTGATCATAAACCTTCTCCATGGAAAAATATGTGTGTGTGTGCCAACTTCTATTAATCTCTGATAC
Organism: Vandiemenella viatica; assembly: GCA_031002005.1. Taxonomy (NCBI): domain Eukaryota; kingdom Metazoa; phylum Arthropoda; class Insecta; order Orthoptera; family Morabidae; genus Vandiemenella; species Vandiemenella viatica. The sequence continues at coordinate 175,220,735 of JARYHS010013630.1, forward strand.
ATATATACCATCATCCATTTTTATATACGAGACTTGCTGTTACCCATGACTTCGTACGTGTGGATTTAGAATTTGATTGCTAGAATTGGATACACGAAGCTGAAAGGTACCTAAAATATGGTGGGAACGCTATCAATATACCATTCTACCGTCGAACCTGTCTCATTTATTCATATTGGAAAAAAAGTATCCTATTTCGTTCCTAATGATACAAAGTATTTTGGTGTATTGGTATACACATATAGTCGTCAAAATGTAAAAAAAAAAAAAAGGGTGGAGACTTACTTTCGCATATATAATATTATTCGTTTAGATCACACAAAAACTTCCAGTGGAAACCAGTATACCCTGAATAAAGTAAACACTTAGGGCACTATTCTATCGCCAAAGATTTGCCAGAACATGGTATCCTTACTACAAAATCCTAGGCTTGGCTCAAACTATGAAAAACAATTCATAAAAATTTTTGCTCCCAGTGGGGTTTGAACCTGAAGCCACACGGGAGTTTACCTAAGAAGCAAGCACGTTACCACTGCTCTATGCTGCCATTGCCCTCTAACATTACGCATTACAAAAAACATATAGATATTATGCGTTTGTCTTTCACAGTTTGGATAGTTTTCATAATTTAATGACAATATGTTCTTATCTATACAGAATATGGTTTCCCATGTCCATCCTAATGTCAAATAGCATCTCCTTGTCAAATTTCATCACAACTGGAATAGCCGTTTAGCCTAAGATATGTAACAAAATGGACAGACAGAGGCATTTATAATATTAGTATAGATTGTGGATCTTAGATTTCAACTTGTTAGAGTCCAGATGTAACGATGTATGTCTTTATGTTGGAACCAACCATTTGTTATTATTAATCCATGTTGATTGCAAGCTTCTATTAATCTTTCTCCATCTTTAGTCACTGTTTCTTCCCCAAAGTACCCAAAAATAGGGCGATTTGTTTCCAATTCTTGCATTTAGCTCCCCTAATAAGATTATTTCTTTGCTCTCTTTGATTAAATCCTGAATTCTTGTCAGTTCATCATAGGAGGAGTCGTTCTTTGCCATTAGAGCATCTTTATTTGGAGCATAGATGACCCCAATAACTACTATGTTGAAAGAAGCCTATCATTGATTTATTCCAAGCATTTTATACACCTTTTATAGTTTTTCTTAATGGCCAGTGCTTCTTCACTCCGAGCCCTTTCCTCTTTTGGAACACTACGATATTATGTATATATATCCATATTTTTCTTCTGCACATTTCCCTACCTTTTTTTGTTTCAGTCAGTGTTACAATAATATCTGTTATCTTTATCTACTTGTGAAAATATACCGTTTCTAAATCTCATTCTGTTAATTATAGTCATAATTCCTCTAGCCCTTGTTTTGTTGCTGATGTCCCATTTGGTTTTCCAATTATTTAATACACTGATTTTTACTTCTGCTATATAGTCTGTATATGGTATCCGAATATTGAGCATGGTGCCAGTTCTAGTTGCCTCCTTTTCCATTGCCAATTCGGTCTACTTTTTCATTAAATTTAATCCCTACATGAGCCTTAATCCAGAGGAAGTTGATGGAACCTGTGTCTTCCAGAGCATTCATCTACTTCCTGCACTATGCTTATTATGTGCTGGTTCATTTTCTTGCTCCAATATTTTGTTTTGAATAGAATTCAGTACACTCTGTGAGACTAGTATCATTGTTTCTGTTAATTTGGAGCAGTACTTCACCTTTAAAATAGCTTTGTCTTCTGCAGTTTACATAGATGTGTCAGGTGGCAGTTTACACAGTATAGATGTTTATGGTGTTACTTACACATACTGATGGTTCAAAAATTGCAGTTTGTTCAAAATACTTCCTTGCTGACAGATTGAAGTTTTTGTACTGATTATCCCCAACAGTCATATAATATACTGGTAGCTGAATCATGATCAAGATCAAATGGTATTTGTGTGGAGGAAATTGCTTAGTTGGAATCATTTTGTCTGCTAGTTCTTCCAACTTCCTGTAGTTTTAATGCACTTCTGAGAGTCAGAATTTTTTTCTACTATCCAACAAGCTACTCAAATTTTTACACTTAGAGATAGCTGGAATGTCCAAGTATGCTAGCCTCACCACAACAAATTTACCTGAAAACCTGTTTCTTCTGGTATGCAGAGGCATCTCCCAGGCCTCAACTAATAAAGCATAAGTGGGTGGTAGATTTCATGGCACCAAGAAATGTGAATACAACGGTACTGGAGTTTCTCTATCCTGAAAAAAATTCTGACCCTTGGGCTGCTATACAAATTACATTCATGGTCACTTTTGGATCGTATTAGGGTTCTGTATATCATTAAAAGGATATTGGGATTTGCACCCCACCAACACTTGTCACAGAGCAAATAATATACAGAACTTATACAGGAGATGACTACTTGATAAATGTGGGTATCCATTTGAGTTTGGAGTCCATCAGTACCATACATTAGTTTCCTAACCTGTTTTGACCACTTTGAGTTCTATCCATTTCCTATTGAAAGTAGCAACTGAAGACTGCTAAAATTTGAAGTGTCAAAGAAACTCTTGGGCATTTTTTTTTTACAGTTTTATTAATTTACATAGTTTCCTCGTGTGCCATTCACAATAAATGGCCATAAGACCGAGTAACTGAAATTTAAGGAAGGACCCAGTAGTTGCTGTATTTTTACGAAGTATGACATATTCAGCCTCTAGTTGGTATTACATCTATGGTATTTCTCGTAATACAGCCAGAATTTCATTTACTGCTCCATCATGTAACGTTGAAACATGACATGACAAACAATTGAAGTCTGATCCTAAGCTTTAAAACAGCTAAAACTGTATCGAAATCTGCTCAATAGTTTTTTAGTTTTAATGGAACATACATATAGTATGCGAGCAACTATAGCTCCAATCCACTGTTCCCCTCTCCCTGTCCTATGTTTGGATTTGCCCCACCATGTTCCTGACCAACAGTCGTTCTGTGAGACCGTCTCCTACACTGCCCTCCTTCCATAATGTTCTCCTGTTGGCAAAGCACAAAGTCCCAAAATATTCATAGTTTTTCCTGTTCTTGTGGTTTTTTTTTTTTTTGTGTGTTCACCCCACGAAACCATCATCTAAGGTAAGTGGTGGTTCATTTCGTTATCCTTTTTTTGTAAATCCATTCGCTGCTTAGCTCTTATTATTTCCTGGTTAATAAATATATATACATATATATACTGGTTTCGTTTTGTAGATACAAATGCACACTAAAGTGGCCCTTATTTTTCAACTTACAAAAAGACCTCCCACCTCTCCTACATTGTTCCATTTAAAGAAAAAGCAATCTATTCAAAATTTTAGCTCATTCGGACAAGTACAAGGTGACCCTCATTGACTCTGGAGTTTAGGTTTGCCTACAAGTCTTAATTGTTTATAAACTGTATTTTTTTATATTTTTCCCTAGCGTTATAATTCTTCAGTCTTATACTTTTAATATTGTAAAGATAAAAAAACTAACTTAGTCCACAACCTGATGGCTGATTTGGTCCTCCTGAAGAAGACATATTAAACCACAGTGTCAAGAGGTAGAGTGGCCAGTTCCTTTTGTCTGGGGTGTACAGTTTAACTTGGAACAGTTATTTTACGAATACTTTAGCATTATCTGAAAACTGCTGAATCTATTTTCACTAAATTTTCATTTTTTGTATCTCAGAACTGTTCGATTTTACCCTCACAGATCTAAAGAACACATTTCAGTTTTTTTTTTCTCAAGAAATCAAATTCCATGTTGATTTACTACTATAACATTAATTGTCCAGTCAGAAACGTGTATAAACTTTTATGAAAAATCGTCTAACAATAAGTGCATCGTGTATGCCATCAAAAGCAAAAAGCTCGTATGTATAAGCAGATATAGGTAATTCTACAATAACCATTATGCCTCAATTTCATCGTGGATTCTCATGTAACTTTGAGACAAATCGAAATTGAATATTTAAAAAAAAAAAAAAAAAAAAAAAAAAAAAAAAAAAAAACATTGATTTATACGTTTGATAAATCGTCTCTCATAATATGGTTAAGTTGAAATGTGACCTAGATTTGATTTCCGTTAGATGATGGATTCTCATCTAACTTGAATGGTGTGATATCGTATCAGTAAATTGAGATGGTTAGTTTGAAATGCTACCCGGATGAGAAAAAATTTCGACAGAGTCACAGGAAACTATATGCTTAAAATGTACAATGGGTGCTTTAGTTTCTTCTTAGTGGTTGTGGTTAGGTTGAAACGTGGCCTGGACCAGGAAAAATCGGAGAGTAGTTTACATCGTGATTTTGTTGTCAATAACACAGTGCTTATGAAATTACTAATATTAATTACAAATAATAAAAAATTCTTTGTGCTATAATGAGATCATTCAGCTACAGGTTACATTTCAACTGAACCAAAATCTTAACTAATGTTACCTCTACAAAATTAAACTACGCAGAAGCGCTTAAATTTATTAAATGCATCGCAAAATACATTTCTCTAAAAAAAACATTGTTTACTTCAGGATTCCTAGTACGTGTAGCATAAATGAACACAATTAATTTCATCATAAATTTACAGTATGAACTGCAACTGGAATAATGCACTCGCAATTAAACATTCATCTTATTGCGATATAAACTTGACCCTAAGACCGTGGCCAAAAATACAAGGAACTATACCTATAACTAATTTTTTACATTCGATGTTTCTAATACTTAATTCAGATATGAAAAGAATAATTTCACTACTTTCGATTTGTCTCATCAAGTTACAAATTGCTGCCCCATATGCAATTAATTATATAAAATGGATAGAAGCTAGATTATGTCAAAACCTTATGTGTATAGCAAAGAATGTGATACCAAAAAAAAAAAAAAAACAGTAGATTGTTCTAAAACTGTTTTTATTTCCAACACTAAAGGCTTAATACGAAGTTCTATTGATGTTAAAAATCATCAGCCTATGCATTAACTACTGTCAACAGAATGAATCTACTTTCAGCTCCAAACGCCAGATATTTCAGCTGACATTCATATCATTGAGAACTTAAATAGATTATAATAAAAGCTAGATTATGTCAGAAACTCACATGTATAGCGCAAAATGTAATACAAAAACGTTCAGTTTTCCTAAACTCTATATACCTCCAACACTAAAGGTTTACTACAAGGCTCTTTTAATCACTGTGAAGTGAATGAATATACTTTGTGCTCCAAATGCCAAATATTCAGCCTTTTATTGAAATATCGAAAATGAATTACTGAAAAACTTAATCTATAGCAAAAGAATGAAAGCTATATTACTTGTTATTTACAGTGCCAGGGAAATTCTACTATCAGTGTTACCTGTATGATTGAATATAATCTCTCCTGAATAATATTATTGTAAATAAATTAACGTTTTTATTGTTACAGTAAAGTTGATAGCCAAAGACATTATAATTGTGCTGCTAGAGATCGTGATCAAAGAAAATCTCTGTTGTTTTTTAGTTAGTTTCTTGCCTTCAATACGGCCATTTATGGCGTTTAAAAACTGTCTCCCGAGTTAAAGTAAAGAATATTTTAAGTTTTGTTTAATGTGGAGTATGCAACATAAATATTACCATTAATTACTTTTGATGCTTTCACTAAAGGCTATGGTCAAAGACATTGTAGCTGCGTGTTAAGTGTGAAGTATGCCACATCTAGTGATTCTATCTGTGCTATATATCACCACACATTGAGAGTTTCATTTAATGCTCCAGTGTCATGTAATTCAGAAACATAAGACATACCAAACTACTGAATTGAGATTCTAAGCTTTAAAACGGCGAAACTCCCATTGAAATCTGCTCAGTAGTTTCTGAGTTTTTCTATTTCAAATTTATCCGGTTTTCATTTTATAGATATAGATTGTGTGGTTAGTACCATTTCTTTTCATGTTAATTTTATTCCCCCCCCCCCCCATCCCCTTCCCTGCAACATAATACAGACTACTGTCAGAGTTAATGTCTACTTCTGCCCAGTTTGATAAATTTCCCTCTCATATCTCTTGACTAAAGCTTTCAAACTAAGTGTTACAGTTTTAGTATGTCTTTGTTTTTTGTCATATTTTTGGTTCGTTTTACTTCTGTTTATTCCATTAAAAGTCAAACCCTCCAGCCATTCTTTAAAATAGTAAAAAATTATCATTGTTAGTTACTTGGTAAAACAATAAAATTTTGCATAAATGTACGCTCACTTAAAGTTGCCAGAATAGTTTGTATTAAGTTTTTCACCTCTTGGAAGTTGCACAGTCTTTCATTTTCAGTTTACATGTAGGGAAAAAAATTCTTTGTTCCATTTGTTTATGTTTTAAATTTATTGTTCTAGGCTGAGTTGAGGGCAAGCGTTTTTTTGGCTTTGGAAGAGCAGGAAGCATTTAAGGTTCGTGGTCATGTGTTTAAGATTTAAACTTGTTATAAGCATTCTTGGGCTGTATGATATTTTGTTTTTATGTTCCAGAATAAATTACCATTCAGGAGCAGATCATTGAAGACATTTTTGAAGACATCTGAAGGTTCTCTTATTACCAATTTAGTAAGAGAATTTCTGGAGTTCTTTGAACTCGATTTCACATTATCTGTGTTTGATTCAGAAACATTTCATGGAACAGAATACAGTTATGTAGGAAGGAGCAAACTTATGAATGATTTGCAAATAAAAAATAGTAGGGGTTAGTATGAATATTAGTTATTGATGTTAGCTTTTCATCACTAAAATTATTTAAACCAAGTTACTGTTATTCACTATAAAGTAGGTTACACATCACTGCCAGTTTATTGCTACATGTCGATTTATGTTTAATATAAATTTTTACTTGTGTCATCTGAGTTACATCATTCAACACCTCATCCCTCTGTAACTCGCTTCAGGCCCTGACTCCCTTACCTGCAAATGAACAATTTCCCTCTCTGTTATACTTAATATAAAGTGCTAATTTATAGCATGGTACTCTTTCCTTTCACATGACTTGTTCTTCACCCAGTATTCATCCAGGTGTTATGATTGACATCCACCTAATATATGATTTGACTTTTATCGGCTCCTCCTTTCTTTCAGTGTCAATTTTCCCAGCTCCTTCATCATACCAGTTATTGTATTGTACCATCATTTCCACACATCAGTGCAACTGCCCTTATTTACACCTCTTCCATCAGTATTTTATACCCGCAATGTGCCAGAACAAGTTTTATCATATTTTACGGACTATAAGATACCACAGACTATAAGGCACGCCTTAATTTTTAAGCAATTTTTTTTAAACAAAAAATTAACATTTTTACCATTTTTATTATTAGATTGCAAAGCCAGACTAAAAAAAATTCTTAGTTTATAAAACCAAACTGACCTTTAAAAATCCCTGAAAATCTTCATCTGAACTTTCTTCTTCTTTCTCTTTGTCATATATAAAATGCTCTTCACTGCCATTGAGAACATTACTTGTGCCGCACTTCTTGAAAGATTTAACAATATCATCTTCTCTCACTCTAGACCACAACTGTTTTTCCCACTGACACACTTGTTTGATTGTAGGTTGTTTCAAAGCTCCCTTCGGCGTAAATTCATGTTGGGTTTCATCATTCATTCCATTCCTCTCTCATATACATTTTAAATGGTTTATTTATCGAGACATCAAGAGTTTGCAATTGTGCAGTAAGTCCTCCTGGAATAACAACAAGCTCTTTATTTTCCTGTCTCAATTTCTCTTTCACAGAATTTTTCAAATGACTACTGAACTGATCTAGCACAAAAAGAGGACTCTTCTTCAATAAAGCACCTTTCCTTCTCTCCCACATTCTGTTAATCCATAACTTCATACCAGCCTCATACATCCAACCCTTGTCACATACATTAACACCACCACCAGGCAGTAGTATTTCAGAAGGTTTTGGCATTGTTTTGTGCTTGAAAATGATCATTGGATTAAGTTAAGTATCGTCAGCACAACATGAAAGGACAACAGTATAGTGTATTTTTCTTTAATGTCCACTTGTTTTTATAGTTACAGTTTTAGTACCTTTCGTGGCAACTGTTAACTTATTCGGCACAGCACAGCAAATGCCAGAGGACTTCCATATTCACTATTTGGCTTAGTTCCACACTGGTTTTCTTTCATTGTTAAATAATAAAGCACTGGAAAGTTAATATTTTCTTCTCATACTCTTGTGGCATTTTCTGAGATGTTTTGGTTTGCATGCTAAGTCTCTGACGCTTCTTAAACCTGTAGCACCAACCAACTCCACCCTTAAAGTCTGTCAAGTTCCACTGTCGCGCTAACTTACGAGCATGTATTTGAATCATTTTTGTATTAATTCAAATGCCATTTTGACGGTGTCCTTAAATCCATTTCAATACGTCATCTTCTAGTTTTTGGCCATTTTGCATTAAGTCTCCTATTTGCACGTTTAGTCTTCACCGTGCATGGTGGGTGAATGGTTAACGTTCTGGCCTCGCATTTGGGAGGACGCGGGTTCGAATCCCCGTCCAGGCATCCAGATTTGGGTTTTCCATGGTTTCCCCAAATCACTCCAGGCGAATGCCGGGATGCTCCTTCAAAAATACCATTGCCAAATTCCTTCCTGTTCCTTGTCCCCAGTCCCATCCTGCCTCTAATGACCTTAGCCGTCGATGAGGCGTAAAGCCATAAGTAAAAAAAAATTGTCTTCCTTATTTTTTTTCAGTTCTTCTTTACTAGCCCACCAATCGTGAATGTTTTTTTTTTTCTGTTTGTGGAAGGCCGAAATGCCGCTCAGTGGCTCTGTTTCCATGTTCTGCGTATGCTATGACTTTCAATTTATTGCCCGCATCATATGAATACCTTTTATTTTTTCCATTGTGAAACTAGTTACTAACAGAAATATTGTACTGTTACCATTAACACAAATCGCTTTCAAGTCAAGTTCACTGGCACCATAGGCTGCAATGATGCATCATAGACTAGACAATGTTCTGAGTGTGTGATGGAGTTGGATGGAGATAGCGTTAGCAAGCTTGTGAATCCCCACAACTCGTGTTCGTCGTATCAGTGCACTGCTGCTGTCAGTTGAATCTAGTGTTGCCAGATACAGATAGGTTTCCCACGGCATCGATTATATGGCCATTTTTAAGACTGGTGGGAATTTTAAATCATACACTGGACATTTTTATATTAATTTCGAGTATAAGATGCATCTGAATTTTGGAACCAATTTTTTGAAGAAAAAAGTGCATCTTGTAGTCAGTAAAATAGGGCAGTTGCCCAGATCATTCACTTCCCTCATTACTTCCTCTCTAGTAGATGTGGGACTTAAACACATCCCATGCCTCCACAAACAAAAAAAGCAATTTTCACCATTCTTCACATAATCCTACAAAACATCTATCTCCCTATGCATAGCATTCACATTCATTCTTTGCTCATTCCTCTCTGTATAATCCTGATATAATTATGTCTTCATGGCATCTATAAACAGTTTTGATTCTTAAAGCCTCTTGGATTTCAAGTTACATCAAAATTACAGTGTCAGGCTGACAATGCAATTTTGTCACAGCTTGAAATCAAAGATGCTTTTCTTCAGTGTTGCCACCATGAAAGAATTATTTAACATAGATTCTAACTGTAACCTATTACCTGAATCATTTTGCCACAGATTAGTGGGGTTATGGCTGGTTTAAATATTTTGATATAGTCTATTTTGGTAATCTTTATGAATACCCCTAACTTCTCTGTGTTCTTGAACCTTTCAATGACTTTTATGACTTTTAAAGCTCCTGAAGGTAATGGATTCTAATTAAAAAGATTTTTAAAAAAAGAGATTGTCAGATTAATTCCTTTTCAATTTAGGTTGCCAACTCACTTTGTGAGATTTGAAAGTTAGTAGTGTTACACTTTTATGGAAGATTCACTTTTTTATTAAATAAAAAACTTGCAAAATTAGTGTCTCTAATTTTGATAAAAATATTTCTTCAAACTAAATGATTTGGTATCAGTGGTTATAAAGTTTCTGAATAAATTTGGACTTCAAATCTATTGGATAGATTGCAGGAGAAGTTTTCACAAAATATACTAAATCGCACAATTATCAACTTTCATACGGCTAATTATTTAAGATATTTTAATTGAAAAGACTGTATCAAAAATTTTGAAGCTGATAAACAATCCCTTAAAATTCTAACTTGCCAGTTCAACAGTCTACATCAGAAAATTTCATTATCGCCATCCAGAATTCTACATTTCCAAGCATGCATGAGTGATGTTATGCTGAAAAGCGCAGCCAATAAAAGCCTGCTTCTTAAACAGGGGAACCCTATTTATAGACTAGGGATTTCTGGCATCAGACAGTCCCTTGTGTGATCACTTGGTTGGCCAGTCACAAATTTTTTTGAGTAATTTCTGTTCCAAACTATGTAAATGTGAAACTTTTAACAATCTTTAAAATGTCTAGTTTTTATCCTTCCTTTGGTAAATATGCGAAATATCATGAAACATTACCTTGCTACAAATCTTTATCAAAGTTACACAAAATATTCCCCTGAATTTCAAAATGCTTTCTGTGTAATTAAAATTCCATAATTATTTTTACTTTACCGGGTATAATTAACCAAAGTGAACATTTATTTCGACATTTTTCCATTTTTGTAAAACCTCCAACTAAACTAAATAACCTTATTCGATCATCAGACTCCTGTTGTAATCTCATTCCTTATATGATCCAATTAATTTTTTCAACTGCTAAACTGTTGTAACTCTCTTAGTTACAAAAATATCTATTAAGTATGTTTTCACCCCAAACTGTGAAAGGTTTAGTTGAGTTCCATAATAAACTTCTTCTAATCACAAAATATATTTTTCAGTGCTTGAAGACATTTAGATTATACGTGAACATTGTAGGAACATTTTCCATTAACTATTATATCTTATTGACTCCATGGAACAAAAGGGTGCCCCATCTTGGATTTTACTAAAGCAGATTCTTCTTACTATGTCTTAATTTGTTGTAATATTGAAGAGGAATATAATAGGCTGTGCCACTTATGCTCTTAACTCTACTTCCTTAAGTATTACTTTCTCATTGGAAGTTGTGTAGTTTCACTCTGTAGGTTTACACCCTATACATCACCATTCTTTCTTAGTTTGTCGGATGTCTTGGACACAATGAGTGATAAACCTGCATGACCTCTCTTTTTCATTTCCTTTCAATATCTTGAAAATAACCTATACTGATATTATATTCCTAGGGCCATGCTGCCAGTTACAAACCATTTTCTTCACATTCAAAACTGTTAATTAGCTTGCTTAGCAATGTGGTCAGTCCAATCAGCATATCTTTCTTAACATACATCCCACATTTTTAGGAAGAGGTCTTGTCAAATTCGTATGCAGGACTTTGACAAACAAGATAAATACTATTTCTAGATGTGGTACGACATCACATTCACCTATTTGAAGTGTGTTTTAAACATCTCAACATGGTTTTCTGTTTTTCAATTGCTTCTATACTGTAATGTGCATCTTTTTCTTACCAACTTATTCAGCCTTCTCATTTCTCTGTTGTAAGGGAGTGTCCATTAATTATGTGAGGTGCTTTTTTGGAATTGTGGAACCCCCCCCCCCCCCATTTCACCTCATATAATTAATAGATGCCACCTAATATTTTCAACCATGCTTTTCTTTAGTTTTCATTTTGGAATTAACAGTATTGTTAGCTTCTTGATCTGGAACTATTTTCCCCGCAGGGGTCTGGTACGCAAGTGCCAGGTACGGGTTTGGCGAACCCGCGGTGCCCGAGCTTTTACTCGTGGGACCAAAATTCCTATTCCCAAAAAACCCCTGCGGCCTGGGTGTGTCGCAGGTAAATAAAAACACACTCAGTTCATATAAGCGGGCGAGGGTTGAAAGCCCTCCTCCAGAACAAAACTACAGTAATGGCAAGGGTTGTTTTATAGACAATGCCTTCGTTATCATGACAAGAGTGGAGGGATCTTTTGAGAAGGTCTCTCCATTCTATGTTCAGAAAGGTTTAGAGGGTAATGCGGGTACCCTCAAATCTGTAAAAAAAAAAAAAAAGCTGAGGAATGGGAAACTGCTTTTGGAAACATCCACCCACTAGCAGGCTGTCCAACTCCTTAAGTGTGAGAAGCTCGGGGAGTTCGCAGTGAAGTGCGAACTCCATAAAACTCTAAATTCAAGTAAAGGTGTCATCACCAGCAGGGACCTTATGGATTTAGAGACCGAGGAACTCCTTAAGGAGTGGTCAACAGAACATGTGGTCGAGGTTCGTCAGATTAAACGAAGGGTTAACGGCAGTCTTGAGAAGACGGCCACCTTCGTCCTGACGTTCGACACTCCGACGTTGACCAAAAACATCAAGGCAGGATATTTGAACTTGAATATTCGCCCGTATGTACCGGACCCAATGCGCTGCGTTAAGTGCCAGTGGTTCGGTCATACGACAGTGACCTGCAAGGGCAACCCCACCTGTGGGAAGTGCGGAAAGGCGGCTCATGAGCCAGGCACTAGCTGCACGCTCCCACAGGTGTGTGTCAACTGCTCCGGGGCACATCCAGCCTGGAGCAGAGAGTGTCGATTGTATCTGGAAGAAAAAAGATACAGGAGTTGAAAACGAAAGAGCGCATTTCGTATGGCTAAGCTAAGAAGCGATATAAGGATCTGGCTCCACCAGTCTTTGCTACCAGCTTCACGAAGACGTTATCAACTCCCGTCAGGAAAGAAAGTATTGCTACCCAGACGTCCGTTGCGGACATAGGCACAAGTCCAATGTGCTCATGTCAGTGCAGATGTGGTGCCACACCCATCAAGGTCATTACACCTAGGACCTCGCATGTCGGTAGCAATACTCTGACAACATCGACCACATCGACAGCAGGTTCAGCAAGTCCACCAGCAAAGACACTGCCATCCGCTACAGCAGTGAGTCCCTCTGCAACAGCAGAAGCGGCCCCTGAAGCAGAAACAGCATCTGCAAGAGAAGTGGTAACAGCAACGCAATCTGCCGGTAGCGGATGGCAAACAGTGCAAAAGGTTAGGGGTCCAAAATTTAAGCTAACGGACCCCTCTATGTTTGTGAAGTCCCCTCCGACTTCTCCTCCCAGATCCCCCTCTGGAAAGGAGAAGAAGGGGAACAGGCCTCGGCGGAAGAAAATTCCACAAGACTCCAAGGCCTCACAACGAAAATCGTCTTCGGACACCAAAGATGATGTCATGCTGGTGGATGAACTTTTTTCGATTCCTCAGCAACTACTATTGGAGGAACCACCCGATCCGGAGGGGGGGGGGGTGCTTTTAAATAGGTAGGATGGCTCCCATACTTCAGTGGAATGTTAACGGCTTTCAGGCTCACAAAGAGGAAGTCCACCTCTTAGCGCGGTCTAATCCATTGTGTCTCTGCTTACAGGAGACATATTTTAGACCATCGCACGAACCAGTGCTAAGAGGATATGACATATACCGAAAGGGCGATACCGAGGGTGATCGAGCGAAGGGGGGAGTGGCTGTGTTCGTCCAAAACACTGTCCATTCCGAACTTATTCCTCTCACCTCTGAGCTACAAGCAGTTGTGGTGAAAATACACGGTCCAATCCAACTGACCGTATGCTCTGTCTATCTGCCACCCAGTGTGTCAGTCGGCTACAACGACCTGGTTGGCATTATACGACAACTCACACGGCCCTTTCTCCTTTTGGGAGATTTCAACACCCACAGTGCGTTGTGGGATTCCACCACCGATTGCCCCTGGAGCCGAGTGGTTGGTAGATTGATAGAGCAGGAGGAAATTTGTATCCTGAATACAGGGCAAATGACTCATTTCACCACTGCTACCGGTGCGTCTTCTGCCATTGACCTTTCCTTGTGTTCCCCCTCAATTGCGGACTCCGTGCAGTGGGACGTGGATCGCGACCTACATGGTAGTGACCACTTCCCTATTTGGATGCACATCGAGTGTGAACGAGGAAGAGGAAATAACCGACGCAAATGGAACGTCAGTCGTGCAGATTGGCAGCTCTACTGCCGTTCTGTACAACTGAAACCCTGTGGCAGTATACAGGAGATGGTGAATCACTTCACAGAAGTGATTCACTGTGCAGCTGACGTTTCCATGCCGAAGTGCTCCGGAACGCTGCGAAGGGTTGCCGACGGGCGTTGCGTCTTTTTAGTTTGTGCCCAACATCTGACAACCTAGCAGCGTTCCGTATTGCCAGAGCTAAGGCGCGTCGAGTTATTAAGGAGAGCAAGAAGAGGTCATGGCAGAACTTTGTGAGCACTATAAATCGTTCCACACCTTCGTCGAAAGTATGGGAGTCCATTCGCCGTATATCTGGAAGGTACTCCCGCCCACCAGTATCTGGGTTACTGGATCACGGACGTAAAATTACTGACGAACGAAGCATAGTGCAGCTGATGGCGGAGAACTTCGCCACCATCACTTCGTCCGCTAACGTTGACCCTCGGTTTCAGCGACGAAGAGTCTCTGCCGAGAGGCGCCAGCTGTGCTTCGATTCGTCGAATACAGAAGCCTACAACTGCCCTTTTACATCTTGGGAGCTGGAGTCAGCGTTAAACAGCGCAAATGACACTTCTCCAGGGCCTGAGCTGATCCAGTACCAGATGCTGAGGCATCTCAGTAAGGATGCTAAAAAGTACCTTCTAGATATTTTTAACTATATTTGGACCCGAGGACACTTCCCCGACTCGTGGAAAGAAGCGACATTAATTCCCATTTTAAAACCTGGCAAGGACAAATTGTTGCCAGGTAGTTATCATAGTATTGCCTTGACTAGCTGCGTGGGGAAGACACTGGAGAGGATGATGAATCGCCGCCTCGTCTGGTGTCTTGAATCCCGTAACCTTCTGAGCAGCTTTCAGTGTGGATTCAGGAAGTTCCGTTCCACCTTGGACAACCTGATCCTCCTGGAGGCGGCAATACAGGATGCGTTCATCTGCAGCCAACACCTTGTGGGTGTTTTTTTTCGATATTGAAAAGGCCAACGATACTACCTGGTGACATGTTATTTTAAAACAGTTACATGAATGGGGTTTTAGGGGTAACCTACCCCGTTTTTTTAAATCTTTTTTATCTGGTCATTGCTTCCGGTGCCGAGTCGGTAGCGAAGAGTCTGATCTTTTTATTCAGGAAAACGGTGTTCCTCAGGGGTCAGTTTTAAGTGTGACGCTCTTCGCCATTGCTATAACCTTCCATTGCATACGGTACTCCTTATATGTGGACGATTTTTTAATTTTTATTGCGTCGTCCAGCCTGAGAAGCGCTGAGCGGCAGTTGCAGCTCACGTTGAACAGGCTGGACGAATGGTCAGTGCACACCGGTTTTCGTTTCTCTGCTGAGAAAACCCGGTGTGTACATTTTACTTGCAAAAGAAGCCTTTTACCAGATCCTCGCCTTACCTTGAGGAATACCGTTTTAGGTTTTACTGATACTGTTAGATTCCTGGGCCTCATTTTAGACACTAGGCTCAACTGGCTACCGCATCTCAAAGATGTTAAAGCCAGAGCCTCAAAAGCTCTAAATGTTTTAAAATGTCTGTGTGGCAGGTCATGGGGCACTGATCACTCCTGCCTGCTACAATTTTACAGAGCCTTTGTACGGTCACGGTTGGAATACGGCTGTATTGTGTTTGATTCGGCACGGGACAGCTGTCTCCGCATATTGGATAGTGTCCACCATGCTGGAATTCGGCTCGCCATGGGTGCATATCACACCAGCCCAATTGTCAGAATTTATGCTGACTGGGGTGAGCCGCCGCTCACCATCCGCCAGCAACTCCTCACGGTGCGACATTACCTTCATGTTGCCATAACACCTGGCAGTCCCGTGTACGACATATATCTGCATGCCAACCACGAGCGCCTCTATACCAACCGGCATAGAGCCACTAAACCGTTCAGCTACCGTACAAAGGCTATTTTAGAACAATATGGATTAGAGATTCCCTCTTTTTATCACCAGGGTTGGAGTAAATCTCCTCCCTGGCTTTTAAAGAGGCCCAGAATAATTTTAGACCTGTCTCGTTACAACAAAGTTTGTACCGTTGAGAGTGTCTTTAATAATGTTTTTAGAGACGTTCTAAATGAGCATCACACGTTGATCCCGGTGTATACGGATGGGTCTCAGCAGGCTAACGGAGTTGGATGCTCCGTAGTGTTCCCTCGAGCGACTTACACATTCATACTGGACGGCAAGTGCAGAATTTTTACTGCCGATTGGTACGCCGTGCTAAAGTCGCTCCAGCATATGAAAGTAACTCGCGAAAAAGTGTTTCATCATATGCTGTGATTCCCTCTGCTGTATTCAGGCCATAGGTAATATGTACCCAGCAGACCGTCTAATCCAGGACATTCAGGACGCCCTCCTCTCCCTCCAGTCCCGTGGGAAGGAGGTCGTATTCTTCTGGGTACCCGTCCATGTGGGAATCAGGGGGAACGAGGCAGCTGATGTCGCTGCAAAGTTGGCCTGCGACAAGGTCATAATTGACTTGGCTCCGGTTCCAAAGTCAGACCTTGCCTCGGCGGCGAAGAGATTTGTTTTTGATGTTTGGCAGAGGCAGTGGCTGGAAGTTGAGCATAATAAGCTCCGGCTGGTCAAACCGACCGTTCAGCCGTGGAGCAGCTCCTTCCAGCAGGCGAGGAGGGATGAGGTTCTCCTTACCTCTGAATAGGGCACTGTCCTCTGACACATGGTTTCCTTCTCCGCCGAGAGGACCCTCCGGAGTGTGATGCTTGTGGCGTACCTTTGACGGTACGCCACATTTTAACAGAATGTGTATTGTTTTTAGATTTAAGGGCAGACGTCGGCTTAGCCAACGATCTGTCCCTTATTTTAAACGATGACCGTGACAACGTGGCTAAGGTTTTAAAGTTATGCAGCTTGGCCGGTCTTGTCCCAAAAATTTTGGGCAGATCGGCATAGGTTTTAGATTGGATTGGTGGCCGTTTACAACCACCAATCCAAGTACTGTTTTTACTTGTGACACTGCTTATATGGCTGGCCCTTTTACAGCCAGCCAGCTAACTCGTTTTTTAACTGGTTGACCTTTCTACAGCCAACCAGTTAATGTATGTAATTTTATATTCTAGTCTCAGTTTTATATTTTATGTTGCCGTCTGTGTGGCCGATCTCTTTACAGTTGGCCACGCAGACCGTATTTTAGTTAGTATGTTAGTATTTTATTGTGCTATCTCTGTGGCCGACACCTTTACAGTCGGCCACACAGACGGCAATTTTGCCACGTTGTCACGCTTGGTTTTTGTTAGGGCGCTAATGACCCCGTCGTCGACGCGCCCTAAAACCTAAATAACAACAACAACAACTGGAACTATTTTCTTTCCCAACTGCTAATATTCTCTTCCAACATTCTGAATCTTTGTCTGGAATTCTTCAGTTCAGGAAACCATAATTGCTTATATGAAATGGGGAAATTAATTTGTATAGTATCAATAACTGGGTGACAGTGACATACTATCAGCTTCTGCCATGACTGGACCTACATTTTGCCACCGATCTGAAACAGAATATTTGTAATTTATTTCATGTACACAAAAAGTTTTTCAGGCATGAACACCCATTCAAGTGTCCATAAAATATGAGTTGATTCAGGATTGAAAACTGGAACCTCACATTTTCAAGGTGTGTGCATTTACACACATTGCTTGCTGTAATTGCATATTTATTCATTCTTTTATGTTTACATAATAGTGACAGTGAAAGTGTTGTTAAGCAATGAAAATAAGATAGTATAGGGAAAATAACACGTTACCACAG
Source organism: Vandiemenella viatica (assembly GCA_031002005.1). Taxonomy (NCBI): domain Eukaryota; kingdom Metazoa; phylum Arthropoda; class Insecta; order Orthoptera; family Morabidae; genus Vandiemenella; species Vandiemenella viatica. The sequence continues at coordinate 175,238,554 of JARYHS010013630.1, forward strand.
ATCAAGGCAGGAGGGCCAGACAAACACACAAAACTACTACAAACATACTTTACAATAATTTGGTTAATAACTTTACTCTTGTAAGAGGTGAGACATGTGGCAGTGGGAAAGATATATACATGTCCAGAACAACCACTGCCTTTACACAAATGACATTTTATTAAGAAAAACTTTTCCCTCTTATTTCGAGACTATTTTATCATATGGCAACAACGTGAGTTATAATGCAGACTTCCACAACATAGGCTTGTAAATGTATTAAGAAACAACAACCGAACTAATGTTTACAGAAAAAAACTCATATGTAACAGTCTTGTCATATACAAAATTCTACTTTCACTATTAGAACATAGAAATTTGAATTCCTGTTATTGTCCTGTATGGAATTTTAGATAGCAGTTTTTTGCTGTAGTAAGGCAATGCACCTTGCATTTTACACATTTCCCGCTAATTATTCCATTGTAAATAGGAATTTTGCATCAACTGTTTTGATCCATAACAGGTAAATGTCCAACTACAGCTAACTGTATTTCTTTTTCAGCAGTGCAGTTGCCTGATATCTCTTCTTCTTATCTATATGTAACTTCTCAGTTGAATCATATTTGGCCCTTCCTTACCTTTTTATTGCATTTTTTGTATAGGATAGAAATCTCTTGCATTAAACCTGCCAGAGGAAAGATATGCTTGAAATGCACAGCTTGATTACTCTACAATAAAATCAAGAATTTCTTTGTCAATAAACATTAGAAAATATTCATTTGGAGTGCAAATATGAATAGATGTTGTTATTGTTCCTATCAACACACATTCTTTTTTTCTTTGAAATAACAAATGTTTCTTCACCTCTTTGGTCACGTCTGATAATACTTCAATATCCAAGTAATCAACCATCAAAGTCTTCATCACTATCTCCATCATAATCGCTTTTATAATATTATAAATCTATAAGCAAGCTGCGTGTGTGTCTTTATTTGAACAGAAACCTGCGAACAAACTGCCACAGCAATTTGGATGGTATTTTCAAGTTTTTAGAGCTTATGGTCCGAATAAAAATCCACGGAAATAGCTAAGACTTTTATGTAATGAAGCATGGAGGAATATATTTAAATACATTTCTAGATCGGCAATTATGACCTCGCAGGGGCCTGGTACGCATGTGCCAGGTACGGGTTTGGCGAACCCGCGGTGCCCGAGCTGGAAACTTGTGAGCGCCGCAAGTTTCCCACACCGTAAACTCCTACCATGCTTCAACGACCACCGTAGGGCGTGGCGGTGGAACGTTGTGTGCCTAGGAGAATGGGGATCTTGGCTTCATCGCCCGGATCGTGAGGACGGAACAAACCTCTATAAAAAAACCCTCAACCTCAAGGTCGGACACGTGTTGAGGAGGTGGATGAGTGGTGAGGCAAACCACCCACTAACGTGCGACCTCAGGGGCACCTGCGCACCCCTGTTGTAAAAGCACTTCCTTTTTAAAATGGTTTTTTCTTGTAGGATCAAAAATTCCTTCCACAAAAAAACCTAAAAACCCCTGCGGCCCGGATGTGTTGCAGGTTAATAAAAATACACCCAGTTCCAACAAGCGGGCGAGGGTTGACAGCCCTCCGCCTGAACAAGACAACAGTAACAGGAAGGTTTGTCTAATAGACAACGCCTTTGTGATCATGGCTAGAACGGAGGGATCCTTTGAGAAGGTCTCTCCGTTTTATATAAATAAAGGATTGGAGGGAGTAGTGGGAACCTTGAAGAGTGTGAAAAAGCTGAGGAATGGGACCCTGCTTTTGGAAACATCTAACCACAAGCAGGCTGTTTCACTCCATAAGTGTGAGAAGCTCGGGGAGTTCGCAGTGAAATGCAAACTCCATAAAACTCTAAACTCCAGTAAAGGAGTGATCACTTGTAGGGATCTTATTGATATAGAGTCCGAGGAACTCCTTAAGGAGTGGGGATCAGATAATGTGGTCGAGGTTAGGCAGATCAAACGAAGGGTTAACGGCAATCTTGAGAAGACTGCCACCTTCGTCCTGACGTTCGACACTCCAACATTGCCAAAGTCCATAAAAGCTGGTTACCTACATCTTAACGTTCGCCCGTATGTTACGGACCCGATGCTCTGCTTTAAGTGCCAGCGGTTCGGGCATACGACGGCGAACTGTAAAGGCAACGCCACTTGTGGGAAGTGTGGAAAATCGGCGCATGAACCGGGTGAAACTTGCACCCTCCCACAGGCGTGCATTAACTGTTCCGGGTCACATCCAGCCTGGAGCAGGGAGTGTTGAGTGTACCTTGAAGAAAAGAAGGTACAGGAGTTGAAGACTAAGGAAAGAATATCCTTTGGCGAGGTGAAGAAACGGTTTAAGGCGCTGGCGCCACTGGTCTTTGCCACTAGCTTCGCCAAAACGCTATCAACTCCCGTCAGGAAGGAGAGCGTTGCTAAACAGACGACCGTTGTAGACACGGGCACGAGCACGACATGCTTGTGCCAGTGCAAGTGTGGTGCGCAGCCCACTAAGGTCCTAACACCAAGGACCGCAGTCGTCGGTAGTAGCGCTTCTGCTAACTTGACCACTACAGCAGCAGGGTCATCAAGTCCACCAGCCAAAGCACGGGCATCCACTCCAGTAGCTGCAGCCGTGGGTGCCTCTGCAACAACAGAAGCAGCACCCATGGGAAAAGCTGCATCTCCAGCGATAGTAGCAGCGGAAACGCCATCTGCCGGAAGCTGATGGCAGTTAGTGCAGAAAGTTCGAGGTCCGAAGTTCAAACACACGGACCCCGCCATGTTCTTGAAGTCCCCCTCTACTTCTCCTCCTAGTTCCCCAACTAGCGTGGGGAGGAGGGGGACAAGGCCTCAGCGGAAGAAAGATCCGCCAGACGCCGAGGCCTTAGAACAAAAGTCGTCTTCGGACCCCGAAGATGACGTTATGCTGGTGGACGTAGACCCTGGTCCCGTTCCTCAGCAGACATCGGACACTGACCCACCCGACGAGGGGCGGGTGGTTTTAAATAGGTAGAATGGCTCCCATACTTCAGTGGAACGTAAACGGCTTTCAGGCTCACAAAGAGGAAGTCCACCTCTTAGCACGGTCTAATCCATTGTGTCTCTGTCTTCAGGAGACACATTTTAGACCTTTTCACCAACCTGTGCTAAGAGGGTATGACATCTATAGAAAGGACGATACCGAGGGTGATCGAGCAAAGGGGGGAGTGGCTGTGTTTGTCCGAAACACTGTCCACTCTGAACCTATTGCTCTCACCTCTGATCTACAAGCAGTTGCGGTGAAAATACATGGTCCAATCCAACTGCCCGTATGCTCTGTCTATCTGTCACCCAGTGTGTCAGTCGGCTACGACGACCTGGTTGGCTTTGTACGACAACTCACTCGGCCCTTTCTCCTTTCGGGAGATTTCAAGGCCCACAGTGCGTTGTGGGGTTCCACCACCGATAGCCCCAGGGGCCGAGTGGTTGGTAGATTGATAGAGCAGGAGGAAATTTGTATCCTGAATACAGGGCAAATGACTCATTTCACCACTGCAACCGGTACGTCTTCTGCCATTGACCTTTCTTTGTGATCCCCCTCAATCGCGGACTCCGTGCAGTGGGAGGTGGATCGCGACCTACATGGTAGCGACCACTTCCATATTTTGATACACGTCGAGTGTGAACGTGGAAGAGGAAATAACCGACGCAAATGGAAAGTCAGTTGTGCAGATTGGCAGCTCTACTGCCGCTCTGTACATCTGCAACCCTGTGGCAGTATACAGGAGAAGGTGAATCACTTGACAGAAGTGATTCACTGTGCAGCTGACGTTTCCATGCCGAAGAGCTCCGGAACGCTGCGAAGGACGCCCGTCCCCTGGTGGAACGATGAATGTCGTTCCGCCATCCAGGGTCGCCGACGGGCGTTTCGTTGTTTTAGGTTGTGCCCAACATCTGACAACCTAGCAGCGTTCCGTATTGCCAGAGCTAAGGCGCGTCGAGTTATTAAGGAGAGCAAGAAGAGGTCATGGCAGAACTTTGTGAGCACTATAAATCGTTCCACACCTTCGTTGAAAGTATGGGAGTCCATTCGCCGTATATCTGGAAGGTACTGGATCACGGACATATAATTACCGACGAACGAAGCATAGCGCAGCTGATGGCGGAGAATTTCGCCGCCATCACATCGTCTGCTAACTTTGACCCTCGGTTTCAGCGACGAAGAGTCGCTGCCGAGAGGCGCCCGCTGTGCTTTGATTTGTCGAATACAGAAACCTACAACTGCCCTTTTACATCTTGGGAGCTGGAGTCAGCTTTAAACAGCGCAAACACTGCTCCAGGCCCCGATCTTATCCAGTACCAGATGCTGAGGCATCTCAATAAGGATGCTAAAAAGTACCTTCTATATATTTTTAACGATATTTGGACCGGAGGACACTTCCCCGACTCGTGGAAAGAAGCAACATTAATTCCCATTTTAAAACCTGGCAAGGACAAATTGTTGCCAGGTAGTTATCGTAGTATTGCCTTGACTAGCTGCGTGGGGAAGACACTGGAGAGGATGGTAAACCGCCGCCTCGTCTGGTGTCTTGAGTCCCGTAATCTGCTGAGCCGCTTTCAGTGTGGATTCAGGAAGTCCTGTTCCACCTTGGACAACCTGATCCTCCTGGAGGCGGCAATACAGGATGTGTTTATCCGCAGCCAACACCTTGTGGGTGTTTTTTTTTTATCTTGAAAAGGCCTACGATACTTCCTGGCGGCATGTTATTTTAAAACAGTTGCATGAATGGGGTTTTAGGGGTAACCTGCCTCGTTTTTTAAAATCATTTTTATCTGGTCGTTGCTTCCGGTACCGAGTCGATAGTGAAGTGTCTGATCTTTTTATTCAGGAAAACGGTGTTCCTCAGGGGTCAGTTTTAAGGGTGACCCTATTTGCTATCGCAATCAATAGTATCTCTATGGTTATAAGGAGTCCTATTCGGTTCTCCTTAAATGTGGACGATTTTTTAATTTTTATTGAATCGTCCAGTCTGAGAAGCGCAGAGCGGCAGCTGCAACTCGCGCTGAACAGGCTGGATGAATGGTCAGTGCACACCGGTTTTCGATTCTCAGCCGAGAAAACCCGGTGTGTACTTTTTACTTGTAGCAGAAGTCTTTTAGCTGAGCATCACCTTACATTGAGGAACACCATTTTAAGTTTTACTGATTCTGTTCGGTTTCTGGGTCTTATCTTAGACAGTAGGCTAACTTGGCTTCCACATCTTAAAGATGTGAAAGCCAGAGCCTTAAAAACTTTAAATGTCTTAAAATGTTTGTGTGGCAGGTCATGGGGCGCTGATCGCTCCTGCCTGCTTCAATTTTATAGAGCCTTTGTACGGTCGCGTTTGTAGTACGGTTCAATAGTTTACGGTTCGGCACGGGACAGTTATCTACTGGTACTGGATAGTGTCCACCATGCAGGAATTCGGCTCGCTACGGGTGCTTACCGCACCAGCCCGAAACCCAGCTTCTGTGCTGAGTCTGGCGAGCCGCCGTTTTTTATCCGCCGGCAGTTCCTCATGGTGCGACACTATACGCATATTGCCTCAACACTTGGCAGTCCCGTGTACGACGTAGTAACGAACCCAAATTACGAACGGCTTTATGCCAATCGGCATAGAGCGACCAGATCGTTTAGCTACCGTACAAAGGCTATTTTTGAAGAATATGGGTTTGATACACCTTCCTTTTATCACCAGGGTTGGGGTAAATCTCCTCCCTGGCTTTTAAAGAGACCCAGAACGATTTTAGACCTGTCACGGTACAACAAACTGTTTACCGTTGACAACGTTTTTATAAGAGTTTTTACTGATATTTTAAACTCGCATCACGATTTTACCCCGGTATTTACGGATGGGTCTAAGCAGGCTAACGGAGTTGGCTGCTCCGTCGTGTTCCCTCGAGTGACCTACACATATAAACTTGACGGCAGGTGCAGCGTTTTTACTGCCGAGTGCTATGCCGTGCTAAAGTCGCTCCAGCATATGAAAGTAAATCACGATAAGTGTTTCAACATATGCTGTGATTCCCTCAGCTGTATTCAGGCCATAGGAAATATGTATCCAGCAGATCGTCTAGTCCAGGACATCCAGGACGCCCTCCTTTCCCTCCAATCTCTTGGAAAGAATGTACTATTCTGCTGGGTACTGGGCCATGTGGGAATCAGGGGGAACGAGGCAGCTGATGTAGCTGCCAAGTTAGCCTGCGACAAGGTCAGAACCGACTTTGAACCGGTCCCAAAGTCAGACCTTGCCTCGGCGGCGAAGAGATTTGTTTTTGATGTTTGGCAGAGGCAGTGGCTGGAAGTTGAGCATAACAAGCTCCGGCTGGTCAAACTGACCGTTCAGCCGTGGAGCAGCTCCTTCCAGCAGGCGAGGAGGGATGAGGTTGTCCTCACTCGCCTCCGTATAGGGCACTGCCCTCTGACGCACAGCTTTCTTCTCCGCCGAGAGGACCCTCCAGAATGTGATGCTTGTGGCGTACCTTTGATGGTACGCCACATTTTAAGTGATTGTATTTTATTTTTAGACTTAAGGGCAGATGTTGGCTTAGCCAACGATCTGTCCCTTATTTTAAACAATGATAGTGACAATGTGGCCAGTGTTTTAAAGTTTTGTTGCATGGCCGGTCTTGTCCCCAAAATTTTGGACAGACCAGCCTAGGTTTTAGATTGGATTGGTGGACTTCTACAGCCACCAATCCAAGTACTGTTTTTATTTGTGACCTTGTTTATATGGCTGGCCCTTTTACAGCCAGTCAGTTTGTTGGATGTTTTAAACTGGTTGGCCCTTTTACAGCCAACCAGTCAATGTATGTATTTTTACTGTTTGTGGCCCGATTACAGCCATAGTTTTATTATTATGTTTTATTTTGCCGTCTGTGTGGCTGACCTCCTTACAGTCGGCCATGCAGACGGTATGTCTGTCAGTATCTTAGTATTTTATTGTGCTGTCTCTGTGGCCGACCTTTTTACTGTCGGCCGCTTAGACAGCAGTTTTGTCACATTGTCACGTCTTGTATTTGTTAGGGCTCTAATAACCCCGATGTTGACGCACCCTAAAGCACAAAGAACAACAACAATCCATGCAGTTGGACATGGATCGCGACCTACATGGTAGCGACCACTTCCCAATTTGGATGCACCTCGAGTGTGAACGTGGAGGAGGAAATAACCGACATAAAATAAAAAAAAAAAAAAAAAAGGCAATTATGATCCATGGATCACACTGTAGTTAGATGTTTACTCCTTTAAGGAAAATTGACAAAAAATGACACTACCTTTTTTAGTATCATGTTTCGTTTCTTGACTTCGGTTATTTATCTTATCTGTTATCTGATATTTAAAACATTCAAATTAATGCAATATGTGACTCAAATGTATCGAGAGTGAGTAATATATAATTTACTGTAAACACAGTCACCATGATTATTAACATCTTTGACAGTTACAAACTTAGTCTCTGGTACGACATGTTTTTCAATCCTCCCTGAATGCCATACAACATTAATTAAAAATGCTAATGTGTGATATGGATCTGAAAACTGATTTTTTTCCTTGAAGAAATGTAGCTACAATAAACGATTTTTTATGTGCAAATATTCTTTAATAATAACGCACAAGGAATGTGTGTACAAATTTTGGCTGCTGCTCAATCCACAGCCAGTAGAAAACACTGTTATTTCAATTAAATAATACACATACCCCTAATTTTGTAATTTTGTAGCTTTTATCACCATAAAATTGGAACGTATTATGTGCTATTAAGTTTCTGATGACAGCAACATGGAATCAATAAAGTTAAAAAGTAACTAGAAATTCTAAAACCTTAGGCTACATCGCGTAATAATTTACGGCACATAATGCATTATGCTTTAACAAAACGTGTCTGGCATCATTCTGATCCAGGCTGCATTTCAACCTAACCATAAACTTTTTTAATGTTTTCCAATCCAAAATTGAAGTTTGTCACATTCACATTAATACATTCAGTGCATCACGTTCGATTCTTGACTCATTGGGACTACTTACGTGTAGCTGAAACTACGACGTTAGTAATATGGCATCACTGAAAGGAAAAGAAATTAAAAATAATACTTGGCAGCATTTCAAACTAACAACAAACTTCACCAATGTTTCCGTTCAAAAATCACATGCCCATTAGAACAGTCACTGTTTCGCGATCGAAACTTGACCCATTGGAACTACTTATATGCAACTGAAATGATGACATTCATGCCTCTCCAAGTTTGTATTTGGTAATAGAATAAAATTGGTAAAAAATGTCTAGAGGATTCTATCATATCAGTGGCACCACAATTTGAAGATGGATTCTTATAGAACTCGACGAAACAAATCTAAAATAAAGAATAAATGTTCTGACTTAGTTCTCGAAATATCTTGACTGAAAGGTGATGTGGTTAGGCTGCTAAGCAGCATGGACCAGAAGGGAAATTAGCAGTGCCATAGCTTCTAAATTTTCCACACCCATTTTTGAGGAAATGTTTTTGTAGAAAAAAGAATATAAAAACAAAAACAAACGTGCTTTAGACGTGATGCGACAGAGAAGTTGCGGTACAGCACAGAATTAATAGTACAGATCAATCTCTAATGACATTATTCACACCAAAGATAGTAATATCTGCATTCTGTAACAACGAATTCAGGAACACTGGCAAGTTTTCAAGATGCAAGCATGTAAATAAATTCCTCGGATGTATTTAATAAAGCATATTTGTTGCTTAGTGACAAGTATGCACCTATCCATATTTTGAGTTATTTTACATATCAGTTCATATTCTATGTTTTAAGGTACACATTAGTTTTCTTGGATACTTTAAGCTCACTTGATTTTTCGGCAGTAATACACTGGTTGTACCAGAAGAAAAATTTCCATTAGCACCGCAATTTGATGATGCATATAATTCAACAAAGTTTTGAGACCACTTAGTTTTGGAGATATCATATCACAAAGATTGTGTGGTTAGGTCGAAATGCCGCCTGCACCAGACGAAAAAATGCCATGGCACTGCAATTTTACAGTGTCGTCTTGTGTAACAAGGCGAGACATTTAGAGATTTCATTTAGTTCTAGACGTATCGTGTGTAAAAAGTTTTGTTGATTTGTTGAAATGCAGCCAGGATCAGAAGAAAAAGTTCCTTTGGCCCTTTATTTTGACGATTCATTCATATGCAAGTATACAAGACATTTAGTTTTAGAGATGCGCTATATCAAAGACGATGCGATTAGGATGAAGTGCAACCTGGACCAGAAGTAATATTTCCCTTTGAGCCATGAATTAAGGAATATTTTGACTTACGATATTTAGAAACCTAGGCTAGATATTGAAAGATTTTGTTCTTTACTTTGATATTATCTTTGGCTTGATAATGTGGTTGTTCTGTACTATTAAGTCTGTGCCGTATCGTAAAGTTTCTGTCTCATCACGTCTAGGGAATGTTCCTTTTTGCTTTCATATACACTTTTTCTAGAGAAGTATGTACTAAAATACTGGTATGGCAAATCATAAATCTATGGCACTTTCAATTTCCCTTCTGGTCAGGTAGCATATCGGCCTAGCTACGTAACATTTCATCCAATATTTCTCAACGACCAAGTAAGATGTTAAATTTATTTTTATTCTTTACTTTGTTTCCCCAAGTTCTATAAGAATCCATCATCAGATTGTGACACAAAGGTATGATAGGACTGCCAATTTCTACATATACCAAAGCACACGTGCGGTAGCAGTGGGCAAATGCTAGTTTTAGAATAATTACAGAATTTCAAACAGTTTTGCAGAAAATAGCATCCCACCAAGAATATCTTCGCCATGATTATTGTATAGTTTTGAATCATCTCTGCCTTCTGGACTATTCCTCATAATTGTTTCAGAAGCTTCACATCAATAAAAGATAGATGTTGGAAATGTAGCTATGTCAATACCATTTACAACAAACAAAACAAAAAGAGACAATATGGTAATTCTTTCTATACAGCAGGTTATGTTTACAAAGCTATGCTCATGTTGCTGCCTTATGTTAACACACACAAAATATCTATTGAAGGTTATGTATACAGTAATATTACTGTAAAACAATGATTTACTACAAGTAAAAGATGTTGGATTAACTACCCTATCAAAATAATTCAACGGATTGGATGCATGTAAAAAATTGTTTTCTGAACGGCTGCTACACACTCCTGAACTCTAACAATCTTCGCCCAAAGCTACTGATCAATTGTTTATGCCAACAGTACAGAATTAAACTGTTGGGCACTATGTGGCTGTCATCTCAGGTTTGCCATATGGCTACACCATGCATATATGGCTGAATTTGTTGCAATTATAAGTGGATGTTTAGTTTGTTGTCACATGGCAACATCATGCAGTAGAGGGTTAAGTTACATCAGTCACCTTCAATCGCAGTGTGTATGTTGTTCATTGGAAAGGTTGCCTCAGGTTCGGTTTAGGCTTGTTTCAATGATTCATTAATATTGTATCTTTTATAGCATACCATGTTCTCTAAAATTGACCATAATTGTAATGTAGAGATTTAATGTCAAGATGACCAGGACTTAGTGTTTATAAAATTAGGTAAACTGCTTCAGTCATGTCTGGGCAGTTTAGACCTTATGAGCTGGCACAGAATCTTGATGGAATATTCAAGGCTTATTTTAAAAGAGTGACCAGTTTCCTGACATCACATGAGAATTGGATTCCTGATACATTTGGGCTAGTGTTTTGATACCTTTTTCAGAAAAAATGAAAACCTGTGACTCCCTTGAGCATAACCTGCACTGGTTGATGACAGTTTTCTACCCACAAAGCCAGTTTGGTGGCTTTTTTGGTGTGCATAAATTCTATTACGCTGTTAATTGACTTCTTTTGTGGATGGTGGAGAGTTTAGCATGATAATTTTGTATAACAATCATCTTATTTTACCAAGAATCATTTTGATTTTGCAACCCATTTTGTTAAAGTGTCACTGTTGAAAAGTTTTGTCTCAAGGCTTGTATTTTTGATAATGACTCACTGACTTTTGGATATATTCGTTTATCTCACAAGGAATAATTTTGTTTCTGGAGTAGATTTCTTTGAATTCTGGTCTTAGCAGCTGTTATGGCTTGTGGCATACGTACTGTAAATGGGTGTCCAGGTCTTTGACACTCTTTCACGTCTCCAGTATCTCCAAAGTGGATTGTGGCAACATCATCTGTAGAAAGATAATGACAGATTTCTAAAATTACTTTATTAATGGATATCAGCAATATTGGTGTATTGTTCACAGTTTGATTAACAAATACATATTATGAAAAAATATTAGAAGGGTGAGCTCAGTGTTATGAAGCTAAATTTTCAATACTTGGTGCCTTACTTGTAATCTGCAATCTTAAATCGCTGCATCCCTTTATTGACAAGCTGTTCCAATTAGGGCCGGATTTAAACTTTTTTTTAGTGTAGGCTGTTCATTTTGTGCCGCCCTTTTCTCCTTCATACTTATACGAATCACTAATTTTTATTACCTTTATTAGGTGGTAAACGATTATATGTATATGTGAATGGGTATAGATTAATAGTGACTTCGTTACTTGAAAGTATTTAGATTTAGCCATAAAATAGAAACAAGAAAAATAAATGTTTATTATGAAACAAGAATACAAACAAGAAAATAAAAAAATGTAATACATAATTGTAGTTTTCTACGGGATTTTTTATTGGTGAAAATTAATAGTAAACGTATTTTTCTTTTCTATTAATTGTTCAAAGTTTGTCACTTCACTATTAGATGTCACCACTTAAATGAAAATTTATAGTAGACGTTTTTCTATTTTGTTTATAATCACACACAAATTTGGCGGCTTACTAAAGCGGGCACCCTAGGAAATTTGCTGCCCCTAGGCTGGAGCCTGTACAGCCAAATGAGAAATCCAGCGCTGGTTCCAATTCTTAGCTAATAAATTGCTGGCCGGTAAATTCTCTTTTGGCTACAAATGACCAAGCAATTAAAAACTTATTTGATCCAGCACTTAAAGCCGGATATAATACTGGAAAGCAGCGGGTATCATTTGGGCCTCAATGCCTCCTTAATCTGCCCCCGTTGGAAACCAGTGTTGAAAATGATACATGAAACTTCTCTGTTTTACACAAGTAAACATGTCAAAGATCCTTCTGTTTGTGTTGCTGCTGTTGCACATCTGTTGCTCATCATCAACCAAAGCATCCCGTAAATCTATTTGATTTCAGGGTCCATTGAATTATTTCCATTACATAGATATACTTTTCTCTTTTTAGTCAGTAAAATGCTCCTCATGTCTTTGGGAAACTATCAACTGGAAACAGTCAGCACTTAGTGCATATGTTAACATTGCTCTGTATGCTCCACATAGCCTGAGCAAATTTCATCACTGAGTATCCTGAAGCAACTCATTTGGTTTAGTTTTTCTTAAATTTTTTACTCATATGTTTGCTCTGTATCCGGTATAGGAAGAAATTATTGTCTTATGGTATCATATTATGACAAATTGTGAAAAATCATTACTCACCAATGCTTATTAGTCTGTTCATCACCAGTGTCACTGTTACAGAAATGCCTCCAGCTGAAATGCGAAATTCAAATCTTCATCTAGATCAGGGGTGGCCAACCCAAATGATCTTTCGGGCCGCTTTGGAAGTGCGTCATAACTCCGTGGGCCACATAGGAAATTAAACCCACTATAGACATTTTTTTGTAGTGAAAAGTTGAAACATATTGAGTTATTATTATTGTTTTTACTATTATTCTTACATGTAAACAGAGATAATATAATAATAATGATGATACTAAATGCACATTTTAAAGAAATATAACCGAGCATGGTGGTGTAACGGCTAGCGTTCTGGCCACGCATTTGGGAGGACAGAGGTTCGAATCCCCGTCCGGGCATCCAGATTTGGGTTTTCCATGGTTTCCCAAATCACCCCAGGCAAATGCCGGAATGCTTCCTTCAAAAGGCCATGGCCAAATTCCTTCCCATTCCTTGCCCCCCTCCTTTCCCGTCTCTAAAGACCTCGCTATTAGAGAGACTTTAAGTAGATAAAAAAATTTAAAAAAATAAAAATTAAAGAAATATAAAACACTAAAAATTATATATAAAAATACATAAATGAAATAAATTTCGAAAATATCGATACATAAATAATGTATTTTTTAATACACTCGTTTTCACTGCTTTGGCCATTATAAAGTAAATTTATTTTGTAAAAGTGTGACAAATCTCGCAGGACGGAAAAATATTCAATGCGGGCCGCATGCAGCCCGTGGGTCCCAGGTTGGCCATGCCTGTTCTAGATGCACACTAAGCTAACCTAATACTTAAACTTAATTCTCACTATTTTTGTGATTATCCCCGAGTCTTAACTGCAGGGTTTAATTCTAGTTTTTCTTTTAGAATCATGCAAGTAGTCTTGAGTGGCACAAGGTTAAGTTTTACTTTCGCACACATCTGACTGAAGCAGTCCAATATAGTTTAGCAGTTTCTTTCTAGTTGTTTCAATTTCCTACTTATCAGCAGTATGAGGTCTTTGGTGAATGCTACCAAATCCATCGTATCATGGCTGGTTCCAAACTGATATATGAAAGGGCTGGTTTGCACACTGAAATCTACTGTATGTACAACCTTTCACCAATCTGTTCACTACTAACATGTTATGACACCATAGTTTTGCATATCTATTTCTACAGCAATCTCTTAAGCTGTAGTATTTGTCTTGTGAAGAATTTTCCATTTGGTTTTCGAACAAAGTAGGTCACCAGAGGTTGTCAAATGTGTCGGAGATGGCTATTGAGATATCCATCACATAATTCCTAGCAAATTTTAACAATTTTTGGTGATTGATTGGTTGTGTCCACTGTTGGTTTGATATATTGAATCTGTAGTTATTTGGTTTCATTCAATTAGCAGATTGGGTGATAGGATATCGGAAGTAGTTGGTCTTTGCTTTCACCTTTAGCTGTGATAATAGCCTCAATTTTTTCCACAACTCTGAGATCTCTCCTGTTCCAAGTATTCGTGAAATATTCTCTTTAGAATCAACACCAGTTCAGTGATTAATTCTTTGATCACCTCTATTGGCATTCCATCACGTTCAGGCACTTTACTTTTTTGAAGAGAATATATAGTTCAGTGGCGGCCCTAGACGTAGTGACACTGTGAAATGTCTCCACCTCTAATCAAGAATAAAGAAATTAAAAAATAAATGCAGTGAAAGAATTTTTTATATATATAAATGCGTCATTCTCTACTCTTCGATAACTAATGACAGCTAGGGAAATTATTGAACGCCATCTGTTGGCCACATCAGTGAACTGATTCGCTGTCGTGGAGCCAATAATCGGATGGCACAGATCGCGCATGTGCTCTAGCATTTTCGTGGATATATTCAAGGTCGGGGGTTCGCTTTGTTAATGGGGAATGGAGACGACTTCGTTCTGTCACACGCTGCAGCTTGATACAGTTAGTAATACTGCCGGTAGAGTGCAGCAGCAACTGCCATTTTTGTAGCATTCAACTAAATATCCACTGGAACAGTTCTTCAACCTGTGGTTTGCTGATTACTGGTGGTTTGCGAACATAGTTCAGGAGTTCCACAGGCAGAATATCATAAACTTTGATATCATATCCATACTGTATAAGGTTGTATACCCAACTTTTTAGAAGCCTTGAATATTGTAATGACCGGGCAAAAACGTGGCATTTCCAGGATAGAACAGCACTGTTTCAACAACAGTCTATTAATTTCCGTATGGTGTCTAGAGATTAAGTAAATGACTGTTTACTAAGGGTTTTAAGTGAGTATGAGGAACCGTGGCAGGTGATAAGATTGGTAACGTGAGTGGTGAAGGAAATAAAAATAAAAGGCATAGACCTACCGTCTAGTGTCTTTTATTTTGGTTTATGCATGTAGGCCGGTGGTATAGTGTAGCGTCCAGCCTGTAGTAACATTATTATTTATCTGGTTTGGTCTGATTAACATGTAATTAGCTTTTAATAGTTCACATCCAGTTTTATATCTGCATTTCCATAGGATTCAAAACGTGGTTTTAGATTTATTATGTTACAACTAGCTTTGAGCCCGTCAAAAATGACGGTTTGAATGTAATATCCTGGCAGTTCATTTTTTTTAGTTGGTTAATTATATGGAATTGTTATTATATAATGCTAATGGCCTGGATTTTGTAATGTTCTATATATTTCATTTGCAGTTCACATAGCGATACAGTAGTAAATTCTACTGAATTATTGACGATGGAAGTATAGAACCAGTAAAATTAAAAACAAATTAGGAATCCCACAAAAACTTTTGCTATCAATGTAATATCAGTTTTATTCCTGGTCCAGGCACAATTCAGCATGATAAATATGAAACTTCTTTCCCCGTAATAAATAATACTTCCAGTAACATGGCGCTTATGAAAACAGTTTAAATGGTTTGTAAAACTCATTTCAGAGCGAATTATGCTGTAACAAAATGTGTCAGTTGCGAGTCTGATCAACTTATCCCCAATCTACATTAACATTGCATTCGAAAATCATAGCTTTTATTACCCTGAATAACGACAGGCAGCACGTATGGTGGTAGTCTGAATTTATTGTGGAAAAGATTGGATGAAAAAGCGAATATCGACCATTTTTAATGAAATCATCGTGATATGAGTACCATACTGTGGTTAGATTATCGGAGTATTTGACTATGATTTATTTAAATTAATACATTTTACTTTAATGACGGAAAGTATAATATCAAAAACGGATAACGGTAATTTATCTCGGTGATACATTTCATGATTCGTAAATATGGTGTAAACTTTTTTCGAGTTTTTAATTAACTTCATTGTTTATCATCTGCCAAAAACATTCTTAGGTTATGTTTTAACCTCGTTCTTATAACTGGTACAGATAAAATAACACAAACATGGAATACTCTTCTCCTTGCATTAATTTTTGCATCTAGTTGTCATAAATAAACAAAAAGCAACATGTAAATTTAAACGAACGTACCAACTGTAACTTAGTAACAGAGCTTAGTAACGTATGATTGCCTCGCATTAATTTTCTATCTCTGCACGCCGCTATTTGGCTGCAAGAATATCTTTGTTGAATTGCGAATTATAAATTGAAATCATTTTTAATTATATCTTTCGTGATATGAGTACCTTATTCTGGTTAGATTATCAGAATATTTGGTTATATTTTATTTAAATAAATGCATTTTTATAATTTCGAAAACGGATAACTGTTATTTATTTGACTGATACATTGCGTGATTACGTACGTTTCTCTTAGTTTTTAATAAACTTCATTGTGTCTTATCGTCTGCCAAAAAAATTCTTAGGTTATGGTTTAACCTAGTTTTGATAACTGATACAGATAAAATAGCGTCAATATTGAATCCCCTTCTCCTTACATGAATTTCTGCGTCTAACTGATAAAATAGCGTAAATATTGAATCTTCTTCTCCTTATATAAATTTCAGCGTCTAGCTGTAAATAAACGAAAAGCAAGATGGTGGTACGAACGTAATATGGTGGTTGATGATTGGCCGTTCATTAGCCAATAGGAGAAGCAGTTATAGATGACGCATGCAGACGCCACGTTAGCGTTTTATATAATAGGATGGTACATGTCCAAGATTTTAATAATAACAGTATGGAAAATAAAATTAGGCCTGAGGTGGAAGATATTAAAGACAGTGGAAAAATTGCAGAGGTAACTGGCAATGGAGGAAGGAAACTCAGGAGAGCAAAATGAAGTTGGGTAATCGTCGTCCATAGTCGGAGGGGAGGGGGGGGGGGGATAGGCCTGTGTGAGTTAGAGGCCCACAGCATTATTTTTTGGAAATTTACTGGTCCTCGGTTTGTATCGTCGTCGGCCATACTCGTTTCCGAGTTTATGTTACTCTCTTGCATGTTTATTTGTGTGTGCGCTGGTGGCTGATCAGGCCGATTCTTGCATAGAACAGCCGTCCGCACACACTGCACCCAAATGTGGGTGGCTGGCGCTGTAGGGTTTGTCGGGCTTTCCGCCTTAAACGAGATTCAGCTGCCAGACTTCGCCGCTCCTCTTCGAAACGTGCCACTGCTGCGGAGGTAGTTTTGCGCCATAGAACGCGGTCTTTTGTGAGGCTGTCCCAGGTGGTAAGGTCTATATTAGTTTTCTTCAGGGTCTTCTTGAACTGATCTTTGTAGCGTTTCTTAGGGGCACCGCGAGGTCTGCTGCCAGTGCTGAGCTCACCATATAAAAGTTGGCGAGGGAGTCTACTGTTGCTCATACGCTGAACGTGTCCAACCCATCTAAGTTGGTGGCTGATGATGAGGGCTTCAATGCTATACATTTGAGCTCTTTCCAAGACTCTAATGTTGGACACATAGTCGTCCCATTTAATGTTCATTATAGAGCGAAGTTTTAGCTGGTGAAATCGCTCCAATTTCTTAATATCTCGCCGGTAGAGTGTCCATGTCTCACACCCATACAGCAACATGGAGACAACTACAGCTTGGTAGACCATCAGCTTGGTGCTTAAATTAAGATCTCTGTTTAGGAACACTCGCCGAGTAAGTCGTCCAAAGGCTATGTGTGCTGCACGAATTCTGTTTTCTACATCCTTCTCTGCTGTGCACTGTGTAGAGAGAATGCTTCCAAGGTAGGAGAAGCTATCTACTTGCTCAAGGGCTGTGCCGGAGATGGTAACATCAAAGTCTGGGAGTGTAGCTCCAGGGGCAGGTTGCGCCAGCACTTTAGTTTTTCGGGTGTTGATGGTCAGGCCAAAACGGTCATATGCGTCCTTGAAGCAGTTTACGGACTGTTGTATCTGCTGAGGAGTATGTGCTGGAGAGGTGTTGTCATCTGCATACTGCAGTTCTGTTACCTGGGTGAGGAAAGTTAATCTTGATGAGCGGAGTCTTGCTGGATTAAATAGTCCTCCGTCAAACCGGTATCTGATCTCCACGCCTGTGTTGGGGGTAGATGACGTTTCGTAGAGCATTGCTGCCAAATATAGGGCAAAAAGTGTTGGTGCAAGTACACAACCTTGTTTCAGACCATTTGTGATAGGGAACTTTTCAGAGGCGTCGTTCTGATAAAGGACTTGACCAACCATACCATCGTGGAGTGCTCTAATCAATCCCAGAAAATGTTCAGGGCATCCAAATCGTCTTAATACCATCCACATTGCAGATCTAGGCAGGGTGTCAAAAGCTTTCTCTAGATCATAGAATACCAGAAAGAGAGGCTTTTGTTGTTCTCTGCACTTCTCTTGAAGTTGTCTAGCACAGAAGATCATGTCTGTGGTGCCCCTCGAGGCACGGAATCCACATTGAGATTCTGGAAGTACTCTCTCTGACATAATTTTAAGGCGATTCAGCAGGATTCTAGCAAAAGTCTTTCCTGCTATAGATAGAAGAGAGATACCACGATAATTGTTGCAGATACTTCGATCCCCTTTTTTGAAGATGGTGACTATGTTAGCATCCTTCATGTCCTGAGGCACCTCCCGAGTTTCCCAAATGAGAAGAATGAGTTGGAAAATCCTGGTTTTCAAGGGTAACCCCCCACTTCGAATCAGTTCTAAAGGAATATTGTCTGGTCCAGGAGCTCTACCTGGATTCAGGCTATTCAGTGCTTTGCAAAACTCCTGGAAAGTTGGCGGGACTGACATCCAAGGTTGTGGAGGGTGCTGCGGCATATTCCTAAGGAAATCGTCTGCAGCAGTAGAGCTACGGTTCAAAAGAGAGTTATAGTGTTCTTTCCAGCGCTTCAAGATGTCCTGGCTCTCGGTAAGAATGGTAGTGTTATCAGCTGCTTTTAGTGAGCCAGATGAGCTGCGAGTAGGTCCATATAGCTCTTTAATTCCTGCATAAAAATTTTAAGATCCCTAGCGTCTGATAGAGTTTGGAGTTCCTTTGCTTTCTGTTGCCACCAGTTATTCTTGATTTCCCTTATTTCTGTCTGACATTTCCACTTAAGGGCCTGAAAGCGGGTTTTCTTCGTCACAGAAGTTGGATCTTGAACGAGAAGTTGATAGGCTTCACGTTTCGCACTGATGAGGGTTAAAATTTGTTCATTATTGTCATCAAACCAATCTGGCCTTTTTTTATTCTCGTAGCCAATTACTTTCTCTGCAGATTTCGTGATGATATTTCGAAGGGTGGTCCATTCTGATTCCACGTTCCTTGTATTGATTGGATTGTTGGACAGTTGTTCTAAAATGTCATCTTGATATTTTGAGGCGACAGTATCGATGCGGAGTTTTAAAGTATTATATTTCCTCTTGGAGGGGTTCATGTGGAAGGAGCGTGATTTTTTACTTATTGAGAGTCTCAGGCGGCTCATGAGAAGTCTATGGTCTGTCCAGCAGTCATCAATGTTCCTTGCTGTCTTAGTGATGAGAACATCTTTTTTATCACATTGTCGGTTTGTATACGCTGCTATAGAAGCTTCGACAATGCGAGCAGGCAATATTTTTTTTTTAGATTCTCTGAAGGTGAATTACATAAGTTTATGAATGCACGTAACAGGAAACGATTCTCAAGCGAAATGTGTTGCACTGTCGTCGTGGTCATCGAAGGCAGTGCCGGATAAGAAAATATGGGACCCTAGGCACTCTCAAAAATTTTGATTCCCTCTGTTTTTGAAAATAATTATCTGTATTTTATAAGTACAAATAAAACATTTTCTACATGACTAATAGAATTTATCATATTTATTTATTCAGTTAACAAACGAATTTTTCAATATATCATATTTTGAAAATTAATTTTCTTTATCGTACAATACAATATTTAAAAAAATCCATGCTTTTCATAATACTTTGATTGCTTTATTCTGGATGATTTTATTTTTTATTATTTTTATTTAGTGAAAAAAGTTAACTTTAAGGGGGCCTTCAAAAATCAGGGGCTTCAGGCTACTGCCTAGTTGTGCCTTTTGGGTAACCCAGCACTGCTGGTAGATCCAACTTGTCAGTTTTTGGCTAACCACTAAATGTTTACCGTTTGGTTAATTTTAAAACATTTATCATTGATTAATTTCAAAATAATTTCTTTAATCCAGCAGTAACTGCAGGTAATGAGACTTTCACACGTTACAAATCTTTATATTAAGAGCAAAAGATGGAAATAAAAAGACGGAGAACACCGAGATAGGAACAAAAAAGGACAAAACAAGAAGGAAGCCGTAAGGCAACAATTGGATAAAGGAAACAAAGAAACTGCCGCGAGGCACTGAAAATAAGATAGGATAGGGAAAATAAACAGTTACCCGTCACTTACCACAGATGAAGGCAGGAGGGCGAGACACGTAAAAACACAAAAACGAATTGCACAATATTTCGACTTTAGTCTTAGTCATGTGGAGCGAGATATATGGCAGGGGGAAAGATGTGGCCACATCGCAACCCGCCACATGAATGACGCACAGGCGGAAAACGCGTGGTAAAACGAAGTTCTAAGGAAGGAATACGTAAATACAAGTACACAAAGAGCAAAAGATGGAAATAAAAAGACGGAGAACACCGAGATAGGAACAAAAAAGGACAAAACAAGAAGGAAGCTGTAAGGCAACCATTGGATAAAGGAAACAAAGAAACTGCCGCGAGGCACTGAAAATAAGCCTGCCATATGTCTTGCTCCACATGACTAAGACTAAAGTCGAAATATTGTGCAATTCGTTTTTGTGTTTTTACGTGTCTCGCCCTCCTGCCTTCATCTGTGGTAAGTGACGGGTAACTGTTTATTTTCCCTATCCTATCTTATTTTCAGTGCCTCGCGGCAGTTTCTTTGTTTCCTTTATCCAATTGTTGCCTTACGGCTTCCTTCTTGTTTTGTCCTTTTTTGTTCCTATCTCGGTGTTCTCTGTCTTTTTATTTCCATCTTTTGCTCTTTGTGTACTTGTATTTACGTATTCCTTCCTTAGAACTTCGTTTTACCACGCGTTTTCCGCCTGTGCGTCATTCATGTGGCGGGTTGGGATGTGACCACATCTTTCCCCCTGCCGCTCCACATGACTAAGACTAAAGTTGAAATATTGTGCAATTCGTTTTTGTGTTTTTACGTGTCTCGCCCTCCTGCCTTCATCTGTGGTAAGTGAGGGGTAACTGTTTATTTTCCCTATCCTATCTTATTTTCAATGCCTCGCGGCAGTTTCTTTGTTTCCTTTATCCAAATCTTTATATTGCGAGATTCTTACTCTGAGCTGTTTTTCCAGGCACCTTTCACTTCAATAGTGATCACTAAACCGTCGAAACATTCAGTCATTTTGTGGCAAAGCCCCCTAAAAGCTCAAAGGTCACCCACGCATGGATTTTGGGAACCTTCTTTTTCTCTCTCTCTCTTTCTCTACTGTTCTTATAAGGTCCGCAATCTGGAACAATGAGATTTCTGTCGGCGATCCCCTCCTCGTCCAAGTCAAGCCACAAAACCAAAACCTAACCCCCCCTCCCTCCCCTCCCCTCCCCTCCCCACTCCCCCTCAAACCAAAATCGTGGATCCACCACTGGAAACATTTTATTGTTGTCACTACATGAGCACATCAGTTCGGCCGCCACTGATATAGTTTGCACTAACTATTCATCTGACATCACATAAATAATTTGACTTAGATATGTGCATGTTTTGCCATACGTTTCTATTTTCGTTAGTAAGGACAGGGCCCAAAATGTGTTTTTTTATTTTCTATAGCGTTTTTTGTCACTGTCCCCCCCTCCTTTTGACCCTATCTTTATCTTTCCTCATCAAAATTTTTATTTTCAAATTTCATATGGACCAAAAGTTTCATTCCATCTATTAAATAATTACTTAACCAAAGTAACTGGGCTAAGGTAGTAAGTGTGTTGTTAACCTTAACCTGAATATGATTGACGGCATCTGGTTGAGAAAATGTAATAATTTTTGGCATTTGAATGTGCAATTCTTGTTACTGTGAGCTGGTAAGCTGTAGATTCTTTTATTAGTTCTCCGAAACTAGAGTGAAATGTGATCTTTGTTTTTAGAATCACGTCTAGTTTTGCAGTAGTTGGATGCCATTTGGACTAGTTCTACTCATCCAAGTACAACCTATTTTGATTTGAGTCCTAGAATACAAAATAATAGCGGGGCTGAAATCGATATCCTTTTTGTGCATATTTCTCATTACAGTTATTACAACATACTTCCAGTAATAAATGGTATCTTGCCCACATTTGTAATGAATCCTTAATGCAGGGTGTGTTTCCAAAAAGACTAAAATATGCGGTTGTAAAACCGTTGTTTAAAAAAGGAGAAGCAACATGTGTAGATAACTACTGTCCTATTTCATTACTTTCAGGATTCTCAAAATTTTTTTTTTTTTTTTAAAAAGTCATTTATCATAGAGTAATAAAACATGTTACACACTATAATATCCTCACTCATTCACAATTTGGGTTCCAAAAAGTATCATCCATAGAAATGGCTATATATTCATTTTTAAATAACATATTTGAGGAACTGAGTAATAAAATGAGCCCTGTAGGAATATTTTGTGTTCTTGCAAAATCATTTGACTGTGGAAATCATGAATAACTTTTGAAAAAAAATGGAATACTATGGTATTTATGGAACTGCAGGTAAAAGGTTTAAATCATCAGAATGGGAGAAAATAAAACATGGAATTCCACAAGACTCTGTCCTAGAACCCCTCCTCTTTTTGTTATACATCAATGACCTTCCTGGAAACTTATCTGACAAAGTTAAGTGTGTTTTATTTGCAGATGACACTAACCTTACTGTGAGAAAAATACCAAACAGTAATCTAGAATTAAATGTAAATGAAGTAATTAGTGAAGTAGCAAATTGGTTTAAGCCAAATTCATTAAAATTAAATTTTGAAAGAAAAAAAAAACACATTATATTAGGTTGAAAACAAAAAATTACACACAGCCGAATTTACAACTAAGCTATAATAACACAATATTAGAAACAAAGAGTATAAAATTCCTTGGTATTGAAATAGATGAAAAACTCAGTTGACACGAACATATCACTTCACTACTGAAGTAGTTAAGTAGTGCCACCTTTGCAATACGAACACTTTCTTTAACAGCAGATCTAGAATTAAAGAAACAGGTGTACTCCTCATTTTTTCATTCAGTGATGTCATATGGCATAATTTATTGGGGAAACTCTTCTCAAAGTAAAAATGGTTTCATAGCACAAAAAAGAGCTATTAGGATGCTGTGTAGGGTAAAACCAAGAACTTCTTGCAGAAAACTTTTTAAAAAACCTCGATATTCTTACAATGACTTCTCAGTAATTCTCTCATGTGCTTTGTCTTAAAATATTTTAACCTGTTTACATCTAATTCACAGTTACGCAATTTCAATACAAGAAACAGAAATATCTTGTGCGAAACACAAACATCTCTGTCATTAGTACAAAGAGGAGTTAATTATTCTGGAATACATTTGTTTAATAAACTTCCCAAGAGTATAAAACAGTTTACAGAAAAAAAATTATATTTAAAGAAAAACTGAGAGATTATCTTATTGGCAACTCCTACTCCAAGATTTTGAACAAAATAATTGTATTCAATATGACCTTTTGCAAAACTTGGTTATAAAAATTATTAATGTTTATTTTTATTGTCTTTGTAACATATAATTGTTTTTACTGTGATTATGATTCATCTATATGAATATTATAAATGTGAAAGTAACTCTGTCTGTCCGTTACGTTTCTTGGGCTAAACCGCTAATCTGATTGTCATGAAATTTGACAAGGAGATGTGATTTGGCATTAGGACGGACATAGGATACTTTTTCTGTATAAGTGGCACATATTGTTATGTAATTTCGAAAAATTACCGAAACCAACATAGACCGACGCTTAGGATGTGTAAGACTCTGTAGTACCTTACAGTATCGCGGGCTGGTAGCTCAATGGTTAACAAACTTGGTTACTAATGTTTGGACCGTAGTTCCCAGTTCAAATCCCAATGTAGGCAAATATTTCTAAGAATTGTTTTTGATCGTATGAGCCATGCCTGGATGTCAGTTTTTCAGATTTCATATTAATCTGTAGATATCACATATTTAGGGGTGAAATGCTTGGCAAATCGTATGCGGTCTAACATAGGTGTACACTTTTTTTACACTGTATTGATCACTCAGCCGTTGTACTCTCGCAGTCAGTGTGTGTGTGTGTGATGTGCACTAATAATATTATATATGTGAAAGTAAGTCTTTTTGTTACGCATTGTCGTCTAAATGACTACACCAATATTGATGGAATTTGACAAGGAAATACTTTATATCCATAGGAAGGACACACAACATTTTTTTCAGTATGAATACCAGTTTTAGTCACGATGTTTTGAGAACTTATAGAATGGTCACAGACCAACGGATGGGTGTGTTAGTCTGTAATGTTAGATCGGTTGTTCAAGCTGTGCTTCTCACACAATCTGTTAATGTATGATTTTTTAGCAAATTTCGTTTAGAGACAAAACGTATTTTAGTATAGATGTCAATTTGCTCTGCACTGTACCATTACTTTGTGTTGCCTAATTGTTTCTGGAACCAGTTTATTTTGACATGCTTTGTGGGCGTAAACCTGGCCTAAGTGGAAGTGCAAGTAGGTAAAGTTATTAGAAAATCCAAGAATCGAATGCTCATGCTGAAGATGAAAAGCCAATCTGAAATAAAGCTGTCTTAGTTAACCCCCCTCCCCCACATCCCCGCACCTTCGTTTATTTTTCTGTTTGTAAATATGTTGGAAACTGATTCTCTTTATGAGAGAGGTTCGATGGTAGAATGATGTGGTGATGACTTTGCCGACTCTGCCAATCCTAAGTTACTAACAGCTCCCTATATTCAATTCTGGCAATGAAATTCTAAGTCCACGCGTACGAAGTCGTTGGTATCGCCTAGTATTGTATGTATGTGCATAAACCATGACATGTTTCACATCCCAGAGGTCCTTCCTCAGCAGGGATCCATAAAACAAGATTGATAAATAAATAAAATAAATAAATAGAGAAGTTTGATAGCGATTTTTATATATTGTGAGACAAGTTCATGTTGCTGTGTACCTACACTGTTTGTTGATTTAAATAGTTTGATGGAAGATAACAGTAATAACAAGGCACCACATAATTTCCAAATTCAATTAGCAGCAAGTGGGAAGAAATGTTTCTTATGTTAATGATTTACTGGGCCAAGAAAGCTGGAGAACTGAAGTAAAAATGTGCTTCATTTGCATTGGATACTTGCAAATGATTCGTACATGCTACAGTTATTCTTGTTATTGACTTTTCCAGCATTTTTATGAGGTGTAAGAGCATAGCGTCGGCTCGGCATAGGGTTCTTGTTCTCAAATTACTGCTGAGATACCGTTAACCTACTATGTCGCTACTCCACCACTGTCTTTCAGCAATTACTATATGAAATGTGAAAGTTGCCAGAGAAATATGGGAGCGTGCACAAACCACGTAGCTTCATTTTGGCCTCCTGTAAACCCCCCCACCCCGCCATGCAGCCCTATGTGGCTTTTGCCTCTACCCCCCCCCCCCAAATACATACGGAGATAATTAACTAAGGGAATGAATATTCACATTCTGTTGTGTGTTCTGTTCCTCATTTTAATTGTGAAAAATGTTATGAGAGGAAAGCTACATGGCCTGGCTCGGAACTCCCCCCTCACCCCACGTAGCCCAGCGTAGACTCCAGCCAACCCCCCACCCCCCCCCCCCCCCTCGTCTGAGCCACGTAGTTTGTGCACACTCCCTATGTAGTAGTTTGGTTAAAGTAGCTGCAATACTTCTTTCCGTGAGTTCGTGTAAATTTTGACCGTGGAATAATGTTTGTGTGGTACTGGTCTTCCAAAGAATAATGATTATTCAGAGGTTCTAAAGTTAATCATTGCCACCATCCTTTAAGGGAAATTGTAAATAGAAATTTTTAATATAAGTTTGTCTTTAAAGGAGTCTACAAATAACTGTCACTAACTCAGTCTACAGTTTCGAAAACAGTTTATTTAACACCTCAAAATTTCCAGTCTGACTAATTTTGAGAAAGTAGTTAATATTGTAGCAGGGCATTTACTATAACAATATATATATATTATTGTTTCATAAAAAAACTGTAAAATGCCAAATTTTGTATTTCTATGTGCCGATTTGAATATTGGCATCAAAATACTCGGCTTTGTCATGTTGTCTCTTGTGACGTCACATCTCTGGCTGTGCCGGGGTAAGCAAATAGGTGGTTTGCTTATTTGGTGGATAAAATGATTTCTATATTTTACAAGTGATGTGTAGTGCCTCAGTGTGTAAACACAACTTTTGAAATGCCAAATCTGTTTCTGTTCCACTCAATGAAGATATGAGGAAAGGGTGGCTAAAGATTGCAAGTCGGGACAGCATATTTGTTTACAAAGTCTTCTGTGTAATTTTTGAAGACCACTTTGAGGTAAATTTTGGCTTAATATTTATTATGTTTAATAAGCTATGTACCTTAGTATTTTGTTCTGTGAAAAACTTAAATTTGTATTGATAAATAAATTATGACTTCAGATGTTAAAACTCCATTCGTTGTAAATACGTGAAAATTTTGTATTGGTACAGTTGCCAAATGATATTCAAAACTGCATGGAATATCATATAGTGGGGTCGGTGTCACAAGTATGCATGAGACAGTTTGTATTCCAACAAACCCAAGTTGTGAATTTGATAGTAAATTATTTGTGTTTACTAACTTTTTGCCCATAACTTTCTGTGGTGTTTTCCCTCATTAAAGAGTTTGTAACACTTTATATACAGCAGACAAAGTCTACAAGATGGTTATATTACTTTTTTGTTCATAAGCTTAAACGAATATCGAAAAATTGTTTGACCTGAATAAAAAATTAGTTTGCAATTTTTTCGGAAAATATGAACAAAATAAATTTCTAACGATAGAAAAACATGTAAAACCACTCATACAGAAAGAAAAAATTTATAATTTTACATTCAGAATATTACTGTCTGAAATATAATGTTGAACGAATGTATACAGACTTTTAAACCTTTCCGGCCGCACTGATAAAAACTTTAAGAAATCACTTGATTTTTTGAGTAGTTATTACAATAACGCTTAACAACTGCACAAGCTGCTGCACAGCAACAATCATATAAAAACTAACATGTGCGCTTCTAAAATACCTTATATTTTAGCGTTTTGTCGTAATATGACTAACAGATTAGATATACTTTTACATTTCGACATTTTGGAATTCTGCTGTACATAAATTGCTGTTGGATGAAAAAAAAACCTTCCCAGCTTCGTCACATAAATTTTTAGAAAATTCAAGCTGTTTGCCTTGGTATATCTAACTTCCATTTCAAATATAAGTAGTTTAATTGATTTACAGCCAGCTCTGAAACCTTAAAAACCTTAAATATATGACACACAGGTTGTCAACAGACTGTAACACACAGGAGATAAACTGGCGCAAGCTGATAAGTGACATCATGCACTCTGATTGGTGTTTAGTATCACAGGACCAGCAGCTGACTTTTTGCATTTTATTTTATTAAAAATAATATGTTTATAGTACTTATCCAACAAATTTGATTTTTGGTATACTTACAACTTACATTGTAAATTTAGGTTTCATAGTTTCCTTTTTAGTGTCAAGTACCCCATTGTAATCAAATTGGTTTAGTTAATCTTGAGCCCATATCTCCACCACAACAATTTTATTGTTAATCAGTTGGCATTCCAGAAACAAGTAATTTCATAAAAACATTTGTTATAATGAAAATTCCTTTCATGAAAATCAAATTTATATGCTGACCTTTAAAATTAAGGGCTCAATGTATCACTCTATTGTTATTGAGCTCTCACCAGAAGAATATCATAAATATTTACAACTAGATGATACCCGCCACTTCGTATGCGTGAATTACGAATTTCTTTGCCAGAATTGAATACAGAAAGTTGTTGGTAATGAAGGATTGGTCCTAAACAACACCGTGTCGGCATAATATGACAGGAAAGCTATCACTATATCATTCTACTGTCGAACCTGTCTCTTGAAGAGAATCAATTTCCAACATATTTCTGTCACCATTCGATAAGTTCTCAAAATTTCATGACTACAACTGTTAATCGTACCGAAAAACATGTCCTGTGCCCTTCCTACAGATTTTCGTGTCAAATTCCATCAATTAGTTGTCAAAACGTAACAAAAAGACTGAGACTTAATTCCGCATTTATAGTATTATTACTGCAGATCTCTCTCTCTCTCTCTCTCTCTCTCTCTCTCTCACACACACACACACACACACTCTGACTGCGAACAACCCCTGAGGAATCATTATAACGTAAAAGACGTGTACACCTACAGCATTGCAAGACTACCTACGATTTGCCTCGCATTGAACCACTAAATTCGAATAACCGATGGTCCAGGCATGACTCTTACAACCAAAAACAATTTTTAAAAATCTTAGCCTCCACGGAGATTTGAACCGGAGACCATGACCCAAACTTTAGTAAGCAAGCGCTTTAACCCCTGAGCTACCTGACCGCTATACGGAAAAAACAGTACAGAAACATCCACATCCAACGTGTCTGTCTATCGTCGTTCAGTAATTTTTCGAAATTATAAGACAACATGTATTATTCATACAGATAATTTTTTCAACAAATGTATGTGTACATATTTCTCCTTGTTTCAAAGGATAAGTGTGCAAAGTTTTATCGAGATCGGATGAAAACTGCAGATTTGTATGAAGAACAAACAAACATACGAGGGGGGATCAAATATAAACGGGATTGTTGTTCCTGAACATCAACAATTGGCAGTACTGGCCCCGCGCTTCTGCTATGCTTAGGCGAGACCATTAGGAGTTGGAAGATCGTGCTGTTAGATATTTACCGCCGTTTCGTCAACAGGTGCACCCCTCTACTGCACAACGCATTATTATAAAATTTCTTGCTCTTGAAGGAGTTACAGCAGCGGAAATTTGCCAGGGATTAACTGCACAGTTCGGTGATCAAACACTGTAAAGGACACGTGTGTTTTTCTGGCATAAAAAGTTCAAGGAAGGACAAGAACATGTGGCAAATGAGCAACACGATCGCCGTCCCCGGACCAGCGTTACAGACGTAAACATTCGTGCAGTTAAAGACATTATTGACGTCGATCGACGAGCGAGTGTGTCAGAAATTGCAGAACAAGTAGGGAATCAGTTATGGGAGCTGTCAAGCAATCATCACAAAACACTTACAATTCCGTAAAGTGTGTTCCAGATGGGTCCCTCACCTTTTGACCAAAAATCTGAAGTTGAGACGTTTGGAAGTCTGTCAGAGGCTTACAGCAAGGTTTGCGGAAGAAGGTGATGCATTTTTGATTCGGATCGTCACCTGCGATGAAACATGGGTTCACTACTACACCCCTGAATCCAAAGAAGCCAGTAAGGAGAGGAGGAGGAAAGAGGAAGCAGCACCAGTGAAAGCCAAGACTCAACTGTCAGCTGGCAAGGTTCTTTCAACCGTTTTTTTTCGATCAGCGAGGCATTTTGCTGATTTATTTTTTGCATGAGCGACGCACAATCAATGCTGCTTACTACTCGTACTGCGAGTTGTTGAATAAGGCGAGAGTTTCATATCGCCACAAAA
Source organism: Vandiemenella viatica (assembly GCA_031002005.1). Lineage (NCBI taxonomy): Eukaryota > Metazoa > Arthropoda > Insecta > Orthoptera > Morabidae > Vandiemenella > Vandiemenella viatica. The sequence continues at coordinate 175,268,227 of JARYHS010013630.1, forward strand.
GAAGAGACCAACCGATTCGACAGGTCATTCTCCTCCACGACAATGCGCGACCCCATACTGCATCTCTAACTGTCTCTAAACTACAGGAAATGCACTGGACTACACTTGATCACCCTCCTTACAGTCCGGACTTATCGCCCTGCGATTTTCATTTGTTCGGACCTCTTAAAGAAGCTCTAGGAGGGCAACGATTCGAAGATGACGAGAGTGTGGAACACTTTGTGCACAACTGGCTAGTGACACGACCCTCTTCTTTTTATGATGATGACATCAAAAAGCTGCCCATACAGTGGGAAAAATTTATTTCCAAAGCAGGAAACTATGTGGAAAAATAAATTGTAATTACCTTGTGTTTTTCAATAAATGAATTTAAATAAAAAATAAAATCCCGTTTATATTTGATCCCCCCTCGAACATTCATCTTTATATATATATATATATTACATTTCTGACAGCAAATATTGGCCTCACTGTGTTTACTGCCAAAATACACTGATTACTGCACCCATAAAAAAAGGTGGACACCAAGGTAAAATTACTGCCCCCATTGGTGTAGAAGCTGCTTTGTTGACAAAAAAGCCAAGAATTCTGTCTTGTGGATATCGTACTATAGGCTATGCCCAAAATAATACAGTGGACATCATAACTTGACAGAACGTATTATGTGCTGAAGTTATCATTGATGTTATGGTGAGGGGGAGATGAATTTTCAGACTTGGTGATGCATAAAATCCTTGTACAGAAAACCACATTCAAACAAAATTATTATGATTCAAAGAATTAATGTTTTTAATATGATAGTAAGATTTAGGAAATTAACAAACCAATTCTGGGCATATCCGTGAGCTGAAATTTAGGCTGAAAGGTTGAAATTCATATGAAATAATCAGAAAATATTTATGTCTGTCAGTTATATACCTCTCAGTGTAATCTTAGAACTTATAAAAATTCAAGAGGGTTTGACTGATTGTTTGTTTTCATTTGTGGCTGTGCCATTTGCTTAAAATAATTCAAGATTCAATGGTTGGAATACGTAATTATAGTTTACCCAATCATTTCATAACCTTTTCTTGTAATTCAAACAGGCCAGTGATAAAAAAAAATATTACCAAATAATACACCACAAGTACATACTGTTCAAAATGGAAAAAAAACTGGTTGATTTTACTAACAAAGAAAACATTTTTGGAGCTGTCAAATATTTTGTGTGCATTGTGTAGTGGCAGGTCTTTTTTTTTATTATTTTTTAAATCGGCTAATGCGGTTATCAATCTCTACCTTTTTACTGTTTGTTGCATAGTCTGTTTGCAAAAACATTCAAGCACACCTGAAATTAGGATGAAATGCAGATCAAATTCATATTACAGCCAGATCAAATCAAGTAAACTTTTGACCCTTTGCTATGTTTGTGAAAAATGTTTTTTTTCTTATTATTATTCCAATTCCCTTCATACTCAACAGAAATACTTCAGCTTTTGTGAATCCTCAGTCACAGAAGGGTGCAGTAGGTGTTTCAGCTAAATCAGTTCAATCAGTCATGACTAAGGATTGCAATCCCGCAGTGTTTTCAATCCCGCGGGATCCGCGCGGGATTTGCTTCAATCCCGCGGGATCCGTGCGGGATTGGTACAAACAGTTCTTTTAACGCATATATTTAAAGCGTTAATAAATTAAATTAATAAATAATTTTTAATGTTAAATTATAAAAATTAACAGTTAACAATATTTTGATTGGCAAAATGACGTTAAAACTTTTTAGAGTGTCTTAAGTGTATTTCGAGGTTTTACATTTTCGTTTTTTAATCTAAACCAATTTTTAAATAAATAATAAAAATGTAAAATATTGAGTCTTAGGTCATATTATGTGCCTTACAATACATCAAATAAGTTTAAAAATATGGTTTGCTTAGTGGCCAAGTTACCAGAGTTTTTTTTTTTTTTTTTTTTAATTCTAAATAAACGTTCCATAACAACGAGAAAAGCATTCCATTTCACAAAGTGAAGTGAATGTACTCTGTAAAATGTAGACTTGGCTCAGAACAAGATCTCATAACTTTTTGTCACTGCACAAGCACGAGACTTGGCCTTTTTTTTGCGTGATTCATTATTATATCTCCAGATTACTTGATTGATATTACAGTTGATTCAATGTTATTAAGAGAAACTACTCACCAACACGTAAACTGTCCAGTATTTCGCATTTACTTACGTGGCGTAATGGCGTTTTTAGAGTGGAAATTATTATTTTTTAGTAAGAAAAGAGACTTTCTCGGCGAATGATTGCAGTGAAGTCCTCATACGTAGGTTGTATCTCCGGATTTCATTGCAAACACACGAAATTACACACGTGAAGAAGACGGCGGAGGCAGCCGTCGAAGTATGGGGTTCCTACAACACAATTCATCGATACACCGGTGAAAATTTCATAATAACTTTTTTTACCTTTAGTCTAAATAATAACAAGGAGAAGAGGGATTAATCGAAAGCCTGAGCGGCACATGTAAGCAGGCGGCTTTCGTCAAAGAAACGCATTGAGGCAGCGGCCAGAACAACAATAAGTCAAAGGATATTCAATTTCCTTTTGATAGGTGTTAAATAAACGTGATCGTTAAAATTACGATAACATTAGTTTCATATCAACAAATAATCAAATTTTCAGCCGCAAATTAGGAAATTGTCACAATTACTTTATGCAAATACAGAAAATGGGAATAATGAAACCGTGGATAAACGGCTGTAACTGTGTAGTTCAGATAACGTGTGCGACACTTATAAAATAATTATTTAGTTATAAAATCGTACTAAATACGCACCATAACTCAAATTTCAGAAATGTGTACTAGAAACAAATTTTAAGTTTTGATGAATACGTAAAATTGTATTTATTTACTTACGAATGACGAAGGTTGACAAAAACAAACGCTTCTTCACATGAGTCAGATGCCAATTGGAAGGGTATAAGCAAACCGTGCAAAATATCCGATAGAGACCGAGTGGGGCAGCGAGTCACGCAGACCGATACGCACTTCTGCCGGATTTTGCGGATTGCAGATCCGCTTGATTTTGTGGGGATCCGCCAGACTGTCTAATGATGCGGGATCCCGCTTTGCTGGATTGCAATCCCTAGTCGTGACCTTTGATCCCGCATGTATAGTGTGTAGTCTCTGCACACATGAAATCCCTTATAACGAATTTTCATCCATCTATTGCAGTTACAAAATAAAACTTCATTTTGGCATATGAATTTCGGTTTATTATACCATCATTGGTGCCAGTTTTTGTATATACCATTATAGTTGGGAACTGTTCCATATCAGTCTTGTTTTTCCTGCTTCTAGAGTAACACTACTCACTGTGCATTTTCGATTTTCAAAATGTGTTTACACACATTACTATTTTCAACTTTTAACTTGTAAACACGCATGAACTTGCAGAGTTTAGAATGTATGAAGCAGATAATTGAGAACGTAGAGTGTAAGGAGTATTTGTTGAGATGAAGAGGTAAGCTCAAGATAGGACGGGATGGAGGATTGCATCGAGATAGGACGGGATCAAACCAGTTGAAATACTGTTTCCATGGTTTCCTAAATCACTCCAGGCAAAAGCCGGGATGCTTCCTTCAAAAGGCCATGGCCAAATTCCTTCCCATTCCTTGCCCCCCCATCCTTTCCCATCTCTAAAGACCTCGCTGTTAAGAGACGTTCAGGAGTTAAAAAAAAAAATCGAAATACTGATGACAGAAAACGAAGGAGCTATATCGATACTCCCTATTTGTCAATGACTTCACTATTTTCTATTTGTCATTTGGCCTAAGAGGTGTCAAGAGGCAATTGCAGCTCACACTAAACAGGCTGGATGAATAGTCAGTACACTCTGGTTTTAGTTTCTTTGTCAAGAAAACCCGGTGTGTTCTTTTTACTTCTTATCTTAAGGAACACTGTTTTAAATTTTAATGATACTGTTCATTCTCTGGGCCTCTTATTTGAAAGTAGTCTAAGTTGCCTGCTACATCTTCGAGATGTGAAATCCAGAGCTCTAAAGGCTCCGAATGTTTTAAAGTGTTTGTGTGCTAGGTCATGGAGTGCAGACTGCTCCTGCCTGCTACAATTTTATGGAGCCCTTGTATGGTCACGGTTGGAGAACAGCTGTGTTGTGTATGGTTCAGCGTGGGACAGCTATCTCTGAATGTTAGACTGTGTCCATGCAGAAATTCGGCTTGCCAAGGGTGCGTATCGCACCAGCCCCATTCCCATCTGTGCTGAGTTTGGTGAGCTGCCACTTGTCATCCATTGAAATCACCTCAAGGTGTGACACTTCATATACATTTCCTCATTTACCAGCATTACCATTTATGACAGTTATTGATCCAAATTTTGAATGCCTTTACACCAACTGCCATAAAATGACCAAACCCTTCAGCTACTATTCAAAGGTTATTTTAGAAGATTATGGTTTTGAGGCCCCCCCCCCCCCCCCCAATTCCTATCACCAGGGTTGGGGTAAATCTCCTCCTTGGCTTTTAAAGAGCCCAAGAACAATTTAAAAGTCTTGGTACAGCAAGTTCTTTATCGCCAACAATGTTTTTATTAAATTTTTTAACACTGTTTTAAATCAGTATCACAAATTTACAGTGATATTTACGAATGGGTCTAAGCAGACTAATGGAGTAGGTTGCTCTGTAGTGTTTCTTCGAGCAACTTAGAACTACAAGCTAGATAGCAGGTGTTGCATATACACCACGGAGTGTTATGCCTTACTTAAGTTACTCCAACATATGAAAGGAAGTTGCAATATGAAGTGCATCATATGCTGTAATTAACTCAGCTGTATTCAGGCTTTGTAAGCATGTTCCCAGTGGAATGTCTAGTACAGGACATACAGGACACCTTCCACTCCAGTCAATTGGAAAAGATTCTATTATGCTGGGTTCTAGGCAATGGGGGAATGAGGCATTCGATGAAGCTACCAAATTGGCCTGTGAAAAGGTCAGATCTGATTTGCTGTGGACCCAAAGTCAGACCTTGACTCGGTGGCAAAAAGAATTGTCTTTGATGTATGGAGGAGGCAGTGGCTGGAAGTCTAGCATAATTAGCTGTGGCTGGTCAAAGCTACCATTCAGCTGTGGAGCAGCTCTTTCCAGTGTGCGAGAAGGGATGAAGTTCTACGTACTTGCCTACACATAGGGCACTGTCATTCGATCCATGGTTTTCTTCTCTGCTGGGAGATACACCAGAATATTATGCCTGTGGCATAACTTGGATAGTGTGTCACATTTTAACTGATTGTGTAAAACTTTTAGATTGAAGGGCAGACTTTGATCTAGCCACTGATCTGTCCCTTTCTTTAAACAATGAGAGTGGCAATGTGGCAAAGATTTTAAAATTTTGTGTATTGACTGGTCTTGTCTCAAAAACTTTGCTCAGACCAGCGTGTAATATAAAAGATAGATGGGTGTCCATTTTACAGCCACCCATCCAAGTATTTTGTTCATTTATTTTGTTATTGTTTTAATTTATTAGTCTTAAGGTTTTTTTAATCTGGTTGGCCCCTCTACAGCCAACCAAACTTTGTCCGTAGAGCTTGTGGTTTTAGTGATCTCTTTACAGCCAATGTTTTAGTATTTTATTTTGCTGCTTGTATGGCTGACCTCTTTACAATTGGCCATGCAGGCAGTAACTTCGTAAATTTTTATACAGCCTTGCCAAACAGGTTATTGATAGGGGGCTAATGATCTTGCTGCACCCTAAAACACCAATAACAACTACCATTTGTTATATGGTAACTACAGTAGGATGGGCAATAGCCATGTGAATTACAGCAACTAACCAATTAAGGTTTTCCATTGGAAATGAAATTTAATAATAAATAGGTTCCATTGCTCCATAAACTTCTATTAGGAAATTTTATCAAGAATGTTTTGGACATTTAAACAGAACTGACTGTTAATGCGAATGAGTGAATATTTTGGTTGTTGCGAATGTTTCACATGCAACTAAGTTTGATATCCAATTGGTTTCAAGATAATTGTAATCCTGATACCAGCAGCTCGATCTACCTCATTTCACAACAAACTTGGTAAAAGTATATTTTGTGGTGGACTTTCATTTCATTAACTATCTTTTGAAACAGTTGCTCCTTTAACCATTAAAATATTAAAAGGGAGCTGACGACTGATTTGGTAAAAGAACTTTGCACTTTGGTTACATTTAAGAATTTGATACATTGACCATATCTGCTGTAAATAGCATCTCTGTATTTTCGAAGATAGACACTCTCATTACAAAATGGTGTGATATCTTTGTTCTACAGTTTGTGTCGGTTTAATTAATTGAATTTTGTTTGGTAAATTTGTATGTAATACCATAATTACAGTGCTAATTATGTATCAATATTGTTTGTCAAACGATTTTTTGCCAAAAAAAAATACCACTGTGAGTTTGGCTTTTTAATATATACTAAACCATTGATTTGTCTACTCTATCAAAATGTTGATTAGTGATTAACCATATTTAAAGGAAATGTGATATTACTACACATAAAATCTTCTATTTTTCAGGAACAGATGGCCCAGTCCTTTCATGTTTATTACACAGCACAGTAGAGTCACAGTGCATAATTACTAACAGTTTACAAGAGGTATAGTAATGATTTAATATTATGTTTATAAGGATACTCGGTGTTTGAGTTCTAGCGCTGAAAAACTAATCATATGTTGCAGGAGCCAAATAAAAGGGAGCTGCCAAAGCAGGAAAATGTTCAGATAGAGGAAAGTGGTGCACAAATAGGTGAACTTTCTGAAAAGGACACTTTCTTAAATAAAACCGAGGCAGAAAGTTCTGCAGTGTTACCTGTAAAAAGTGCTTCAATTGGGGAAACAAGTGGCAGCACCAAATTAAGTGCTGAAAAGAAAAATAGAGCAGAAAGTGTTTATGATTCTTTGCAGTTGCATGTATCAAGTGAACCAATGGGGAAAGGAATGGAGTAAGTATTACTATCACACTATGTATTATTATGGTATTAATGAGAAGAAAATTGCCTTTAAGCCATATGAAAACAAGTGGGGCTAGGGAAATTAAATGTATCTCTGAATGTCAAGGCAGGAGAATAACGACAACATAAAGACTCGCACAATTCATAATATTTTAGTTTAAAGTAAGGCTGTTCAACTCAGTTTTGGAGATGAACCTCAATTTCGAATCTATGTTAGCCTGCGGGTCATATAATACTGGCCTATAGTTACAATAGATATTTAAATAAAACAAAAATATAGATATTTAAATAAAAGAAAGATGTAAGTAACACAATTCAGTTACAGTCAAAAACCATCAACGAGACCTTTGCAGAGGTTTTTTTAATTTACAAAATTATAATCAAAAAGTAAAAAAATATCAATGAGACTTTTGCAGCGGTTTTTGAGCTATCATATTCTAGACCACTGCTGTTGGTTGGCAAATTCAAATGCTCTGGCAGGGCACTTTGTGGTCCGTGCACCTGGGGTTGGCCATCTTGGCTTAAACTGAAGTTGTGCATAGGAAGAAGAGAGAAATGTCTAGGGAGTTAGACGTACATACACATCAAGACTCGACACGTGAGATTGAAGATGTACTCACCTGACCCCTTGCCACTGTTCCATAAGCATGACAGATGTAAACCAAATAATGGAAAATATTGTTGTTGCTGACTGATGTGGTATAATTACCACATTACATATAATTATATTAACTAGTGCAAGCCTATGAATGTGTTTTGCATATGGTCTCATGTATATAATAGTTCCACATTAATAGTGGCCACAATTTCAACTAATATTACTAAAAATTCTGTTATTTAAACATTGGATGGAAGAACAATCACTGCTTACCACGGTTGATTACAGGACGGTGTCGAAACAGGGACAGACAAGTACACACATTTAAACATAGAAAGTTTTGGATATGTGGTCCTTCATCAATAACAGAACGAGGTAGCTGCATGATAGACTTCTAGCTAATTAGCTACAGCCTCAATCAAGTAGCTACCTTGGTCTATTGTTGATGAAGGCTCCCAGAGAGAAAACTTTCAATGTGTACATGAATGTCTGTTTTTCAATATCATTCTGCCTTCAGCTGTGGTAGGTAGTGGTTTTTCTCCTATCAAAATGTTTAATTTGTTCTGCTTTCAAGTTTCTATCGTTTCCAGCAATCCATATAATAATTCTATTAGTTTGATAGAAATTACAATAACGGCATAGTAAAAACAAAAACAAATGTATACAATGAAGGAATACTTGTAATGCCCCCGCTACGATGAACATGCACACAACTTTTTTTAAAAAATAACAATTTAAAAAATCCTACTTATTTTTATTTTTTATAACTTTAACCTAACTTCTGATGTTATCTCAAGACTCATGTCCAATGTAAATACCTACAGATAGCTTAGAAGTGTGACAGTAATGATTGAAAAATGGCAACAATGGGAAGGATTTAATTGAATTGTAAGGTACAATTTTATTCCACACTGTTTTTCAGCCGTAAAGTTTTGCCATACATTTTTAACTAAATTGGTGTATCTAAAATAAAATGAAATGCCATGAAAAGCAAAGTAAATGAAAGCTTAGCGACTAAAATTTGACATAATTTCATCGGCTTGCGTCAGCTCACCTCAGTAGTCTTTGCCCTAGACCAGAAGGGCTCTAGCAATAGCTATCGTGGTAATTAAGCTGTTGGAAGTGGATCAAGTGAACCAACAGAATTATATGAGGGGGTACCCAAAAAAACCAGAATAGCATTGCCGTGGGCACAACTTGTGTAGTACGCGTTTCTGCCGCTAGACATTTATAGCACAACTCATTGCCATTTCAATGCTACCTGAGTTGTTCACCTGGCTTGTTCTGTTAATCTGCAGCGATTGTTTGGATAGTGCTGTTTTGTCATTGTTTTGTTTTTGATGATGGCAAGTTTAAGTGAACAACGTGCAGCTCCAAAATTTTGTTTTCTACTCAATAAAATACTGCTGAAACTGTTTTAATGTTCAAAACAGTTTATGAAGTTGACACTATGGAAAAAACTCAAGTGTATGAGTTCTATGAATGGCTGCGTCAAACGCAAGTCCAGCCACCTACCTCTGTTAACTTGAAAAAGGGGTTTTCACCCAAAATATTGTATTTTCTTATTTGTGTGTTGTTTTGTGTTGCTGTTGCCCTCCTCCCTTCAACTTTGGGAAGTGTTGAGTGTATTTTACCTGTCCTTTCCATATAAATATTGCCTCACGGCGTTTCTTTCCTTTCATTGTTATCTATAGAATTGTTATAAAATAAAGCTCATTGTAATTTATCATCCCTTGTGCTGTAGCAAAAAGCTTCAGTTGTCAACGTGGTCCAGATTGCATTTCGGCCTAACCACAATCTCCACTAACTAATATTGCTGCTAGAAAAGGAAAGTTTCAATCACACGTGAATTAATACATTCCCTGCATCGCATGTCAGTGTCATCATGCATCGCGATATAAACTTCATCCCAAATCTTCAAAGGTTCTTCCACTTTTCTTTCTTAATACCTGTGATGAAGATCGATATTTTAATGACTGAGACAGCTTACATCGGCTGAAATAATGACCCCAGTTAAAACGAAGGATGCTAAAAATAAATCTTAACAACTTATGCTATGCCACGTAATATTTAATTGTGGTTTAGGCCACATATATTGTGATCAATTTGGAACTTCTTTCATTCAAACCATGTAAATGATTTCAATAAAAAAAAACTGATGATTAATTTGCCAATATAAACAAAATACATACTTTTCTTACAGCGTTATGACAATTCAAGGCATAGCAATTGCTTAACTAAATAGAATTGTTATAAAACAAAATTCAATATAACTCCTCGTGCCTTGCACTGTAGCAAAAGGTTTCAGTTTCCATCCGGGTCCAGGTTGAATTTCAACCTAAACATGTACTACGATAACCTTGCCACCAGAAGAACAATCTCACGCATATTATTACATGAACTGTATTGCATTTTAGTGGCAATAATGTATAGTGATATAAATTTGATCAAAAATCTTCAAGTGTTTTTACACATTTCTACCAAGCGTGGTAGGTGAACGGTTAACGTTCTGGCTTCGCACGCAGGAGGACCGGATTCGAATCCCCGTCCGGGCATCCAGATTTGATTTTGCATGGTTTTCCCAAATTACTCCAGGCGAATGCTGAGGATGCTTCCTTCAAAAAAAAAAAAAAAAGCCATGGCCGAATTCCTTCCTGTTCCTTGTCCCCAGTCCCATCCTGCCTCTAATGACCTTAACCGTTGACGAGGCGTAAAGCCATAGTAAAAAAAATTACACATTTCTTTTTTGTTATCCGTGATTCAGACTGATATTAATATGTTTGAATGGCTGACATAATAGGCTCAGTAATATTACACAGTGAAAGCATAGGAAATTATAATAAATCTTATAAACTTGCATTATGCCACGCTTATATTTGTTTTAAGAGTAGTGTAAGATCTACATCTACATATATACTCTGCAAATCACAAAAACTGTGGGTGGCAGAGGGTGCTCAGCACCAAACCTAATCTCTTTGTTGTGCATTCTAATCCCTAATGGTACGAGGAAAACAAGAATTCATATAAGAATCAGTGCGGCACCTTATTTCTCTAATATTATCTTTCCTGTCATTCCGACCCAAATAGGTTGGTGGACGAAGTATTTCACTACACTCGTAGTGAAAGTGGGAGTACGCATGTTTACCAATAAGTTTATACGAAACGTGCGTCGTCTATCTACCAGAGACTCCCAGCCTAGTTACTAATCAGTTTGTACGCTTTCATAAGGACTGTAGCAAGCGGTCACGAATCGAGCGGCTCTTCTCTGTACTTTCTCTCAATCCCCTTACGAAACGGATCCCAAATGGCACAACAATAGTCCAAATGTGGACGCACAAGAGATTTGTACGCTATCTCCTTTGTTTGTTCATTACAATTTTTCAAATTCGACCTAGAACGCAGCCTAGAATTAGCTCTACCTACCAACGTATTAATATGTAAGTCCCATTTCATGTTCCTTTGTACTGTTACTCCCAAATATTTCATAGAATCGACCATATCAATAACTGAACTGTTTACTCGTATTTCTGAACAATTGGATTCTTTTTGTTAGTTATGCTCATTGTCTTACACTTTTTACAATTTAGTGTGTTGCCACTCAGCGCACCATGCCAAAATAACATCCAGATCACGCTGAATTTCTAAACAATCGGCCAAATTCCTTACTTCCCTATAAATAACCGCATCATCAGCAAACAATCTAAAAAGGCTTTTCACTTTGTCTCCGAGATCGTTTATAAAAATTAAAAAAGAAGTGGTCCTATTACACTTCCTTGAGGTACACCCGAGAACATCTAGATTAGAAGAACTTTCTCCTTCAACACGACATACTGCGACGACCAGTTAGAAAATCCTTTATCCATTCGCAAAGCTGATCCGATATACCGTACGCTCGTAGTTCGCTAAAAGGCACAGAGTCAAAGGCTTTCTGAAATCTAAAAAAATTGCATCTACTTGTGAACCTGCATCAATAACTTTCATTACGTCGTGTGTAAATAGGGCCAGCTGTGTTTCACATGATCTTTTCTTCCGAAATCCGTGTTGATTTGTTGTAAGCAAATTATTTCATCTAGAAATTCATAATGTTCGAGCATATAATATGCTCCATAACTCTACTACAAACAGATGTTATAGATATGGGACGATAGTTTCCAGGATCGCTTCGATCACCTTTCTTGAAAATCGGAGTTACTTGCGCTATTTTCCAGTCTGAAGGTACTTTTCGCTCTTCTAGATTTACTGAATATATCAGACAGAAATGGCCCGATTTCCGCCGCATACTCTGAAAATACTCTTACTGGAATACCATCCGGGCCAGGTGCTTTCCCCACTTCAGGAGCTCTAATTGCTTTATGATACCTGCAGTATCTATTCGTAATGATTCCATCCAACTCGACACGACGTGGGAAAACGGGAATGCTATCCTTATTTTCGTCAGTAAATGAATTTTTGAATACAGTATTTAGTACGTTAGCTTTATCGCGGCTTTCATAACCTCGGACCTTCACGAATAGTGCTGGAATATTGCTGTTGGTACAATGACTTTTCGAACGACCAAAATTTCTTTGGGTTTTCTGCGAGACTCTTAGAGAGAGTTTGAATGAAAATCGTTGAAGGCCTCACGCATCACATTCTTCACGTAGTCCTTAACTCAGCTAAGGTTTCTAAATCGCTGCGAGACCCTTCCTTCTGTAGCGTGCGTGTATCCTTCTTTGTTTTTTGAGTAATCTTTTGACTTCGCATGTGTACCACGGTGGATCATTCTCCCCATTTATTTCCGCTTCGGTATATGTATTCCATACCTTCCTGACTATATGTATAAATCGATGCCACATCTCTTCAACGGTGTCCTTTGTTACTTAAGTTATGGTAATTATTCCTCAGGTAGGTTCTAAAACACTCCTTTGAGGCCTTACTGAATCTGTATACAATCCGTCCATTTCCCTTTTTCGCTTGGTCATTAATTTGATAGTCGCAATTACCGCTTTGTGATCGCTTATTCCAGTGGTCGTTGAAATGTCGGTGAATAATTCTGGCCTGTTGTAACTAGCAATCTAAAATGTTTTCGCTACCGTTATGACACCGCGTAGGTTCATTACTAGCTGCTCGAGATGATTATCGAGAATAAATCGAGAATTACTTCAGAAGCTGCCTTATCCCTGCTACCAGTAATGTGAACATAATTTCGCCAGTCGATATAAGGCAGATTGAAGTCGCCTCCCAGAATCATAGCATGATCCTGAAAACGGCTAGCTATACTGTTAACATTACTTCTTAATTCCTCGGCGATAGCTATGTCAGAATCGGGTGGACGGTAGAAGGCGCCTATGACGAGTTTTGACCCAGCAACATTGAGTTTAATCCATATATTTCACAGATAGTATCGACTTCTATTTCATTACATGGGAGGAATTTACTCACAGCTATAAATACCCCACCTCCATGAGAATGTAATCTGTCTTTACGAAAAACGTTCATGCTGTCTTTAAAAGTTTCGGCGGAACTTATTTCCGGTTTTAGCCAACTTTCTGTACCGATAATGATATCCGCTTCTGTGCTACAAATAATGCTTTCAAGTTCTGGTTGTTTGTTACAAACGCTTCTACAGTTAATTACGAGTACTTTTAACTGTTGTGACTGTTTTACGTTCCTCCTACATTCCGGTGTTGTATCTGATTGGGTTGCCCGCAACTGTATTTCATGTTTCGGGTCTTCCCGATCACAATCAGTGTGCAATTATTTCCGTTCAAACGAATTAATAATTTCAATAATAGGACACAGTTTAAATATTTAAAAAAAAAAAAAAACACTAAATTATTTATGGCCTCTTCTGTAATGTCAAATACCAGTTGTAATTCTGATTCATGCTAAGTAACAATCTAACTAAAGCTTTCATCTTACATATCTATGGATAAAGAATTTAAGGAATACTTGTATATATCAAAAGAATATTATGTAAATGTAAGCATCTAATGATGTTGATTTTAATGCAATACATACTTTTATTTCGGTGTTCTATCAGTTAATTTATTCGTGAATGCTTGGAAATGTTATTAAATAACGTGCATTACTAAGAATAATGGCGTAAAGCATGATGTCATTGCACGATGTCATAAAGTTATGTCATGCCATGACATACGACATCATAGATGACACAGTTGCTTATTATAATATTAGATTAAAGCTTTTGATAATGTTGGGTGGGGACAAGATGTTCAAAATTTTAAGAAGTTGGGTCTTAAAGTTTCGAGATAGAAAAATACTCTATAAACTATATAAGAATCAAGTGGCTATAATAAAAGTAAAGAATCACAAGAGACATGCATCAGTTAAAAAGGGTGTGAGACAAGGTTGTAGTCTATCCCCATTTAATAATCAACTTATACGTAGAAGAAGCAATGAAGAAAGTCAAAGAAAAATTTCCATGTGGCATAAGTTTTCAGGGAGAAAAAATCAGTATGCTACGATTTGCTGATGACATTGTCTTGTTAGCAGAGAGGGCTGAGGATATTGAGAAGTTACTGAATGGCATGAAAAAAATACTGAAGGAAGATTTTGGACTGAATATAAATCAAAGCAAGATAAAAGTGATGAAATGTAGCAGAAATGATACCAATACTAGTAGATTAAATATAAAAATAGGATTGAATGCAATAGGCGAAGTAAGTGAGTTCTGTTACTTGGGAATCAAAATTACAACTGATGGCCGAAGCAGAATAGCACTAGCAAAAAGAGCCTTCATGAAAAAGAGAAACCTTTTAGTTTCAAATATTGATCTAGAATTAGAAAGAATTTTTTAAAACTCTTTTGTGTGGAGCACAGCACTTTATGGTAGCGATACATGGACTTTAGGAATACCAGAAATAAAGAAAATTGAAGCATTTGAAATGTGGTGCTACAGAAGAATGCTGAAAATTAAGTGGACAGACAAAGTAAGAAATGAACGAGTTTTGGAAATGATAGGTGAGAAAAGAAGTTTGTAGAAGAAGCTTACAGAAAGAAGAGACAGGATGGTAGGTCATATTTTGAGACATGCTGGATTGGTTAATTTGTAGTGAAGGGAACAGTGGAAGGTAAGAACTGTTGAGGAAGACAGAGATTAGAATATATGAAGCAGATAATTGAGGACGTCGGTTGTAATGGGTATGTAGAAATGAAGAGGTTAGCACAGGATAGGAAGGGATGGAGGATTGCCTCAAACCAGTCGAAAGACTGAAGACGGCAAAAAAAAAAAAAAGACACAGCATATAAGTTATTCTTTCTGCATTCGGGATAACCTGGTTCAAATTCTTGTCTGACCTTTCAGAACAAGATACATTTTCTTTGCTAATTATATACATGATTTACGTTTACATTAATTTTAATCTGTGTAGACCAATTATATGGCATGAATATCAATTAAATGTAACTTCAAAAAAATTTAAAAAAAAAAAACATAATGCAACTTTTGTTCTGCTGTTTCTATCTTCATATATTAATACATTTTTTTGTCTTTTTTTTGTGACTAAGTTATCTATATTCAGGTAAAATTGCTATCACATAATTATCTTGTACCGTGATCAGTCACTCTCAAATTTCAGGGAACCAAAGAATGACCCTCCATGTAAACGAGGAAATTCACTTTCGTCTCTTAGCAACTTGCCACCACTAGTTGGACCTGCAGGGACTAATATAAAGTCCCTAGAAACTCATTCAGTTGGAAATCTTATTGAAATTAAGCAAACCAAGATGGTAATTAATTTAGGTGCAGGTAAGTTTAAGTAAGTTGTTTTAAGATTTTAAAAATAAATGAAGACCTGTGACACAAGTTTGACTAAATGTTCGGAAATGTATAACTTGCCTGCATTGTTGTCAGTGGATCAATATTGAATCAGCTTCGATTGGGTAAAGAACTTCAGAGATTGTAGTGTTCAGAGAATTTTTTTAAAATGAAAACCAGCACTAATTAGAAGATGCAATCTGAATACAATGTTTGAATGAGGAGGTAGTTACTCTGTCTAGTAGGTAACTCTGCATGATGACCTGTAAAGGTACAAGAAATACAGCTGACTGTAAATGTTGTCAATTTCCCCTACCTCCCCCCCCCCCCCAAGTTTTTGAAAAGTCATTTATTGTGAAATTCTCCGCACAGGAAGACAGTTAATTTGAACTATTATCTTGAAACGAAGACAAATTAAAGAAATCTTATATACATATAAAAATAGATGTGTGTTTTCCTATATTTCACTTTTCAGCCAAAACTACCTAGCACAGATCACAGGTCTTTGTGTGTATAAGTAGCATGGAGTTTCCAGTTGTGCACAACGTTGACCAAATGTCGATAGCAGTGGGGATTTGGGAGATATGATGGTTAAAAGTGTTCAATGCAGGGCATTTTCGTATTTCAACCAAAGACGTGTGTCCGTATATGTCAGTCTGCTGCTACAAGTAAATAACATAGACTAATGTTGTTTGTGTGTAGCAGTGGTATCGTGTTTCCTATCGTGTACTATGGTGGTTAGATGTCGGTAGGTATGGGCGTGTGGGCGATATGGTGGATGAAAGTGGTGGACCTGTGCACTTTCATATTTCTACCAGGAACGTATGTGTCATGGTGTATCATTTTTTAGCCAAACTATCCAGCGCAGATCTCTGGTGTTTGTGTGTGGTAGTAGCACAGTCACCCGTCGATCACAACGTTGGCTGAATTACGGTAATTATGCGAGTGTGGGAGATATGATGGTTGAAATTGGTCGATAAAGGATATTTTCATATTTCAACCAAATACGTGTGTGTCCGCATATTTTACTTTGCTGCCTGAACCACATAGTGCAGATGACTGCCGTTTGTGTGTGGTAATAGCATCGAATCTCCCATCGTGCACTATGGTGGTTAGATGTCGGTAGCTGTCAATCCATATTCTTTACAAACACGAAGTCGTGGGTACCAGCTAGTCTTGAAAAAAAATTGAGGAGGGGATGTTGTAGCCATTGTCAAAACTTAATGATTGCTTAGGTGTAGACAAACAATTAGTCTTGAACGAAGTAATAGCTGGTACCTAGATGATTTAGTTTTTCGACTGTCACACAGTTGATCAGTACCTCAACAGTGAAAGTTATTTAAAATGACAAACACTGTCACAAGTTTTCAGTTTAATAGAAAATAATATTCTGTTGAAAGTTCCTTTACAAATCCTGGTACCAGTATATAGAAGTTGGACAAGACATCAGACTATTCTGAGCGTGGTAAGTGAACAGTTATCGCTCTTGCCTCGCATTCAGGAGTACGCCGGTTTGAATTCCCGTCCAGGCATCCAGATTTGGGTTTTCCATGATTTCCCCAAATCACTCCAGGCTAATGCTTGGATGCTTCCTTCAAAAGGTCATGACCAAATTCCTTTCCATTCCTTGTCCCCAGTCCCAACACGCCGCTAATGACGTCGACGAGGCGTAAAAAAATATATATATATATAATATAAAAATCAGTTTATCAGTTACACACGAAGAAAGCAGGTTAAGCACATTTACTAGAAGACAAACTTTCACCCTAGCCCCCTTGCTAGGACAAGGATATTATCGAGGCATACAAACGCACACTCCTAACTCCAAACACTACTGAAGCTTTGTTCTGCACACCGACTGCCAACTTGCCTCGCAAAAAAATAGAGAACGATTGGCCAAAAGTAAAGATGGCTGACCTCTATTTATCAATTCATTCAAGTCTCCGACATCAGCTTGTATTTTCGGAATTCAATATCTAATTACTCACTTTATCTTTTGAGTTCCAATTAACACATGTTATTTATGTAAATTATTCTACATGTTTTGGCTTGTTCCTTAAAGAGTCTTCTTTTAAACATAAATTCTATCACTTCACTGCCTTCGCAGGATACCCTTTAATGTTTCAAATAATGTATTTGGAAAATATTATTTGTCAAATTCTTAACCTTTTCATGAAACCAATACATAATTTTAATCAACTTGATCTTGTCTATCTCCTGAAGTTAATATCCTGCTTTTATCTTATTTATTTTAGATTTTCAGTTTTTCTCTTAATTAAAAATCATACTGACACTTTATCTAATTAGCCAAACTTATGCTCAGGACTTCCTTATGGATGCTGACTACGGCTTTTGATAAAATGTCTGATGAAGCTTTTTGTGTTAACTAGTTATTTCAAATCCTCTATTTGGCTTCCTCTAAGCGATTGTAACTGAAATTTATATCTTTTACGAAGGCAGCTTCAGAATCGGACTAAAAGCTATTTTACTATTAAGAACAGCGGGTAGAAATCTTTTGCTGTACTAGTTCTATAGAAAGACCTATTTCTACATAATTTTAACAACTCTATAGATAGGTTACATCATAAGTACATTTCACTCGTAAATAGAGTATTGTTTCTTCCCCCAGATAAAAAAAGTATATCAACCTCAGATTTTTTTATTAAACCTTCCTTGTGAAGTTTCTATGAAAGTTATATCCGAAGGTATAGATTCCAGATTTAAATTTCCCTAATTGTGTATATTGAAAATGAATGCAATGAGAACACAGGCTGTCTACAAGACACTAGTGTTTCAGTTGTTACAATACAGCGGGGCTATTTAAAATTTTAATCAGATGGAGATAAATCAAATACCCAACAAGTTCAGAGATGGAAATCTGAAGCTAAATCATTAGCATTTTGAATCTTGCTGACTGTTGGGCATGTGTAATCCAAATATATGATAATTTCCTTAGATATGGCTTCCATTCACATTTATTAGAGAAAGCAACAGGCTTAACAAAGAGAAATTATATGTCAAAAATGCAGGTATTTCTTTCTTCCCAATTACAGTCGGCTGATTCAGTGAACAAAGTGTAACTTCAACTGGCTGCTTACTTAAAGGTGAATCATAAAGTGCAAGTGTAACTTACACTTGTATTTATGTGGAAAGGAAAGAAATTATACCCAAAACTCGCCACAGTTGAAGTGAGGAGGACAGCAGTAACACCGAGTTGTTAAGCAAGCAATGACTTATTTACAGTACAGTACGTACATACTGTACTAATGTACAGCACTTGTAAGTGTTGCCTTTTCATTTAATTAATTAAAAGCTGTTTTTCTTCCATTTTCAATATACATTCAATAATTAATTAAAATAGACTTAAAAAAAAATCCAATTACCCGAATGGGGTCCGGTCCCAATTGATTTAGATAATTGGAGTTCTACTGTAGCACAGAATGTGGTGGGCGAATGGTAACTCTCTGGCCTCGTGATTTGGAGGATGTAGCTTCAAATCCCTGTCTGGCCATACAGGTTTCGGTTTTCAAAACACTGAGCACAGTGGGTGAACGGTTAACGTTATGGCCTCGCATTTGGGAGGACGTGGGTTCGAATTCCGGTCCGGGCATCCAGATTTGGGTGGGTATTTTGGGTGAGTTTATACTAGGCCCTGTTCTACTTCCGCAACGTTTGAATGGCGCTTCTTATTTTGCATTTCATGAAAATGTCCTTTCGTCCCTTTGGCAATTCGTAATGACATGTGGTTTCAACATGACGGCGTGCCGCCGCATTTTGCAGTACCGGTACTTCAACAATTAGATGCATTGTATCCTAACAGGTGGATTGGTCGAGGAGACTCAATTCACTGGCCAGCTCAGTCACCAGACTGCAACCCACTGGATTTTTTTTCTCTGGGAACTGTCGAGGCCATTGCTTATGAGACTGAAGTAGAAACAGAAGAAGAATTTTTGGCTACGATAATTCTAGCTTTTGATGAAATTAAAGAAAGTTACCATTTTGGAAGACTCACAAATTCTGTAACCCAGCGTTGTCGTGCCGGTATTGCAGTTGAGGGAGGACATTTTGAGCAGTTGCTGCAAAATATAAGGGACCGTATTTTTTTTTTGATATTGTTGTTTATTCGGATACATTTATACTAAAAACAAGATTTTTCAGAGATTATTTATTTTACGGTTACTGTCACGGGTTGACGCTTATTGTAAGTAAATCTGTGTTGGGTTTCAATGTTGCGACAGATAACGTCAAGTTGAAAATGAACTTACTTGTATCAGTGACAAAAGGGCTTTCAATGAGTAATAGCTTGTTTACCTTTTGCGGCATGCCGCACGTTAGTGAGTTGATACACGTTACCAAAACCAAGCGTGGTGGGTGTATGGTTAACATTCTGGCCTCGATTTCGGGAGGATGCGAGTTCAAATCCGCGTCCGGGCATCCAGATTTGGGTTTTCCATGGTTTCCCTAAATCACTCAAGCGAATGCTTCCTTCAAACAAGCCATGGTTGAATTCCTTCCTGTTCCTTGTCCCCAGTCCCATCCCGCCTCTAATGACCTTAGCCATTGACAAGGTGTAAAGTAGTAAAAAAAAGTTTACCAAAATGTTTACAACTTGTTTGAATAATCACAGACTTTTTCCAGCAGAGAAAGTTACATTACAAATTGTGGTAATGGGTTTATTTTTTCCCCCAAAAAAGTTTATTGTTTTTTACTGTTGCAAAATAGTAGCATGGATATTCACGTTAATCAATAAAAATGTTGTGATTGAAATCTAGTGAAATACGATTAAATGGAATAAAAGAAGCTTCTTTGCAACGAATAAGTTAAGTTTGCAGACTTTTTTTTTGTGTCAGTAACTAAACGATTTTTGTACAAAAATTAAAGATTAATCTAACAAGCAGATCAATTAATTCAAAACCAATTCCTATAAAAAAAATTCCTTTAGCCCCACCACCGATTTCTTGAAAAATGTCATGGATTACCGATTAATTCCGGTTACTAACAAACAGTCCGCTCTAGTAGCTTCTAAAAACAATGAAATTGTAGTGCCTTGGCAGTGTAGTTGGTATGAAGCCAAACTCTCAAACTGAAGGTTGCGGGTTCGATCCCCGATTCCGAAGAGAGTTTTTCTTTTCGCTTTCTTTGATGGTCCCATTCCTCGAGTACGCTTGGCAACACCACATATGGAAGGCTGTTTGAATTCACCCTCACAGCGCTCTTATTGGCCAACTTTAGCTGCGGATAATTGAGAAATGGTACGACTTTTACTAGATTTTTTTTGTATTTATTTCGTTAGTGCAACATCCCCAACACCGCCCTTATTCGCCGATCAGTGAATTTCTGACCACAATATGAGGCTAAGCCAGTCTAGGCAGTTACAGCAAGCTTATAACAATGAGAAGCTACTTGACACCTGATGAATACAGCAACGCCTGCCATTGAAATGTTGTGTTTCTACACCACCATCCGGCAGACACCTGAGAAGATTACATTGCGTTATTATAAATGTCCTACATTGATAGATTGTCATACTGAATGCTTGCTGCTAGCTCATTGTCTACTTATGTACACACTAAATAAGCAATATTTTCAATTTAACTAGTACTTCTACTAATATTGTTCCCATAAAACAAATTTTAGGTAATAATAACAATTGTTTCTAGTTTCTGAACTCTATCCATTAGAGCCTAACCTACAAATGTAACATCAAGAAAGATTTCATTCTTATATAACTTCTTAATTATATGACAGTAAGTGCAGTTTCTTCTTCTTCTTCTTTTTTTAAGTTTCTAATGGGGTACTCATTTTATTTTCTACCCTAAGAAACTACTTCTTTTGACAATTTAACAATTTTTATAGGTCTACCCAGTTTTGAATTATATTGAAAACACCATTAATTGTTCATATTTATTTATTGATAATAAATATTTAGCATGCAAAATTATTGTTTAGAATACAAATTAAGATACCTCATAATGTTAAAATCCAGCAATATCATTTAAAATTTGCATAGAATGGATGATTTTCTTTGCTGCCTCAGTCGGCTTCATTCTCCCAATTTTAAAAATCTAAATTAATAACTGTGTTGAGAAACCGATTGGGGGAGGGGGGGGAGGGAGTTGACTCATGTGTCTCTGTATGATATTTCACTTAAAAGTGTTATTAAATGTTAAAAAATAGGTTTTTATATGTGCTGAAGTCAGCCAGATTGATGGTTGAAGTAGTACACTTTTAGGAAAGTTTGAATGTTCCAGAATTCTGCTGAGCAGTAAATACGATTTGATGTCAAAAACATTCCCAGCATCATCAGTTTTGAGAAAATTTAGAAATGTTTACTTTGAAGAATCCCATTACATTTTAAATTTTTTTTGTGGATTGGTAATGAGAACTAAAGTATGGATTGACTTAAAACCTTAAATATATGTCGCAAAGACTGTTGGCAGATGCGAAATACATGAGAGCAAATTTTGATGTTAACAGACTGATTGGTGTTTCATGTCACTTATTTAACAGATTTATTTTGTTGGAAATAATATATTTCCATCTCTTATTCAACAAAGTTGATTTTAAGTATATACTCTATCATTGCCAGTTAAAGTTTCATAGTTTTCCTTTTATTATCAAGTAGCATATTATGATGTCCTTGTATTTCTTTTGTTTGTGAATTTAAAAACATGGCTTCACTATAACAGGATTTCTTTATAATTAAGTAAATAAAACATGTGCAGCTAATACTATGTATTGAATATTTAATGGTGGCATGTGTATAGCAGTATGAAAATTCAGAACGTAGTAACTAGGACACCAAAAGCATTTCTGATAATATTGCATGTTCTGGCCTAACAGTAATAAAAAATACTATGTTAGTAGTCTTTGTGGAATAGGTTTCAGATTATGTCATTGAGGGGCAGATGCTTCATCTGCATTACAAACAAAATTTGAAATTCTTCACACTCCTTTTGTAGGAATATTTAATAAAGCTTCTTTTAATTTTGTGTAAACGTTTCTCCATGAGACATCCCATCTCCCCCTTTCTTTTTGATTCCTTGCATTAATGATATTCCATCATTGTTCATGCTGGATAGTGAATTTTAATGTTTCCGATCAAAAGTTCTACTGGATTAAAGCATTTGCCATTTATTTTTAAATTCATTGCTTCTATTTATACATTTTTCTTTTCTGCTTGTAGACTGAAATAAAACGTAATTTGTTTCAGATTGACCCAAAAAATATTAAAATCTTATTTTTAACAGAACACAAATAATTCAGATCTAAGAAGAGAAGATTGTGTAGCTAAACAGAAAAATTTCTTTCTAGTATGCACACAAGCTTTCACAAATGATGATAATGATGCCTTTGATATTTATGTTGGTAAAAAAAAAAAATGTTAAGTCTGAAACAAAAAAAAAATATATTTTGGAAATGCTGAATCACCAACATATTACAAATACTACAGTCATCAAATAAATTTTGTCACTGGTACATCCTCAAACTATGAAGGCGATTTGGTGTCTTGTAACAGAAACACAGCTTTTTTTAAAAAAAAAATTCAGAGCAGCAATAATGCTTAGGAAAAATATTAATTGTAATCTACCATGTAATTAATATGTTATACATATTGTTTTCATTTGTGTTTTTGTAAATAAAATTTGTAATACTTCATTGTTGCTCTTAAAATTTTGTGAACAAGCACTCGTCCTAGTGCAGAGATGCAGGTGCTGAATTTTAAATCCTCAAATTAAACCTGTATCTAAAAATCTAAGGGTTGCTAGGAGTGTCCTAATTTGTATGACATGACTTAATAATATCTAACTTCTTATTAAATACATTTGCATCAATTCTAAGGTTATCCTCAAAATAATTATTTCTGATAATAATTGTAAATATTCATATTTATTACCTTCCTGCAACCACCTTAGTTTCCTTTTTTTTTTTTATCACATATAGGTAAGACTTAAAAACAGGCATGTCTGACATTGTTACCTCGTTTGTAAGATAAACCTGCACTACATTAGGCTTGTGATGTTTTGGAATTTCCAGCCATGGCTCATATAACCAAAAATATCGACCCTACCAGGATTTGAACCTGGGACCTGACCCAGAACTTTTTTTTTTTTTTTTTTTTTTTTTTAAAAAAAAGCACCCTAACCAATGAGCCACATGCCCCTTTTCTAGCATAGCATTACCTGCTATGCATCTGTCTGTAACAATTCATTTAGTTTTAAAAATTCCATGACAAAATGTATTATTTATTCACAAAAAAGTACTTTGTCATTTCCGATAGAAAATAGTATTTACTTGTCAAATTCCATGAAGATCAGTCAAGCCTTTTGCCCGCGAAAACATGACAGTTTGAGAGACAGAGCTATTTTTGCATTTATAATATTAGTACAGATAATCGCTTATAGCCTTATACGACACAAGCATGGTGGAAACAGTACGAGTGCCATTTTTATTAATTTATTTTGTCTTCAGTTAGAATTAAATTTTTAAAATTCAACCTGCAGATTGCCTCCCATCGTCATGAATCAGTGTACCACAGGTTGAGAAATAAAGATCTATAAAACCTGTTTTTTCCCCTTTTTCTATAGTTATTAAAATTATATGGTTATAGTATCAAATACTTCCTGATAATTTCTGCCTTAAAAAGCAACATTTTCTCTTTAGGTCACATTTTGGACTTGATTCATTTTCAGTAAACTGAAAAATCCTAACTTTTAATGAACAGCAGATATGATTAGATCCTAATGCAAACTTTACACAGTAGTGTTATTTTTATTTTCCTCTATACAATAAAACCACATTAGTTTCTGTCTGTTTCATTTATTTTTTTATTTTCCCTCACTTTGTTTTTCGATGACTAAATTCCAGTGTAAATAAATTATTTTATCTGCTATAGAGTCTGTGGACAACTATGAAGAAGACTTCCAGTCATCAGTAAGTGCTAGTGCTCAAGAAGGAAGAAGCGAGAAGCACACGATTCCTGAGAGTGATACTGAAATTGAAGAAGACATTGGATCTGGTCTTGATGATTTATTGAGTAATGCATCTGGTGTATGTATTTTTATGAAAACTGTTTAAATATTTGTAGATAACATAAAAATGAATTACTTTTTTTGATTAAAAGGCTAAATCAAAAGAGTCAGGTTAAAATTTTTATATTGGTTTAAATGTACAATTTTCCCATCCATATATTCCACCCCAGTATGTATGGGTTTGGGAGAGACTATAGCAGTCCCTTCCAGCCTAATGTCAACCTGTCCTTCACATGGTGCACCCCGTTTGCACAAACTTGGTTCTGGTGACTGAAAGGTTCCCAGTATAAGGAGTTGCCTACTGCTTGTCAATGACCAAAGAAAGGAGTACAGAACAGTAGGATATAATCTAGGGCACCAATTTTTCTTGGGGTTGGAAATGGCCCCTAAAGGCGAATGAATCAGAAATGATCAATGGCATAAGGATGCAGAACGCAATGGGAAGCCGCTGCATTAAAGACCGTAAGGGCATCCCGAGGCCACATAATCCTCTCAAATTAAATTTAGTATGATGGGTTCTCCCTGGATAAAATATTCCAGAGGTAAAATTGTCCCCCAATCAGATCTCCAGATGGGGACTGCTCAGGGAGCAGCCATCGGAATGGATAAACACATTCTACGAGTCTGAGTGTGGAATGTCAGAAGTCTGAATTGGGCAGGTAGATAAGAAAATTTAAAAAGGTAGATGTATGACTTACGTTAGATGTCATTGGGATTAGTAAGATTAAATGGAGGAATGTGCAGGATTTCTGGTTTGGAGAACACAGGATTATTGGCACTCAATCTGTCAATGGAGTCACTGATGTGGGATTTGAGTAAGAATAGGGAAATGGGTCAGTTATTGTGAACCGTTTAGTGACAGGATTATTTTGATGAGGTTAGAAACAGCCCGCCTCAACCATGTTAGTACAAGTGTACATACCAATGTCACAGGAAGATTAAGTACAGAAAATATAGGCCAAAATTTCAGAATTAATCCAATGTGTGAAGGGAGATCAAAAGCTAATAATCATTATTGATTGGAATGCTGTAGTAGGAGCAGGAAAAGAGGGGAGTACTGTAGCAAGTTTTGGTTTAGGAGAAAGAAATGAGCGAGGTAAGAATTTTTTGAAAGATATAAACTAATTGTGGTGAACACACTATTTAAGAATTGTGCAAGAAAGATATACACCTGAAAACGTCTATAGGATACAGTCAGATATCTGCTAGATCATACCATGGTCAAACAGAGATTCAGGAATCAAGTTCTGGTCTGTAAAGCACACCCAGGAGCAGACATAGACTCTGACCATAATCTGATAGATATGAAACGCAGGCTGAAATTCAAGAAAATAAAGAAGCAATATAAGCAGAATAGACTGGAAGTGAATAAACTGAAACAATCTATCAAGAGAGAAATGTTTGCAGAAATGGTAGATGTGGGTCTAAGAAGTAATTCTGAAAGGAGATCAACTGAGGACGAATGGAATGCATTAAAGACTAAAATAATGAAAGCTGGTAAAGAAACATTAGGCAACAAGCCACACGAAAACCTTGTATCACAGAAGAAATTTTGGATTTGATGGATAGGGGAGAATGTACAAAAAATCTCAGGATGAAGTGGGAAGAAAGCAATGCAGACAATTTAGAAATCAAATAATCAGGAATGCAAAACAGCAAAAGAAAGATGGCGGCAAGAAAAATGAAGAACTAGAAAGTAAATGGTCGTTGGCAAAGTAGAGGTGACATATAGGAAGATCATACAGAATTTTGGAGAAATGAAGAAAAGAGTTATAAACATTAAAGCTGGTATTGGGAAACCTGTTGTAAGCTCAGAAGATAGAGCTAACCAATGGAAGTAATACATAGAAAAACAGCATGTGGGAAATGATTTGGACAACAGTGTATTGGAAAAAGAAGTTGATGTCAATAAATAAGGCAATTGGAATTTTGAGAAGAAGGAATCCAAAAATTATTCAAACTTATATAAAAAAAAAAACTTATGAAACAGGAGAGATTCCCACTGATTTTAATAAGTGTTATTTTCACACTTCTGAAGAAAGCACTGATGTGAGAATTATCGCACTATAAATCTAACATCATATGTTTCAAAATTACTGACCAGAAGAATGGAAAATGTAGTAGAAGTAATAGTATGTGACAATCAGTTTTGATTTAGGAAAAACCATGGTCGAGAGAAATTATTCTGGCGTTAAGAATTATACATGAAGGGTGAATCAAGAAAAACAAAATACTTTTGTGGCATTTGTTGATTTAGAAAAAGCTTGTGATAATGTTTAAAGAAGTTGGGTCTAAAATACAGAGATAGAAAGTGGTTTATATTCTTTATAAGAATCAAGTATCTATAATTGAAGTACAGAATCGTGAGATACACGCATCAGTTAAAAATGGTGTGAGATAAGGCTGTAGTCTATCTCCATTAATATTCAAGATTTGAAAGTGGCATATATGTACAAGGAAAAAAATCGATATGCTACGATTTGCTAATGACATTGTCTTGATAGCGGAACGGATGGAGGATATTGAGAAGTTTCAGACTCTCATGAGCAAAATGTTGAAGGAAGATTTTGGACTAAATATAAACCAAAACAGACAAAAGTGATGAGATGTAGCAGAAATGATGCCAATAATAAATAGTTGATTAAATATAAAAAATAGGATCAGATGCGATAGAAGTAGTTAGTGAATGTTGATACTTGGGAAGTAAAATTATAACCGATAGCCGAAGCAGGAATGATGTTAAAAGCAGAATAGCACCATCAAAAAGAGCTTTAATGAAAAAGGGAAATCTTTACATCCAAATATTAATTGATGAATGAGAAAAAACTTTGTGTGGAGCACAACACTTTATGGCAATGAAGCAAGGACTTTTAAGAATACCAGAAAGAAGGAAACTGAAGCATTTGAAATGTAGTGCTACAGAAGGATGCTGAAAATTAAGTGGACAGATAAAGTAATAAACGTCAGAGTTTTGGAAATTATAGGTGAAGAAAGAAGTTTGTGGAGTCTTACAGAAAGAAGACAGGATGATAGGTCATAATTTGAAACATGCAGGTTCGGTTAACTTGTTGAACAGTTGAAGTAAGAACTGCAGAGGAAGACAATGATTAGAATATATGAAGCATATAATTGAGGACGTGGGTTGTAAGGGATATGTTGAGATGAAAAGGTTAGCACAAGATAGGAAGGGGTAGAAGATTGCATCAAACCAGTCAAGAGACTGATGACTGTATATATATATATATATATATATTGAACATTGGATAGGATAAAAAACCACCGCTTACCAAAGAAGGGGATTCCAGTGGCGTTGGTACACGAAAAAAACACGAACACACAAAGAATAAAATTTTCGAGCTTGGCTCTTCCTCAGTAGAAGTGAGATGGCTGCACGCAAGCGCTGCTGGCAGCCAACTGCGTGAGCCACAATTTCGGTGGCTCATGGTGGGGGAAAAACATCATGGCAAGAAGTGAGGTAGGGGGTAGAAGAGTACAGGCCGGAGAACGGAGATGAATGGCAAGTATAAAGCAAAACTGTACAAGGTCCTCACGCGGAAGGGTAGTATACCTCAGTTAATCAAGTAATGGACACAAGTGGGAAAAAAAAAAAAAATTTAGTTGAAACTAAAACTAAAATTCGAAATCACAATCTATAAAGATAGGCTCTGGTGAGCGGTGGTTATGTGAGGGAAGGTGGAAGTGAGGGGGATGGGTGGGAGGAAAATTGGTGCTATCTTAAATTTAGACCTGGAGATTGTCTGGTCCCCAGTTGGTACTGATAGGCCAGTTCCCACCTTCTAAGTTCTGAAATACTGCTTTTATCTGGGAGGACTCTGATGGCGCGGACCGAGAAACAGGTATTAAAATCGTTGGTGCCATGTATAGTGGCATGATGAGATACAGGGTGGTCAGGGTTCTTGGTATGTACTGATTGTCGGTGTCCATTCATTCTGATGGCTAGTGGATTGGTTGTGAGTCCGATGTAGGAGGCTGGGCAATGGTTACAAGTGAGTTGGTATATGAGGTGGGAGGATGTACAAGTGGCAAATCCTGTGATGGGAAAGCTTTCCCCAGTTACGGGGTTGGTAAAGGTGGTGGAAGGCGGGTGCATACTGCATAATTTGCAACGGGATCTGTTGCAAGGAAATGAACCTTGAGGCTGTCTTGCAGGCTGGGGGACCCCGTGCTTATGGACCAAGAGTTGGTTGAGGTTTGGAGGTCTGCTGAAGCAGGCTCTGGGTGGGTGAGGGAGGATTTTAGGAAGGAGGTTTCTCATCTCAGGGCAGGCTCGAAGGAAGTCGTAACCTTGTCTCAAGACTCGGTTAACGGATTCCAAGCCTGGGAAGTAACGGGTGATCAAAACAGGGCTATGGTGGGTTTTAGAGGATTGTGGATTGTTGATAGGTTGTGATGTGGCACGAGAAACCTGTTTGTGAACTAAGATTGGCGGGTAATTGCGGGAAATCAGGGCTTCAGAGATATTGCTGGCATATTGTTGAAGGGCTTGTTGATTGGAACAAATGTGACTGCCTCGAATGCCTAGGCTGTAGGGGAGGGAAGCTTTCCCATCACAGGATTTGCCTCTTGTACATCCTCCCACCTCATATACCAACTCACTTGTAACCATTGCCCAGCCTCCTACATCGGACTCACAACCAATCCACTTGCCATCAGAATGAATGGACACCGACAATCAGTACATACCAAGAACCCTGACTACCCTGTATCTCATCATGCCACTATACATGGCACCAACGATTTTAATACCTGTTTCTCGGTCCACGCCATCAGAGTCCTCCCAGATAAAAGCAGTATTTCAGAACTTAGAAGGTGGGAACTGGCCTATCAGTACCAACTGGGGACCAGACAATCTCCAGGTCTAAATTTAAGATAGCACCAATTTTCCTCCCACCCATCCCCCTCACTTCCACCTTCCCTCACATAACCACCGCTCACCAGAGCCTATCTTTATAGATTGTGATTTCGAATTTTAGTATTAGTTTCAACTAATTTTTTTTTTTTTTTTCCTCTCACTTGTGTCCATTACTTGATTAACTGAGGTATACTACCCTTCCGCGTGAGGACCTTGTACAGTTTTGCTTTATACTTGCCATTCATCTCCGTTCTCCGGCCTGTACTCTTCTACCCCCTACCTCACTTCTTGCCATGATGTTTTTCCCCCACCATGAGCCACCGAAATTGTGGCTCACGCAGTTGGCTGCCAGCAGCGCTTGCGTGCAGCCATCTCACTTCTACTGAGGAAGAGCCAAGCTCGAAAATTTTATTCTGTGTGTGTTCGTGTTTTTTTCGTGTACCAACGCCGGTAAGCGGTGGTTTTTTATCCTATCCAATGTTCAATATATCCGCTTTTAGCGCCTTTGTTTCCTAACAATCTATATATATATATATATATATATATATATATATATATTCCACCCAATTACACTGCAAATAATCTGATTTGTGAAGCTTATCACGTGCTGCTGTGAGGATTTTTGTTTATTTAATGATAAAATTGAAAACAGATCATGGTTTTCAAACTTTTGTCATTCATTTTGATTGATTTGACACATTCCTCTACTGAGCTAATATTTTCTTCTTCACATTCTATAGGATTCTGTGGCTAATGAATATCATAGTCCTACTGTGGAAACCATATGAATTTTCTGTTTTGTAACTTTTTGTTAATTGAATGTTAGTATGCTTTGAATACATAAAATTTCAACATAGCTCAGTGGTAAAGATACCTATTTATAAAATTTGAAGTCTTGAGTTTTAATTTTAATTGCAGCTTCAGTGTCAATTCCCCATCACAATCATTTTTCACCTTCTTGTACCCACCTACTTTGGCCCTCTACCAATTTTAATTCTTTCAGCATTATTGGTAAATTAATCATCACATCCCTTTGTAATTCATTCCAATCCCTGAACTACAAAAGAAAAATTTAACCACCCTCTTATGCCTGAAATCAAGTGGCAGCTTGTGGTAACAGCCATGTTTTCCTTCCATGCACTACTCTTAAATGTACATTATGTTTTCATGCCTTATCAGCAATACAGGCCTTGTATATTTTGAATACTCTCTTCACCCTCCTCCTCCTATTGATGAAATTTGGTGTTGGGGACAGTATAACCTTGCCGAATTGTTCCAATCTCCCTTATGACTATACTGAGCAAAAAAAGATAAGTGTTCTCTGTTCTAAGGATTTTAAGATTCTATATGTAAAATTGTCACCAGTTCACGATTCGATGAGATTTCAGATAACATCATTTAGAGTGGGAAATACTGAAGGTTATCTGTAAATGAAAAGTTTGTAGAATTTTAATTAACACTTTAATAGTCTTTTTGTATCACACATACTCTGATGCCAGCAGTACAGAATAGCTTTGAGCATATGTCTCCTATCCAGAACACAGATTGCAGATTTCTTCCAAAAGGCACTTCCCACACTTATGTTCACATAACAGTCTCTTGTTTCAACAAAATTTTAGAGGTGTTTGAATTTCAAAGTTCATATCAAAATAATATTTCCCTGTATACACCAAGCATGGTGGGTGCGTGGTATTGCTCTGGCCTTGCATTTGGGGTGGCACGAATTGGAATCTCTATCTGGCCATCCAATTTGGGTATTCCATGGTTCCCCCAAAAACTTCAGGTGAATGCCAGGATGGTTCTTTCAAAAAGGCCATGGCCAAATTCCTTCCCATTCCTTGTCCTCAGTCCTATACCGCCTCTAATGATCTAGATATCCATGAAACATGAAACCAGAGGGGAAAAGATCCATCTCTACCTAAGTGGCTTAGCCAAGAACTCAGAACTGACCGTCACAATGCTCCCAGAGTGTTTATAGGCAACCCCCAAAAATCAATTGTCTGGATTTTTCCTCTATGGCTTTCACTATATGAGTCCTGGCACCGTCTTACTATTAGTCAATACGACATTTAAATCCTAAAATATTGCTCAAAGCTTCCCAGTCTTTTCCAAACTTTACCAAATGTTGCCCTAATTTTTTCCAAAATTTCATTATATACCACTTCAAGAAATTCCAAATATCTTAGCCACTATAAAACTTTAAAGAGTTCAATCATAATTAAAATCATGTTTAACCCTTTATTTCACACTTAAAACTATATTCAGCAAAACTCTGTTGTACTAACATTCCTAGTTTTAAATATTGCTTCTTATCTTTCTACTGTAAAAATATCTCTATTCTTATTCTCCGTGATTCTATTTACCTATGCCAAATAGTTGTAATTTCTAAATAAAACAATTAAAATGGTTTTTTTGTTATTATCTTTTTTTGTTTGTCACTTTACATAAAATTTGTATCTTTACATAAAATTTGTATCTTGCAAACCCTTACTCTTTCTAAAGACCAGTATCTAAAAAATCTTCCTTGTGTTTCTATCATTTACTCTAGTAATATTTCTCTTCCATTTAACAAGTTAAACAAAAAGGTTATTTATATTTCACTAAATCAGCACTCGAGGTTGTAATCTTATGTTGAAACCTTAAACTATTTGATTTATTCTTATTTTACCATTCCTAATTTAAAACTTCACTTTGATTAACTGAAATCATACACTATTTAAGATTTTACTGAATCTCTGAATACATACACATTGTCATATATCTACAAATGGCTATAACTCTATTTAGAAATTTCTTCAGGACACAGGATTCGTACTAAAATGTTTGTTCCTTTACTTTCCTATAATTCATGGCATTGTGAGAAACGTGGGGCATGATTTCTTTGTCTTTAGTAGTGGGTGTGGGGAACAGTATTGATAGAAATGTGATTTAAGGTATAGAGAGTGACCTGAGGAAAGTGGGGAAGGAGAAGATAGCATACAAGAGGTTGAGCTCATGCAGGTACATGACTGGCCACAGTTAAACTAGTGCTCTGAGTTGGGCAAACATCAAGATGGAGGGAAATACGTAGGCCGTAGCTTGTGCCTGTGATCATCGTTGGTAGACGGGGTTTTGCTAGGTGTGGCCTACACATAAATAGAATGGGCAAGGGAGTATGTTCTGAGTTGTTAGCTAAGGCTTTAAGGGAGCCCACTACCAGTTATGATAAGTTCAGGATGGTGCCATTTTAGCTTAGTGGCTGCTGGTGAGGGATAAAAATAGGTGTTCAAAGGAATACAGATTGCAACTGCACAATTGGAAAAATCACTAATGCTGTTGAAACAAAAACAGACGTGGGCATAACTGGAAAGACAAAAGTTAATACTGAAAGTATCACAGAGCCAGTAGTAATAGCGTTATTGGTGAACTGTAAAAGTATAATGAAGAAAGTGATAGAATTTGGAAATTTAATAGAGATACATGAACCAAAAGTTATAAGGGTAGAGACTTGGTTAAAAGGAATACTTTATAATGAGTGTACCACAAAAATAGAGGATGAGTTGGTGGAGGGATATTCATATTGTTTAGCAAAGATTTCTACTGTACTCTTGTTTTTATAGATCATGACCTTGAGTAACTAGGGATAGAATTCTGGGGCCATACTGTTTACTGTAGTTGAATGAATTATGAAGGTTAAGCTTTTGGGGAGAAACTAAATTTATAGTCAGAGTTCAGAGGTGAGCATGAAATGGTCATTATTGCTGGGTATTTAAATTTGGCAGGTGTTAACTGGGTAGGAAATAGATTAAGAACACAAGGGAACTGAGATTTGCAAATTTCTAGTAATTGAAGGCGGATTTACACGAGTAAGGAGAACACAATTAAACCAAACATATTGGTTAGCATTCCAATAAACCCTGATGATAACCTTGTGCGGTCTCAAATAACTGAAGGGATAAGTGATGATGATGCAGTTCTGGGGGATATTATAGGTACAATTATAAAAAGGCATAAATTTTATAATTGAAGAGAGATTTCAGGGAAAGCTAATGGAAGAATATATGAAGAATATTATCAGGAGGAGGACCTCTTTTAACTCATCTAGAAATTTGTCACTTTGTTACAAAACTGAGAGGAATGAAAGGGATTTAAACAATTACAGATAAGTATGGAGAGGATTTGAAAAAGGCAGAGATATTAAGTAGCAGATTTGTTGCAACCACTAGGAGACTATGATTCAGGAATGGAAGGTTGTAGATTAGAAAATGAGCTTTACAGCACAATTAGAAATGAATAAACTAAAAATTTGAAATTCATCCTGAGAATGTTATGAAGAAATTCAGAAATCTAAAAAAGCATAAAGGGATTGGTGTATATAATATTACTACAGATGTCTTAAAAATAGGAGGATGCAACATTTTATCTTTCCTTGAAATCTTGTATTGATTGAATCTGGATACTTGCTGCTCACAAGAGAACTGGAGAATATTGGTTGTTGGCATCATTTAATTAGTTTGAATTGCATTCCAAACCACACTCGTACATTTGGCAAACAAATTAGGTAATGCAAATACAAGCGTGATGCACATATACCTGTTACGCAAGGTATGGTGTGGGTGTAAACAGAAACACTAGTGTTGTTGAGTGTGTGTATTTTAAGTCTGCAACCCGGTATTCCAATTTGATCGGTATTTTTATAACTCAAGTTTTACACTATGAGGAAAATGGTGCCACTTTTTAGTTTGTGTTGGTTTAATGTTAGTGAAATAAATTGGCATTCATTACATAATTACATCATGCAAACTGAAGATGTTGATTCTATTAGTGAAAGCAGTAAATGATGGTAGTAGCAATGAGAAGATCAAAAATCCTTGACCTCATTTACCTATTATGTCCCAGCCCAGACTGTTGTATAATATTGTTGCTTGTCATTCCGTGTTCATTTTTCTGTAGAAACTCATGAGTACGTTATTAGTCTCAATTCGCAAGTGTTATACTGAAGAACACTCTGCCTCAGTGAATACAAGAAAGACAGGTGGATGAAACAGTGAGCCCAATTTTTAGTTTTTGTAAGTAAATCTATACTTGCACAAATGTCACAGTACATAACACCTTACTATAGCAAATTTTTTAAATATTTGCCTTGCATTATAATTTTTCATATTTTTGTATTGTTACTTCCGGAACAGACAATTGCCATTCAGTTAGCATCACAATTACACTTTGTTTTAACAATGTAAGTGCAAATAAAATCAGATTTGATTATTTATATGAAATTTACACATCCTTTTAGCAATATAAGTGCAAATAAAATCAAATGCAGTTATTTATTTGAAATTTCTGTTTAGCCAAGCAGCGCTATGGTGACAGCCAGGATAACTAATACTTCTGGCATTACCAAGGCTCGCCAAAGTTTAGGGCAGGCATCAGACAGTGGATTTTATTAAAGAGGATATAATAAAGCATGAAAAGCCCAACAATGTGGCATTGGCTGGAGTTATGTTGGAAGTAATAAACCAGAAATTAGTATTATTTACTGGATAAATAAAAACTTGTAACTTTAAAATAAATCAATGTTTACAATAAATCAATGAATTTAATTCATCACCAGCATAAACAAAACTTATTTAACCATGGGACTGTACGTTATTCAAAACACCATCAAAATCTGACAAGTGGTTTTAGCAAGAATTGCATTATCCAAACACAAATGTTAAAAACATCCAATATTCCTTTTATATAGACCATTAGGAGTGCCCCAAACATTTTCTTTAACAAGCAGAAAATTCACTTTAATAAAAAGCTCTGTCTGAGACTGGACCCTCACCTCATTGTCTCGGCGAGTCTCGAAAATCACGAAAGTGTTAGTTACACTGACTGCTACCACAGTGCTGTTTTGACTTTATTCACACTTAGATTGTTAAACGGATGTGTAAATTTCAAATAAATAATCAAATTTGATTTTATTAGCACTTACATTGTTCCTGGAAGGTTTAACCGTGATACTAGCTGCATTGCAATTATCTGTTTTGTAGCAGAGATAAATATTACAATGCAAGAAAGGGATATAAATTTAAATGAACATTATATTATAATATTTTTATATGTTGCTTTTTGTTTTATTTACGATTATATGCTGAAAAGCTAAAGAAACTGGTATACCTGCCTAATATCATGTAGGGGCCACCGCAAGCACGCAGAAGTGCCGCAACACGACGTGGCATGGACTCGACTAATGTCTGAAGTAATGCTGGAGGGAATTAACACCATGCATCCTGCAGGGCTGTCCACAAATATGTAAGAGTACGAGGAGGTGTAGATCTCTTCTGAAGGGCACGTTGCAACATCCCAAATATGTTCATTTCTGGGGAGTTTGGTGGCCAGCGGAGGTGTTTAAACTCAGATGAGTGTTCCTGGAGCCACTCTGTAGCTTCTGGATGTGTGGGGTGTCACTGTCCTGCTGGAATTGCCCAAGTCAGTCGGAATGCACAATGGACATAAATGGATGCAGGTGATCAGCCAGGATGCGTAAGTACATGTCACCTGTCAAGAGTCGTATCTAGACGTTGCTGACATGTAGGGTCCATGAATTCATTAGGTTGTCTCCATACCCGTACACATCCATCCGCTCGATAAATTTGGAAATGATACTCGTCAGACCAGGCAACATGTTTCCAACAATCAACAGTCCAATGTCGGTGTTGAAGGGCCCAAGCGAAACATAAAGTCATGCACTCAGCAAGGGTACACTGGTGGGCCTTCGGCTCTGAAAGCCTATATCAATGATGTTTTGTTGAATGGTTCGCACGCTGACACTTGTTGATGGCACAGTATTGAAATCCGCAGCAATTTGCGGGAGGGTTGCACTTCTGTCACGTTGAACGATTCTTTCTAGCCATAGTGATGTCAGAGATTTGATGTTTTACTGGATTCCCCATAATCATGGTACACTCATGAAATGGTTGTACAGGAAAATTCCCACCTCATCGCTGCCTCGGAAATGCTGTGTCCCATCTGTCGTGTGCCGAATATAACACCACGTTCAAACTCACTTAAATCGTGATAACCTGCCATTGTAGCAGCAGTAACCGATCTAAAGCCTGCGCCAGACACCTGTTGTCTTATATAGGCGTTGCCAACTGCAGTGTCATACTCTGTTTACATATCTCCTATTTTTGCATTCACATGCCTATACCAGATTCTTTGGCTCTTCAGTGCATAAAGAGAAGAATATCCAATGTTTACGCCGTATTATCAGTAGCTTTTAGTGAAACCAAATAACATAGCCTCAGATTTTTTTGTCAGACGATAACAAATAGGGAAGTTTATTAAAATTCGGAGAAAATTTACGTGCAAATAAATATTTTATTTTATTAATACTTATATTGTCAAAAGGAAGTTTAGCTGTGATGCCAGCTGAAAGGCAATTGCCGGTTGTGTAAGTAAATACACAAAAAATATGAAGAGCAGATATACAAATAATGTGGCACTCTTTTAATTCTACATGTTGCTATTTGTTTATTTATGATAATTAAATCAATACATTCATGTAAAGATCTAGTCTCTGTAGCAGTTATTAGAACCATGTCACAACATAACCCAACACTTTTCCGATATAAGATAGGAAACTGGAAAGAGTATTAAAAAGTGTACAGGAAAATAGGTCATCGATGTTTGGTTTTGAAATAACATTTCCTTAGAAAGTTTTTCACAATTTTTATTGGACTTTGTGGAAATATTGCAAGTAGTACAAATGAAGGGTAGAGGTAGAAAATATTATCTGAGGAAGATGTGCATTGCTCATTTTCTTGATGCCAGTCTAAGTCATTGTGTATTCTGTTTATCTCCCATTACCTGTTGCACAAAAATTAGTGAAATTTTATTACGTACAAAGTTACTTTTAATGAGGTGGTTACCAGTACGCACTTTAAAAAAATCTGGACGCAGTGTGTGTAATGGGTTTTACTCTAGTATTTTATGTTAACAACTTTCCTCGGTTATAGTCTTATTGTATGTATAGATTATTAAATTAAATAGTGATTTTTTAATACTAAATTTTGTTTCAGATGGATGAACTTACAGTTGATATGACAGCAACAAGTACCCATATAGGTGCAGACTATATGGAAGATATCAAAAGTTGATGACCAACTGTACATAGAGAGATTTGTAATTGTTTACAGGTGTTGTGTGTGATTGTACATTTTGATAAAATGACACATTTGTAACTATAATTAGCTAAGTGGCAGTGAATATGGTATTTTTCATGACTAATGGAATACATCATCTTTCCCTTTATTTGTATTTAAAAATTATTTATCATAGTTTTGTAATTTATTGTTTTAATTATTCTGCATATATACTACCTGAAGTGACTTGTGTGAAATCACCATGAACAATAAAAACATTTGATATGTGTTACTTGTATTTATTGAACAATCCTGTGTGTGTGTGTGAGAGATTTTTTTTAGGTTTTAGAGCGTGTCGACGACGGGATCATTAGCGCCCTAGCAAAAACCAGGCGTGACGACGTGGCAAAATTACCATCTGTGTGGCGGACTGTAAGGGGTCGGCCACAGAGACAGCACAATAAAATACTAACATACTAACTAAAATACCGTCTGCGTGGCCGACTGTAAATAGATCGGCCACACAGACGGCAACATAAAATATAAAACTGAGACTTGAATATAAAATTACATACATTAACTTTGTTGGCTGTAGAAGGGCCAACCAGTTAAAAAACGAGTTAGCTGGCTGGCTGTAAAAGGGATAGCCATATAAGCAGTGTCACAAGTAAAAACAGTACTTGGATTGGTGGTTGTAAACGGCCACCAATCCAATCTAAAACCTAGGCCGATCTGCCCAAACTTTTTGGGACAAGACTGGCCAAGCTGCAAAACTTTAAAACCTTAGCCACGTTGTCATGGTCATCGTTTAAATTAAGGCACAGATCGTTGGCTAAGCCGACGTCTGCCCTTAAATCTAAAAACAATACACATTCGGTTAAAATGTGGCGTACCGTCAAAGGTACGCCACAAGCATCACACTCCGGAGGCTCCTCTCGGCGGAGAAGGAAACCATGTGTCAGAGGACAGTGCCCTATTCGGAGGCGAGTAAGGAGAACCTCATCCCCCCTCGCCCGCTGGAAGGAGCTGCTCCACGGCTGAACGGTCGGTTTGACCAGCCAGAGCTTATTACGGTCAACTTCCAGCCACTGCCTCTGCCAAACATCAAAAACAAATCTCTTCGCCGCCGAGGCAAGGTCTGACTTTGGAACCGGTGCAAAGTCAATTATGACCTTGTCGCAGGCCAACTTTACAGCTACATCAGCTGCCTCATTCCCCCTGATTCCCACATGGCCGGGTACCCAGCAGAATACGACCTCCTTCCCACGGGACTGGAGGGCATCCTGAATGTCTTGGATTAGACGGTCTGCTAGGTAAATATTACCCATGGCCTGAATACAGCCGAGGGAATCACAGCATATGATGAAACAATTTTGGCGAGTTACTTTCATATGCTGGAGTGACTTTAGCACGGCGTAGCACTCGGCAGTAAAAAAGCTGCACTTGCCGTCCAGTTTGAATGTGTAAGTCGCTCGAAGGAACACTACGGAGCATCCTACTCCGTTAGCCTGCTTAGACCCATCCGTATACACCGGGGTAAACGTGTGATGCTCATTTAGAACGTCTCTAAAAACATTATTAAAAACACTGTCAGCGGTACAAACTTTGTTGTACCGAGACAGGTCTAAAATTATTCTGGGCCTCTTTAAAAGCCAGAGAGGAGATTTACTCCAACCCTGGTGATAAAAAGAGGGAAGCTCTAATCCATATTGTGCTAAAATAGCCTTTGTATGATAGCTAAACGGTTTAGTGGCTCTATGGCGGTTGGTATAGAGCTGCTCGTAGTTGAGGTGTAAGGCTCTGTAAAATTGTAACAGGCAGGAGCGGTTAGTGCCCCATGAACTGCCACACAGACATTTTAAAACATTTAGAGCTTTTGAGGCTCTGGCTTTCACATCTTTGAGATGTGATAGCCAGGTTAATCTGTTGTCTAAAATGAGGCCCAGAAACCGAACTGTTTCAGTAAAACGGTATTCCTCAAGGTAAGATGGGGCTCTGATAAAAAGGCTTCTGCTACGACTAAAAAGTACACACCGGGTTTTCTCGGCAGAGAAACGAAAACCGGTGTGCACTTGACCATTCATCCAGCCTGTTCAATGTGAGTTGCAACTGCCGCTCGGCGCTTCGCAGGCTGGATGATGCAATAAAAATTAAAAAAATCGTCAACATATAAGGAGTACCGTATGGGACTCCTTATAATGGCTCCAATGCTATTGATAGCAATTGCGAAGAACGTTACACTTAAACCTGATCCTTGAGGAACACCGTTTTCCTGAATAAAAAGATCAGACACTTCACTACCGACTCGGTACCGGAAGCAACTTCCAGATAAAAATGATTTAAAAAAACGGGGCAGGTTTCCCCTAAAACCCCAGTCATGTAATTGTTTTAAAATAACATCGCCAGGTAGTATCGTAGGCCTTCTCAATATCGAAAAATATCCCCACCAGATGTTGGCTGCGGATTAACGCATCCTGTATCATCGCTTCCAGGAGGATCAGGTTGTCCAAGGTGGAACGGAACTTCCTGAATCCATACTGAAAGCGGCTCAGCAGATTACGGGACACCAGACGAGGCGGCGGTTTACCATTCGCTCCAGTGTCTTCCCCGCGCAATACTACGATAACTACCTGGCAACAACTTATCCTTTCCAGGCATTAAAATAGGGATCAATGTTACTTCTTTCCACGAGTCGGGGAAGTGTCCTCCGGTCCAGATATCGTTAAAAATATCTAGAAGGTACTCTTTAGCATCCTTACTGAGATGCCTCAGCATCTGGTACTGGATCAGATCAGGCCCTGGAGCAGTGTCGTTTGTGCTGTATAACGCTGACTCCAGCTCCAAAGATGTAAATGTATTCGACGAATCGAAGCACAGCGGGCGCCTCTCGGCAACGACTCTTCGTCGCTGAAACCGAGGGTCAAAGTTAGCAGACGATGTGATGTCGGCGAAATTCTCCGCCATCAGCTGTGCTATGCTTCGTTCGTCGGTAATTATATGTCCGTGATCCAGTAACCCAGATACTGGTGGGCGGGAGTACCTTCCAGATATACGGCGGATAGACTCCCATACTTTCGATGAAGGTGTGGAACGATTTATAGTGCTCACAAAGTTCTGCCAAGATCTTTTCTTGCTTTCCTTAATAACTCGACGCGCCTTAGCTCTGGCAATACGGAACGCAGCTAGGTTGTCAGATGTTGGGAACAACCTAAAGCGACGAAACGCCCGTCTGCGACCCTGGATGGCAGAACGACATTCATCGTTCCACCATGGGACGGGCGTCCTTCGCAGCGTTCCGGAGCTTTTCAGCATGGTGACGTCAGCAGCACGGTGAATCACTTCTGTGAAGTGATTCACCTTCTCCTGTATACTACCACAGGGTTCAGTAGTACAGAACGGCAGAAAAGCTGCCAATTTGTACCACTGACGTTCCATTTATGCCTGTTATTACCTACCCCACGCTCACACTCGACGTGCATCCAAATTGGGAAGTGGTCGCTGCCATGTAGGTCGCGATCCACCTCCCATAGCACGGAGTCCACGATTGAGGGAGAGCACAAAGAAAGGTCAATGGCAGAAGACGTACCGGAAGCATTGGTGAAATGAGTCATTTGCCCTGTATTCAGGATACAAATTTCCTCCTGCTCTATCAATCTACCAACCACTCGGCCCCGTGGGCAATCGTTGGTAGAACCCCACAACGCACTGTGGGCGTTGAAATCTCCCAAAAGGAGGAAGGGCCGAGTGAGTTGTCGTATAATTCCAACCAGGTCGTCGTAGTCGACGGACAAACTGGGTGGCAGATAGACAGAGCATACGGTCAGTTGGATAGGACCGTGTATTTTCAGCTACTGCTTGTAATGGGGAGGTGAGTGCAATGGGTTCGGAATGGACGGTGTTTAAGACAAACACCTCCACTCCCCTTTTGCTCGATCACCCTCTGTATCGTCTTTCCTTTACAGGTCGTAGCTTCTTAGCACAGGTTGGTGTGTCGGTCTAAAGTGTGTCTCTTGCAGACACATACACAAGGGTTTAGACCGCACTAAGAGTTGTACTTCCTCTTTGTGAGCCTGAAAACCATTCAGGTTCCACTGCAGTATGGGAGCCATCTCACCTATTCAGCCCCACCCGCCCCGGGTCGGGTGGGTCAGTGACCGGTGTCTGCTGAGGAACGGGACCAAGTTCGTCCACCAGCATTAAGTCTTCGTCAGTGTCCGAAGACGGTTCTTGTTCTAAGGCCTCGGAGTCATGCGGACTTTTCTTCCGCCGAGGCCTTTCCCCCTTCTTCCCCCTGCCAGTTGGTGATCTGAGAGGGGAAGCGGACTTAACGAACATACTGGGGTCCGTGTGTTTAAACTTCGGACCCCGAACCTTCTGCACTGTTTGCCATCCGCTACTAGCTGATGGCGTGGTTACAGCTTCATCTTTTGCTAATATTATGGCCAACGGGACCACGGCTGTAGGTGCAGTAGCGGATGGCTGTGCCTCTGCTGGTGGGACTGCTGAACCTGCTGGTCGAGGCTGCAGACGCGTTGCTACCGACGCCCGCGGTCTTAGGTGTTATGACCTTTGTAGGTTTGGCGCCACAATTGCATTGACATGAGCATGTTGTACTTGTGCCCATGTCTGCAAAGGACGTCTGTGTAGCAACGCTTTCTTTCCTGACGGGAGTTGACAAGGTTTAGGCGA
This sequence comes from Vandiemenella viatica, assembly GCA_031002005.1. NCBI lineage: Eukaryota > Metazoa > Arthropoda > Insecta > Orthoptera > Morabidae > Vandiemenella > Vandiemenella viatica. Next base: position 175,310,276 of record JARYHS010013630.1, read on the forward strand.
AACTGGTAGCGAAGACGGGCGGCGCAAGGGCCTTAAACCTCTTCTTCGCTTCGCCATAAGGTCTTCCTTGGTCTTTAACTCCTGTATCTTCTTTTCATCGAGATACAACCGACACTTCCTGCTTCAGGCTGGATGAGATCCGGAGCAGTTGACACACACCAGTAGGAGGGTACAGCTACTGCCTGGCTCATGTGCAGACTTTCCACATTTCCCACAGGTGGGGTTGCCCTTACACGTCATTGTCGTATGCCCGAACCGTTGTTACTTAAAACAGCGCATAGGATCCAGGACATACTGACGGATATTCAGATTTAAATAGCCGGCCTTGATAGCTTTAGGCAACGTTGGAGTTTCGAACGTCAGGACGAAGGTGGCAGTCTTCTCAAGATTGCCGTTAACCCTTCGTTTGATCTGCCTTACCTCGATGATCTGTTGACCACTCCTTAAGGAGTTCCTCGATAAGGTCGCGGCATGTGACCACGCCTTTACTCGAATTAAAAGTTTTGTGGAGTTCGCACTTTACTACGAACTCTCCGAGCTTCTCAGACTTAAGGAGGAGGACAGCCTGCTTATGGGTGGATGTTTCCAAAAGCAGGGTCCCATTTCTCAGCTTCTTGACTGATTTAAGGGTCCCGGCAAGACCCTCCAAACCTTTTTGTATGTAAGAGGGGGACACCTTCTCGAAGGATCCCTCGTTCCTGGACATTATTATGAAGGCATTGTCAATTACAAAGTCCTTCCTGTTACTGCATTCATTTTCTGGAGGAGGGCTTTCAACCCTCGCCCGCTTGTTTGAACTGGGTGTATTTTTATTAGCCTGCGACACACCCTATCCACAGGGGTTTTTGTTTTGCTTGTGAGAAGGAATTTTGGTCCCACGAGTAAAACAAGTTTATACAGGAATGCTTATACAACAGGGGTGCGCAGGTGCCCCTGAGGTTGCACGTTAACGAGTGATTTACCTCATCACTCATTCACCTCCTCGGCATGTGGCTGACCTTGAGGTTGAGGTTTTTTTTATAGAGGTTTGTTCCGTCCTCGCGATCTAGGCGATGAAGCCAAGATCCTCATTCTCCTAGGCACACAACGTTCCACCGCCACGCCCTGCGGTGGTCGTTGAAGCATGGTAGGAGTTTACGGTGTGGGAAACTTGCGGCGTTCACAAGTTTCCAGCTCAGGGCACCGCGGGTTCGCCAAACCCGTACCTGGCCCTTGCGTACCAGGCCCCTGCGGGGGTGAGAGAGAGAGTAAGATTATATGTGCACAACATTTTTGAATATATACTTTCAGGACTGCCCTTGTACATACTTGTGTGTCCCCATATTTCATTCTGAAGCCATCACTACCAAGTGCAGACCACTGGTGTTTGTGGTAGTAGCATGGAGTTTTCTATTGTGCACAACATTGGCCAAATTCGGGTAGCTGTAAGGATGTGGGGAGATATGGTGGTTGAAAGTGGTCAATCTGGGATATTTCCATATTTTCGCCAAAGACATGTGTGTCCCTATATTTCTTTTTGCTGCCACTACTACATAGTGCAGATCAGTTGTGTTTGTGTGTGGTAGCACCGTGGACTCGCACATCGTGCACAATGTTTGGTTGAAAGTATTCGATCAGGTACATTTTCGTATTTCGACCAGACGTTTGTGCCCCTATATTCCACTTTTTAGCTGCAACTACCTAGTGTAGGCCACTGGTGTTCATGTTTGATGGTAGCCTCAAGTCTCCTATCCTGCACTATGGTGGTTGCATGTTGGTAACTGTTGGGATATGGTGGTTAAAAATGGTATACCAAGGGTATTTTGTTATTTCGATCAAAGACATATGTGACCTATTTCACTTTTCAAACACAACTACATAGCACAGATTCACTGATGTTTGTGTAGTAGTAGCAGCCAAGAGTCTCCGATCTTGCACTATGGTGGTTACATGTGGTAGCCATCAAAGAATTTTTTTACTAACACAAACCAAGTCATGGGCACCAGCTAGTTAATCAACAGGATCCTAACCAAATGTAGCAACCTGGTAAAAACTCGCCACTTCCTAAAAATCTTCTCTCCAAGAACATGCTATATACTCTACAGCAGGTTCAAGTAGAATGTTGTTGGTTAGGCTGAATTGTAGCAGAAAAACTGTAACCTCCCTAATTTTGTGCTGTCCTGCACCTGTTCAGACCATTGGAAAAATTCCAATAATTTAAATTCCTACTACACTGTAATTGGTATTAACGTCCACCCAACTACTTCAGTTTATCTGAACTTGGGATTTGTAAACAACGCACCACACAACCATCAGGTCCCAACCTCAGAATTGTTAATTCCATTCCAAAGCCTATGGACTGATTTGGCTAATTTTTTAAAAAATGTTCGTAACAGTCCAAATAAGGTTTTTACATAAAGAAAAATTGAAAACTGGTATGGGAGAAACAAAGTGCTTTTTCCTACAGACCACTTAGCCTAATTTTTCCCCCAAAAAATATGGTAATAGCCCAAATAAGGTTTTTAGATAAACTAAAGTTGGAAAAGTTGCCTGTAAAATTTAGGAAAAACTGAATGTGCTTTTGTTCTATGGGATTTTTGTATGAATTCTAGATCATAACTCACTGTTCAAATGACAGGCATTTTTTATTTTTCTCTCTCTCTCTCTCTTTTTGGCCCCAATGCTCCCAGGATGTAAATTTTAACAAACTGTTAGATTTAGAGAGAAATCTGTAAGATCTCATGCCAGCTAAATTAAAATAAATTTCTCTGTTCTTTTCCTGTCCAATAAATGTAGTTATTCGATTTCTATTACATTGATATTAATTGATGTCATGGGCTTCATGATATAATGTACAGAATATTACCTAAATTAGGCACGACAGAACCTAACTGTCCAATGCACAACCCATTTATCCAAGAGTTAAAACGTGAAAAACAATATGTTTGTCATGCATTGTGAGAATCAGTTCGAACAAACATACCGCTGCGTACAACACTCCTCGCATAAGAGTTGTGAATGATACAACTAGAGGGATTTTCTTCTTGGATGCTTCTGGTGGAACTGGAAAATCTTTTTTGATCTCATTGATTTTGGCAACTATTCGCTCGCAGAATGAAATTGCACTTGCACTTTCATCAGGACTGCACCTACATTGTTGGAATGCGATCAAACAATTCATTCAGCATTCAAGTTTCCATTGATTATGCAAATCAGTGAATGAAATTCCAACATGCAACCTTTCGAAGAACTGTGCAATGGCCAAAGTTTTTTGCAGCAATGCAAACTGATCATTTGGGATGAATGTACGAGTGCATATAAAAAGTCTTTGAAATTATTAGACCAAACGATGCAAGATATACGAAACAATCAAAACCGATTTCGTGTTACAATTATCAAAATGTAAATAAAATTCAGTGAGATTTCAAATTTAATTGAAGAGAATAAATCATTTGGCTAACCTGAAATTCTGACTGGAACAAAATTGCATGGTTCCAAGTCGATAATATTCAGGCACATCACACATTTCGAGCATTTCAGTGGTGTACTGCCTGATAGAATTCACCTCGAATGTAAAATTTCGCATCGTCATACTTTTGAATGTACTACTCCTCAAATTGAATATCCGTGGACACAATCATTAATAAATACAATAATTCTGTAAGGTCACTCAATCACTCACCTCGGTAACTATTGGCTGGAGAATGGTACCACATGTCAGCCTTTGCTCGCAACACAGCGACCAGAGATACCATTACAAGAAATCCGTGGTTATGTCCGCAGTTTAATACCTAAGCAATTGCTATCAAATTAATTGCAATAATACAATAATTAAGATTGCGTTTCATACTTTAAGAAAAAATTAATACATAAATGTATCAGTACGGCATCTTATTTCGCGAATCTTATCCCTCCTGTCATTGCGACTTAAATAGGTTGGCAGAAGAAGTATTTCGATGCACTCGTAAATTAAAGATTTTCGCATATTCTCCAACAAATTCAAACGACATCGACTGTCCACCAAACAATCCGATCCCAACCCGTGTATCAGCTCTGTGACACTTACGTAAGGACTGTAACTAGCAGTCAGGAATCGAGCATCTCTCCTCTGTACTTTCTCTAACATGTCAATCAATCCCTTGCGATACGGATCCCATATTCCACGACAGTATTCCAAATGCAGACTGCAGTTTTGCACAGCCATTTCCTTTGTATGAGCATTACGAACTTCTCAAAATACGACCTATAAATCGTAGTTTAGAATTAGCTATGCCTACGACGGAAGTTATGTGCAAGTCCCATTTCATGTTGCTTTGTATTGTTACGCCTAGATACTTCAGGGAATCCACAGTGTCAACAACTGAGTTGTTAACTTTGTATCGTGAGCAAACGGGGTCTTTTTATTACATATTTGCATTGCCTTGTACTTTTTGCAGTTAAGGGTAAGCTGCCATTTACTGTACCATTCCGAAATAACATCCAGATCGCACTGAATTTCTAAGCAATCGTCAGAGCACCTCACTTCCCTATAAATAAGTGCATCATCAGCAAAAATCACATCCTGCAATTAATGTTGTCACTGAGATCGTTTATAAAAATTAAAAAAAGAAGTGGTCCTATTACACTTCCTTGAGGAATGCCCGAAGTAACATCTAGCTTAGAAGAGGCTTCCCCATCAACAATGACATACTGTGACCGACCAGTTAGAAAATTGCATATCCATTCGCAAATCTGATCAGATATACCGTACGCTCAATATTCGCTAAAAGTCGGTTGTGTGGTTCAGAGTCAAAAACTTTCTGAAAATCCAAGAAAATAGCATCAACTTGTGGTCCTGCATCAATAACTTTCATTACGTCATGCGAAAATAGAGCCAGTTGCGTTTCACATGATCGGTTCTTCCGAAATCCATGTTGGTTTGCTGGAAGTAACTCGTTTTCATCTAGAAACTTCATAATGTTAGAGCATATGACATGCTCCAGAATTCTACTGCAAACAGATGTTAAGAGATATGGGTTGATAATTCCTAGGATCTCTCTGATCTCCTTTCTTGAAAACGGGAATCACCTGCGTTATTTTCCAGTCAGAAGGTACTTTTCTTTCTTCTAAGGGCTTATGAAATATATCTGACAGAAATGGTTGTATTTCTTCCGAAAATACTCTTACTAGTATACCATCGGGACCTGGCGCTTTCCCCCACTTCAGGAGCTTTAATTGCTTTGTGATACCTACACTATCAATTTGTACTGGATCCATCTGAAATTCTACATGCCGTGGAAAAACGGGAATGCTTTCCATGTTTCATCAGTGAAAGAACTTTTAAATTCGATGTTAAATACAGTAGCCTTGTCACAGCTGTCATCAACTTCCCGACCGTCTTGTAGTAGAACTGACATCATATTGTCACAACCAATTACTTTTTTTACATACGACCACCCGTGTACCCGATTCATGTGTGTAGTGCACACCTGATCTATCCAAGGGAACCCTACACGACTCGACCCCAGGGCGAAGATCTAGGAATCTGCAGCCATGATTATCGCAGAAACGCTGCAGTCACTGGTTCAGACCCTCGACTCAGCTCTGAACCAGAGGTCCATAGTTGGTTCTATCGACATTGCTGCAGATAGTTAACTCAGCCGAAATCTTGTGGTCATCAACCACAGAGCTCACCCTATGAGCAAGCAGCCGGAAGGAAGAGAGGATACCCTCCAACCCAAGGAGGCAAGCATCATTTGTACCGACATGAGCTACAATCTGCAGCTGGCTACACCTCGTCAGTTCAATGACATCCGGGATCAGAGCTCCCGCAAAGCACAAAGAATGAACATTGGACTTCATCCCCAACCTATTCTCCATGTCCCTAAGGGGCTCAATGAAACGCCTAACGTTGGAGCTACCTATCACCAGAATCCCCTTCTCTGATCCTTCAGACCTAGGCAGAATGACGATTGTGGAACTAAATCAGACCCAGACAACACATCAAACCTATTGGACAGTGGTACAAGCTTGCCCTCCTCAGATTCAGATTTGTACAACTGCCCCTGCATGCGGCATCGATGTCCGGAATCCATGCGCCAGACACAGTCAGGTGACTGCCGCACAGACTCCGAAGTCTCAGCCTGGACTGCAGGTACGATATTTGGTAGGGAAGAACCTGTGACAACACTAGCTTCATCAGAGTCATCCCTTCCACATCTGCTGCAGTCACCTATGGCAGCTTCCAGCCTTTTAACTTTCTTTAGCAAAGCTGCAAGCTGAGCGCGAAGATCAGCCAACTCAAGCCGCGTCTGCACACAGCAATCACAGTCCCTACACATATTACTTTGAAAATAAAAACTACGGAGAGGATGAAAGATGAACTAACAGAGTGATCCAAATAAACTGTTCACAACTTACTAACAACCGCTAGGCACGAGCTAAATAAAACCAAACTGAGGAGATAAATTTAGACCAGACGACGGATACTGCACTAAGTAGTTAATAGGACTTACTGACAAACAGTGTATACGTGAAAAAGCTTTGATCTGATTTTGAGCAACATGTTGCTAATGAAAGCAACTTAAAGAAAAATTAAATTACTCACGGTCTCTGCTGTAACCACGAATGCTAACTGTCATTTCGGATTGGGATAAAATTTAATTTAATTAAAACTTTCACTAATGATGTTGCTTGACCAAAGTTTATGCATTACGATTTATTTGCTTTTTCGGTATTTTACTGATAACTTTCGTTAATGGTCTTTCTTCATGTTCGCTGTACGTAAGTTATTAGGTTATATTAAATGGAAATCAGACCAAATCAACTATTCTGGCAATTAATTTCTTCAGAGTTGCTCAACTGTTTAAGAAGGAATGTGTATTAAGTTCTCTGGCTGTTGCAGATACTGTGACCAATGATTACATTATGAATGTTTGCCCTGTCTCAGTAAAAAGCAATATGATGCATTCGAAGCAAACAGGAAATTTTTAAATTTTGTAGAGTGATCTTTAAGGGTCAAATACAAGTCAAGTTTGTATTTAAGCAAGTTCGAGTCTACAACCTTTGAAACAATTATACAATTGCACGATCTTACCTGTCCATGTTTAATACCTACGGTTAATAATACTTCCGAGTTCTTTGAGGTCAAGAGATTTACAGGTCAAGTTCATATTTTGTCAGATTAGGTCAATCTGTTATAATCTTTGATCCTAAAAACTGGAAGTATTCCAAACCCGCGGCGATACGCAGAAAACATTCACAGGCTTACATTAGTCATTAATAAATACAATGACCACTCAGAAATACTTTTTTCTCACTTTAGCTTAGTTGATACAGTATCATTAGCTTTTCAAAATTCACAAAACGATCAAACAAAATTTAATGAAACTTTAACAGGACGATGGCTGTCAGGTCAGCTAGATTTCCTCAGTTCCATAAACAATAGCCATTCCATCAACTTCACCTGTATCTACATCCACACACGTCACCTTCCTTGATATTGAAATTTCTGAACAAGGTGTCCGTCGAAACCCTGTACACGTCAAGGCCACAAATTCACAACAGTACTTACACTTTGACACCAAACATTCTCTTCCTTATAGCCTTGCAATTTGTTCTGATCATGAATAATTTTCTGAATACTTCTAAATCCTAACACATTCATCGTTTCCCACTGTTAGTCACTGATCTTGTACAAAAACAAATCTCTCTTGCTACAACCCACTATAGGCACCCCATTCTGCAATACCAAAAGGTGACTGTAACCCTATAGTATGACCCAGTTGTCTCCTGGTTTCAAGTCCATCAAACACATTATTTGCTGTGACATTATTATGTTCCTTCTCCGAAATGTAGGCTCTTCCCAAACTCCTGCTCACTGCCCCCTGCACATGTTCCAGCAAACCATCCAATCTTGGTCCCAAGAAACTCGCCTTCTGAATCTCTTATCATAGGAATCATTGACATGCAATAGACCTCACTGCAAAATTTGTAGCATGTATCCAACTGCCATTTCCTATCCCAACACACCACATTTACCAACTTACCTGCCTTCGATATACAGCTTCTTATACAGATCTCACTACTAACCAACTGTCGAACAAGGTGAATGACCACAAGCAGACAGTTTAAGGTAGCCATACATGTGGAACCCACACCTTAAGGAAAGAGCCTGTGGGCCAGACCTCAGGGATTTCATCAATGTCGCCCTGTACACACATGGGATGTGAAATCCTCAAGGTCTTCTCAGTCTCAGAGTTGGCTTCTCGAAGGCAACATCCGATGATGATCAAGCACTGGCTGCTCTTAGTTTGTTAACCACGCCAAGTAGAGCTAAAACTTGTACAAAAACAGCGTATCAGAGAAGTGTATGGTGCAAAGAGTGGGTACTCAAAAGAAGAAAATATTCTCACACAAATCTTCTTTCAGAATTTAAGTGTTTTCCCAAAGAGTTTCATAATTACTTGAGGATGGACGAAGAAACCTATTTACATCTGTTATCGCTAGTCACTCCATTTATTACAAAGAAAGATACCATTATGTGGGAAGGAATTTTTACCCATGAAAGACTTACCGCTACGCTGCAGTTTTTGGCAACGGGAAGACGCTATGCAGACCTCAAGTTTTTAACAATAATTTGTCAGCTTGGAGAAGGCAGATTCTCATTTTTTTCTGTTGTGGTATTCCTTGCACTTCCCATAGACAGGGCTCACTTTCATACATTTTTATAAATTCTTCCTGTACACGTAACATCAGAAGACCAAACAGTACAAACAAAACAGAAACAAAATCGCTGCACACACAGGCATTCATGAGAAATCCTCGAAGGCCGACTGAGTGAAGGGGACACACGCTGAGGTTCACACCCCCCGTCCTGGTCTTCGAGGAAATAAGAATTGTTTTTCGGTGAGGATTTGGTCACATGAGCGGGCCACTGGGGTGCGGCCAAGGCCTCAAGGAAGTGCCCACACACGTTCCGGGATCGCTTAAGGCCAGGACGGTTTCGTCCGAATCCTGAGGGTTTCCCATACATGTGTGGTGGCCTTTATACTGGCAACATTGACCATCCATTGGCAGCCCATGCCAGTTATCACAACTCCAGAAATTTCAATAATCGTTTTGCAGTGCAAGCCATCAGAGTTTTCTCTGATACCTCTACCCCTACTGAACTCGTTAAATGGAAACTAGCCAGTCAACATATCACTGACATTCCTATGGTGAGACTCCTCCAGCAAACTGATCAATCTATTTTTATTCTGTCCAAAGAACTATGTTTTTAATTCGTTTTATTTTATTATTTTTCATGGGATTTCCAGAGATTTTACTTTACTGTTAATATCGATTGTATACTTCTCCTTCCACCATTGCCATCCAGAATCCTTTATCGTCACTCATGTGATTGGTCTCAATGTGTACATATCTGCTACCCATGCCAGGTTCCACCTCTAAAGTGATTAAGGTTTATACCGAAACATTGTCAAGTGTGTTAGTATTCATTTGTTCAACATGGCCTTCCTCTCTTGATGTGGTGAATTTACTTTGTGTATAATTCCATGTTTCTATGTCTTCCTTCTCCACATGCCATCAATTTGCCTAAGCAGATTCTGATGGATGCTTCTTCAATGCCCAGCTAATGCTGCTGCTTCCTATCCTTACTGGCATTTACTAAAAGTTAGATTTAAAAACATTGTAAACCTGAGCAGCATTTCCTGAAAAATTGGGCAACTAGCTGTTATGTGATATAAGTTTAAGCTAGATTAAAACAATTTACAGAGAAGTCATTATAAATGTTTTAAAGTATTTTGCAACCGTGTACGAAAACATTACAACTTGTAACATAGTGTATCTATTACATAAACAGAAGGGATTAGAGTTATTAGTAATAAAAATACAAAGATTCTCCTTCCTTTCTCAGTCAAATAACTGATAAGGCTGCTTGTTTGAGAATCATGTATAACTTTTGTTACAAATTAGTTGCTCATAAATAAATAAAAAGTTCTTAATCACATCCATAACAAACAAGTATAAGATCAGTACACTGCATAACTCTTTCCAAAGTAATGCAAATGAACATTTTATTAAAAATGTTTTTCACTAAATATCACTATTGATGCACTACTATTATAATCTTTGTCTTTCTTTTTGTATTCTGTTGCCATATGCCTTGGATACTAAGTTCCAGGAATCCATGTAACGATCCATACACATTGCAATGCATTTCTGTGTGGGAGAAAAACAAAATAACACCATTAATGGAAGTAGGAGGAACACAAATAAAATAAACACATATTAGCACAAAAATAGATTTTTTAATAAAAAGTAATCTTAAATAGGAAAGAAATAGAATGAAATATCTGAGCTTACACATACCAATCCCCTTTCTTCGCTTTGTTTACAGCTTGCACTGGACAAAAATACATGCAATGTCCCACCGAAACACTGGGTCCACATGGTATTAAAGTAGGAATAAGTTACTGAAATCTGAACCCTTACTACAAACCAGTATCTGTCTGCAGTATATTTTGGGAGCATGTAACATGGTTAATTTGAGAAATTCTTAAATGAAAAAATATTTTGAACTTACATGGATGTAAGAATAAATAATGACCATATGAAACAGATGGTTTCCTTTTCTCATGACGTACTGAAATTTCTGATGTAGGATCATAAATGGAAAACATATTTTAAAAAAAAAAAAAAAAAAGAGTTAAATGTATCATACTGTATAACAGTGTAAATGGACACAATTTTGTATGTGGAATTTTGCTGTGGGTGTCCACAAGAAAATGTAATGGAGCAGTGATTCAGAGCTAATACCAGAGCATAGATAAAAATTAAAACTAATCTCTGGTAGCTGGGAAGAGCAAAATAATATAATTAAATCTAATTATATATAAATTTAAAAATATAATAAATTTTAAAAAAATTAACCAAATACATTGAAGCAGACAGGGCAGATTGGAAAGTTAAGCACAATACATTTTTTCTCCCCTGGTATTGCAGCTAGAATGTTGAAATTTCATGACAATATAGTTTGAAGTTTGTGCTATAGAGGGTATTTTGTTTTCATGTGAAGCTCTAGCGAGAGAAGCATGAACTATGAAAGAAACATGGCGCGTATGTTGTCCACGTGTGAAGAGCAGCGAAGTGTAGTTCGATATTTGTGGGCCAAAGGGCATTCACCGAGTGAAATTCACAGGGACATGTGTGGCATGTATGGGGACAACTGTCTGGACTGTAGCAATGTCTCCAGGTGGTGTGCATTCTTCCAAGAGGACCACATGAATCTTAGTGATTCGCCACGTTCCAGGCGACCAGTAACAGTTTCAACTCCACAGAATGTCCGCACCCTTGAGGCAGCAATCTTTAAGGATCGGCTTGTGCAACTGCGAACCTTATTGCAGAAGTTCGACATCTCCCATGATGCAGTGTACGACACTGATCATGACACGTTGAAATTCCGTAAAGTTAGTGCTCGCTGTGTGCCTAAGAACCTGACAGACAACCAGAAGGGCCAGTAAATGATAAGCTTGGATCACTTAACACGTTACACCACAGAACGGCATGACTTTCTGAAAGGAATCGTCACTGATGATGAGTCGTGGGCGTACCACTACATGCCCGAAACCAAGCTGGCCTCTATGCTGGTTCCCCAGTACGAAAAAAATTCCCTGTGTTGCTGCTCCTGTTCATGGGAAACTCGCCACTTTTGGGTGGGAGGTGCTCCAGCATGCACCATACAGTCCAGACCTAACATCGTCTGACTTTCATCTGTTTGGTCCCATGAAGAAATTCCTGGCCGGCCAACATTTTGCAACAGACGTGGAAGTGAAATCGGCAGTCCGCAGATGGCTACACTCCCAACAAATGGACTTCTATGAACAGGGCATATTGAAACTGGCATTATGATGGGAGAAATGTGTTGAAAAAATTGGAGACTATGTAGAAAATTAGGTCAAAGATGTAAGTTAATTTGTGCTTTTTTTGGTTGTGGTACATATTAAACTTTCTGGGAAAAAAAAAATTACTGTGCATTACTTTCCGATCTGCCCTCGTAGGTAATGGGGATAGAGGCAAAGAGAGGATTTAAAAAGGGTAAACATAAGTAATAGTAATAATGACCGGGTATTATCAAAAGATGATACCAGGTGGTTGCCTTGTGCCCAATTTGTACAGGTAGTCAAGTTCCCACCTTCTGAGATCCTATTAGGGAGGACTAGGTGCTTTGGGTTCCATGTGAATACCATCTGTCGGTGGCCATTTATTCTTATGGAAAGTGGATTTGCGGTCAAACCTACATATGAAGCCAAGCAGTGGTTGCATGTTAACTGGTAAATTACATGGGATGTTTCGCAGGTAGCACATCCTATGATCGGAAAACTTTCCTCTGTGACAAGGTTGGTGAAAGTGGTGGAGGCATGGTGTATGTTGCAGAGCTTGCAGTGGGGTCTATTGCATGGGAAAGAGCCTTGGGTCCGACTTTTGGGACAAGGAAGACTATGTTTGTGGACTAGAAGTTCGCTGAGGTTAGGAGGTCTGCTGAAACAAGTTCTGGGAAAGGCAGGAAGGATTTTGGGAAGAATGGACCTAATTTCTGGGCAGGTTTGCAGGAAATCATAGCTTTGCTGGAGGATTCTGTTAATGGATTCAAGGCCTGGGTAATATTGTGTGACCAAGACTGGATTGTGGTTGGTTTTTGCAGGTTTGGGATTACTGATGGGCTGAGTAGATTGTTATGTTGCCTGTGAAAGCTGTTTGTTCACCAGAGCTAGTTGCGAGATATTAATGCTTGTGGAATATTGTTTGAATAATCCATGAAGGACTATTGGTTGGAGCATATGCGACTACCCCGAATGCCAAGACAATAGGGGAGGGAACGTTTGGTAAGGTACGGGTGGCAACTGTCAAAAGGAGATACTGTTGAATGTTGGTGGGTTTGATTAA
>JARYHS010013630.1:175324178-175359005 GCA_031002005.1 Vandiemenella viatica
TCAAAATACGACCTATAAATCGTAGTTTAGAATTAGCTATGCCTACGACGGAAGTTATGTGCAAGTCCCATTTCATGTTGCTTTGTATTGTTACGCCTAGATACTTCAGGGAATCCACAGTGTCAACAACTGAGTTGTTAACTTTGTATCGTGAGCAAACGGGGTCTTTTTATTACATACTAGCTCGTACCCGCGACTTCGTACGCGTGGATTAAGAATTTTTTTGCCAGAATTAAATATAGAAAGTTGTTGGTAACTAAGGATTGGTCCCAAACAATATCAAGTCGGAATAATGTGACAGGAAAGCTATCGCTATATCATTCTACCGTCGAACCTGCCTCTTGAAGAGAATCAATTTCCAACATATTTCTACCACTATCCGATAAGATCTCAAAATTTCGTGACTACAACTGTTAATCATACTGGAAAAAATATCCTGTGCCCTTCATACAGATTTCCTTATAAAATTCCATCACAACGATATAGCCATTTGGTCGTCATAACGTATCAAAAAAAAAGAGACTTACATCCCTAATCATAATAATATTACTGTGGTTCACACTTACACACTGACTGCGAACAAAACCTGAGGGATCATTATAACGTAAAAGAGTATACACCTACAACATTGCAGGAATGCCTACGATTTGCCTCGCATTGCACCCCTAACTTTCTAATATCTACGGTTTAACATTCAATCCGAATAACCTACGGCCCAGGCCTGACTCTTACGATGAAAAACAATTTTTAAAAATCTTATCGCCGACGGAGATTCGAACCGGAGACCACGAAGTTCATAAGCCAGCGCTTTAGCCACTCAGCTACCAGGCCACTACGCGGAAACTTGGTACGGAGTCGTCCACATCCAAAGTGTCTGTCTACCGCCGTATTTCGAAGTTATGAGACAAATGTGTTATTTATACAGATAATTTTTCAACCAAATGTAGACAGTATTTTTCTCCTTGTTTCAAAGGATAAGTGTGCAAAGTTTCATCGAGAACGGATAAAAACTGTGGATTTGTATGAAGAACAAACAAACCAACAAACAAACAAACATACATTCATCTTTATATATAAAGATTTGCATTGCCTTGTACTTTTTGCAGTTAAGGGTAAGCTGCCATTTACGGTACCATTCCGAAATAACATCCAGATCGCGCTGAATTTCTAAGCAATCGTCAGAGCACCTCACTTCCCTATAAATAAGTGCATCATCAGCAAAAAATCGCATTCTGCAATTAATGTTGTCACTGAGATCGTTTATAAAAATTAAAAAAGAAGTGGTCCTATTACACTTCCTTGAGGAATGCCCGAAGTAACATCTAGCTTAGAAGAGGCTTCCCCATCAACAATGACATACTGTGACCGACCAGTTAGAAAATCGCATATCCATTCGCAAATCTGATCAGATATACCGTACGCTCAATATTCGGTTGTGTGGTTCAGAGTCAAAAACTTTCTGAAAATCCAAGAAAATAGCATCAACTTGTGGTCCTGCATCAATAACTTTCATTACGTCATGCGAAAATAGAGCCAGTTGCGTTTCACATGATCGGTTCTTCCGAAATCCATGTTGGTTTGCTGGAAGTAACTCGTTTTCATCTAGAAACTTCATAATGTTAGAGCATATGACATGCTCCAGAATTCTACTGCAAACAGATGTTAAGAGATATGGGTTGATAATTCCTAGGATCTCTCTGATCTCCTTTCTTGAAAACGGGAATCACCTGCGCTATTTTCCAGTCAGAAGGTACTTTTCTTTCTTCTAAGGGTTTATGAAATATATCTGACAGAAATGGTTGTATTTCTTCCGAAAATACTCTTACTAGTATACCATCGGGATCCGGCGCTTTCCCCCACTTCAGGAGCTTTAATTGCTTTGTGATACCTACACTATCAATTTGTACTGGATCCATCTGAAATTCTACATGCCGTGGAAAACGGGAATGCTTTCCATGTTTCATCAGTGAAAGAATTTTTAAATTCGATGTTAAATACAGTAGCCTTGTCACAGCTGTCATCAACTTCCCGACCGTCTTGTAGTAGAACTGACATATTGTTGTCACAACCAATTACTTTTTTTACATACGACCACCCGTGTACCCGATTCATGTGTGTAGTGCACACCTGATCTATCCAAGGAAACCCTACATGACTCGACCCCAGGGCGAAGATCTAGGAATCTGCAGCCATGATTATCGCAGAAACGCTGCAGTCACTGGTTCAGACCCTCGACTCAGCTCTGAACCAGAGGTCCATAGTCGGTTCTATCGACATTGCTGCAGATAGTTAACTCAGCCGAAATCTTGTGGTCATCAACCACAGAGCTCACCCTAATAGCAAGCAGCCGGAAGGAAGACAGGATACCCTCCAACCCAAGGCGGCAAGCATCATTTGTACCGACATGAGCTACAATCTGCAGCTGGCTACACCTCGTCAGTTCAATGACATCCGGGATCAGAGCTCCCGGAATGCACAAAGAATGAACATTGGACTTCATCCCCAACCTATTCTCCATGTCCCTAAGGTGCTCAATGAAACGCCTAACGTTGGAGCTACCTATCACCAGAATCCCCTTCTGTGATCCTTCAGACCTAGGCAGAATGATTGTGGAACTAAATCAGACCCAGACAACACATCAAACCTATTGGACAGTGGTACAAGCTTGCCCTCCTCAGATTCAGATTTGTACAACTGCCCCTGCATGCGGCGTCGACGTCCGGAATCCATGCGCCAGATACAGTCAGGTGACTGCCGCACAGACTCCGAAGTCTCAGCCTGGACTGCAGGTACGATATTTGGTAGGGAAGAACCTGTGACAACACTAGCTTCATCAGGGTCATCCCTTCCACATCTGCTGCAGTCACCTATGGCAGCTTCCAGCCTTGTAACTTTCTTTAGCAAAGCTGCAAGCTGAGCGCGAAGATCAGCCAACTCAACCCGCGTCTGCACACAGCAATCACAGTCCCTACACATATTACTTTGAAAATAAAAACTACGGAGAGGATGAAAGATGAACTAACAGAGTGATCCAAATAAACTGATCTGATTTTGAGCAACATGTTGCTAATGAAAGCAACTTAAAGAAAAATTAAATTACTCACGGTCTCTGCTGTAACCACGAATGCTAACTGTCATTTCGGCTTGGGATAAATTTTAATTTAATTAAAACTTTCACTAATGATGTTGCTTGACCAAAGTTTATGCATTACGATTTATTTGCTTTTTCGGTATTTTACTGATAACTTTCGTTAATGGTCTTTGGTCATGTACGCTGTACGTAAGTTATTAGGTTATATTAAGTGGAAATCAGACCAAATATATGTTACGTAATCAACTATTCTGGCAATTAATTTCTTCAGAGTTGCTCAACTGTTTAAGAAGGAATGTGTATTAAGTTCTGTGGCTGTTGCAGATACTGTGACCAATGATTACATTATGAGTGTTTGCCCTGTCTCAGTAAAAAAGCAATATGATGCTTTCGAAGCAAACAGGAAATTTTTAAATTTTGTAGAATGATCTTTAAGGGTCAAATACAAGTCAAGTTTGTATTTAAGCAAGTTCGAGTCTACAACCTTTGAAACAATTATACAATTGCACGATCTTACCTGTCCATGTTTAATACCTACGGTTAATGATACTTCCGAGTCCTTTGAGGTCAAGAGATTTACAGGTCAAGTTCATATTTTGTCAGATCAGGTCAATTTGTTATAATCTTTGATCCTAAAAACTGGAAGTATTCCAAACCCGCGGCGATATGCAGAAAACATTCACAGGCTTACATTAGTCATTAATAAATACAATGACCGCTCAGAAATACTTTTTTCTCACTTTAGCTTAGTTGATACAGTATCATTAGCTTTTCAAAATTCACAAAACGATCAAACAAAATTTAATGAAACTTTAACAGGACGATGGCTGTCAAGTCAGCTAGATTTCCTCAGTTCCATAAACAATAGCCATTCCATCAACTTCACCTGTACCTACATACACACACGTCACCTTCCTTGATATTGAAATTTCTGAACAAGGTGTCCGTCGCAACCCTGTACACATCAAGGCCACAAATTCACAACAGTACTTACACTTTGACACCAAACATTCTCTTCCTTATAGCCTTGCAATCTGTTCTGATCATGAATAATTTTATGAATACTTCTAAATCCTAACACATTCATTGTTTCCCACTGTTACTCGTTGATCTTGTACAAAAACAAATCTCTCTAGCTACAACCCACTATAGGCACCCCATTCTGCAATACCAAAAGGTGACTGTAACCCTATAGTATGACCCAGTTGTCTCCTGGTTTCAAGTCCATCAAACACATTATTTGCTGTGACATTATTACGTTCCTTCTCCGAAATGTAGGCTCTTCCCAAACTCCTGCTCACTGCCCCCTGCACATGTTCCAGCAAACCATCCAGTCTGATATCTTGGTCCCAAAAAACTCGCCTTCTGAATCTCTTATCATAGGAATCATTGACATGCAATAGACCTCACTGCAAAATTTGTAGCATGTATCCAACTGCCATTTCCTATCCCAACACACCACATTTACCAACTTACCTGCCTTCGATATACAGCTTCTTATACAGATCTCACTACTAACCAACTGTCGAACAAGGTGAATGACAACAAGCAGACAGTTTAAGGTAGCCATACACGTGGAACCCACACCTTAAGGAAAGAGCCTGTGGGCCAGACCTCAGGGATTTCATCAATGTCGCCCTGTACACACATGGGATGTGAAATCCTCAAGGTCTTCTCAGTCTCAGAGTTGGCTTCTCGAAGGCAACATCCGATGATGATCAAGCACTGGCTGCTCTTAGTTTGTTAACCACGCCAAGTAGAGCTAAAACTTGCGCAAAAACAGCGTATCAGAGAAGTGTATGGTGCAAAGAGTGGCTACTCAAAAGAAGAAAATATTCTCACACAAATCTTCTTTCAGAATTTAAGTGTTTTTCCAAAGAGTTTCATAATTACTTGAGGATGGACGAAGAAACCTATTTACATCTGTTATCGCTAGTCACTCCATTTATTACAAAGAAAGATACCATTACGTGGGAAGGAATTTTTACCCATGAAAGACTTACCGCTACGCTGCAGTTTTCGGCAACGGGAAGACGCTATGCAGACCTCAAGTTTTTAACAATAATTTGTCAGCTTGGAGTAGGCAGATTCTCATTTTTTTTCTGTCGTGGTATTCCTTGCACTTCCCATAGACAGGGCTCACTTTCATACATTTTTATAAATTCTTCCTGCACACGTAACATCACAAGACCAAACAGTACAAACAAAACAGAAACAAATCGCTGCACACACAGGCATTCATGAGAAATCCTCGATGGCCGACTGAGTGAAGGGGACACACGCTGAGGTTCACACCCCCCGTCCTGGTCTTCGAGGAAATAAGAATTGTTTTTCGGTGAGGATTTGGTCACATGAGCGGGACACTGGGGTGCGGCCAAGGCCTCAAGGAAGTGCCCACACACGTTCCGGGATCGCTTAAGGCCAGGACGGTTTCGTCCGAATCCTGAGGATTTCCCATACATGTGTGGTGGCCTTTATACTGGCAACATTGACCATCCATTGGCAGCCCATGCCAGTTATCACAACTCCAGAAATTTCAATAATCGTTTTGCAGTGCAAGCCATCAGAGTTTTCTCTGATACCTCTACCCCTACTGACATTCCTATGGTGAGACTCCTCCAGCAAACTGATCAATCTATTTTTATTCTGTCCAAAGAACTATGTTTTTAATTTGTTTTATTTTATTAGTTTTCATGGGATTTCCAGAGATTTTACTTTACTGTTAATATCGATTGTATACTTCTCCTTCCACCATTGCCATCCAGAATCCTTTATCGTCACTCATGTGATTGGTCTCAATGTGTACATATCTGTTACCCATGCCAGGTTCCACCTCTAAAGTGATTAAGGTTTATACCGAAACATTGTCAAGTGTGTTAGTATTTATTTGTTCAACATGGCCTTCCTCTCTTGATGCGGTGAATTTACTTTGTGTATAATTCCATGTTTCTATGTCTTCCTTCTCCACATGCCATCAATTTGCCTAAGCAGGTTATGATGGTTGCTTCTTCAATGCCCAGCTAATGCTGCTGCTTCCTATCCTTACTGGCATTTACTAAAAGTTAGATTTAAAAACATTGTAAACCTGAGCAGCATTTCCTGAAAAATTGGGCAACTAGCTGTTATGTGATATAAGTTTAAGCTTGATTAAAACAATTTACAGAGAAGTCATTATAAATGTTTTAAAGTATTTTGCAACCGTGTACGAAAACATTACAACTTGTAACATAGTGTATCTATTACATAAACAGAAGGGATTAGAGTTATTAGTAATAAAAATACAAAGATTCTCCTTCCTTTCTCAGTCAAATAACTGATAAGGCTGCTTGTTTGAGAATCATGTATAACTTTTGTTACAAATTAGTTGCTCATAAATAAATAAAAAGTTCTTAATCACATCCATAACAAACAAGTATAAGATCAGTACACTGCATAACTCTTTCCAAAGTAATGCAAATGAACATTTTATTAAAAATGTTTTTCACTAAATATCACTATTGATGCACTACTATTATAATCTTTGTCTTTCTTTTTGTATTCTGTTGCCATATGCCTTGGATACTAAGTTCCAGGAATCCATGTAACGATCCATACACATTGCAATGCATTTCTGTGTGGGAGAAAAACAAAATAACACCATTAATGGAAGTAGGAGGAACACAAATAAAATAAACACATATTAGCACAAAAATAGATTTTTTAATAAAAAAGTAATCTTAAATAGGAAAGAAATAGAATGAAATATCTGAGCTTACACATACCAATCCCCTTTCTTCCCTTTGTTTACAGCTTGCACTGGACAAAAATACATGCAATGTCCCACCGAAACACTGGGTCCACATGGTATTAAAGTAGGAATAAGTTACTGAAATCTGAACCCTTACTACAAACCAGTATCTGTCTGCAGTATATTTTGGGAGCATGTAACATGGTTAATTTGAGAAATTCTTAAATTAAAAAATATTTTGAACTTACATGGATGTAAGAATAAATAATGACCATATGAAACAGATGGTTTCCTTTTCTCATGACGTACTGAAATTTCTGATGTAGGATCATAAATGGAAAATATATTTTTAAAAAAAAAAGAGTTAAATGTATCGTACTGTATAACAGTGTAAATGGACACAATTTTGTATGTGGAATTTTGCTGTGGGTGTCCACAAGAAAATGTAATGGAGCAGTGATTCAGAGCTAATAACAGAGCATAGAAAAAAATTAAAACTAATCTCTGGTAGCCGGAAAGAGCAAAATAATATAATTAAATCTAATTATATATAAATTTAAAAATATAATAAATTTTAAAAAAATTAACCAAAGCAGACAACACCTCACGTAGGTGGTGGTTCCATATAAAAGGGCAGATCGGAAAGTTAAGCACAATACATTTTTTCTCCCCTGGTATTGCAGCTGGAATGTTGAAATTTCATGACAATATAGTTTGAAGTTTGTGCTATAGAGGGTATTTTGTTTTCATGTGAAGCTCTAGCGAGTGAAGCATGAACTATGAAACAAACATGGCGCGTATGTTGTCCCCGTGTGAAGAGCAGCGAAGTGTAGTTCGATATTTGTGGGCCAAAGGGCATTCACCGAGTGAAATTCACAGGGACATGTGTGGCATGTATGGGGACAACTGTCTGGACTGTAGCAATGTCTCCAGGTGGTGTGCATTCTTCCAAGAGGACCACATGAATCTTAGTGATTCGCCACGCTCCAGGCGACCAGTAACAGTTTCAACTCCACAGAATGTCCGCGCCCTTGAGGCAGCAATCTTTAAGGATCGGCTTGTGCAACTGTGAACCTTATTGCAGAAGTTCGACATCTCCCATGATGCAGTGTACGACATTGATCATGACACGTTGAAATTCCGTAAAGTTAGTGCTCGCTGTGTGCCTAAGAACCTGACAGACAACCAGAAGGGCCAGTAAATGATAAGCTTGGATCACTTAACACGTTACACCACAGAACGGTATGACTTTCTGAAAGGAATCGTCACTGATGATGAGTCGTGGGCGTACCACTACATGCCCGAAACCAAGCAGGCCTCTATGCTGGTTCCCCAGTACGAAAAAAATTTTAAAGTGACTCAATCGGCTAAGAAAGTGCTTGTGACAGTGTTCTGGGACACGGAACCAC
Source organism: Vandiemenella viatica (assembly GCA_031002005.1). Taxonomy (NCBI): domain Eukaryota; kingdom Metazoa; phylum Arthropoda; class Insecta; order Orthoptera; family Morabidae; genus Vandiemenella; species Vandiemenella viatica. The sequence goes on from JARYHS010013630.1 coordinate 175,332,406, forward strand.
TGTGAATGATGCAGCCTACATGAAAACGTTGCATTGTGCCCTTCGTGACAAACGCCGCAACATTAATGTTAATGGTGTTGAACTTCTTCATGACAATGCACGTCCCTGTGTTGCTGCTCCTGTTCATGGGAAACTCTCCACTTTTGGGTGGGAGGTGCTCCAGCATGCACCATACAGTCCGGACCTAACATCGTCTGACTTTCATCTGTTTGGTCCCATGAAGAAATTCCTGGCCGGCCAACATTTTGCAACAGACGTGGAAGTGAAATCGGCAGTCCGCAGATGGCTACACTCCCAACAAATGGACTTCTATGAACAGGGCATATTGAAACTGGCATTATGATGGGAGAAATGTGTTGAGAAAATTGGAGACTATGTAGAAAATTAGGTCAAAGATATAAGTTAATTTGTGCTTTTTTTGGTTGTGGTACATATTAAATTTTCTGGGGAAAAAAATTACTGTGCATTGCTTTCCGATCTGCCCTCGTAGGTAATGGGGATAGAGGCAAAGAGAGGATTTAAAAAGGGTAAACATAAGTAATAGTAATAATGACCGGGTATTATCAAAAGATGATACCAGGTGGTTGCCTTGTGCCCAATTTGTACAGGTAGTCAAGTTCCCACCTTCTGAGATCCTATTAGGGAGGACTCTGATAGCACAGACCGTGAAACAAGAGTTGAAATTATTCGAGTTGTGGGTGATGGCATGGGCAGCAACTAGGTGCTTTGGGTTCCATGTGAATACCATCTGTCGGTGGCCATTTATTCTTATGGAAAGTGGATTTGCGGTCAAACCTACATATGAAGCCAAGCAGTGGTTGCATGTTAACTGGTAAATTACATGGGATGTTTCGCAGGTAGCACATCCTATGATCGGAAAACTTTCCTCTGTGACAAGGTTGGTGAAAGTGGTGGAGGCATGGTGTATGTTGCAGAGCTTGCAGTGGGGTCTATTGCATGGGAAAGAGCCTTGGGCCCGACTTTTGGGACAAGGAAGACTATGTTTGTGGACTAGAAGTTCGCTGAGGTTAGGAGGTCTGCTGAAACAAGTTCTGGGAAAGGCAGGAAAGATTTTGGGAAGAATGGACCTAATTTCTGGGCAGGTTTGCAGGAAATCATAGCTTTGCTGGAGGATTCTGTTAATGGATTCAAGGCCTGGGTAATATTGTGTGACCAAGACTGGATTGTGGTTGGTTTTTGCAGGTTTGGGATTACTGATGGGCTGAGTAGATTGTTATGTTGCCTGTGAAAGCTGTTTGTTCACCAGAGCTAGTTGCGAGATATTAATGCTTGTGAAATATTGTTTGAATAATCCATGAAGGACTATTGGTTGGAGCATATGCGACTACCCCGTATGCCAAGACAATAGGGGAGGGAACGTTTGGTAAGGTACGGGTGGCAACTGTCAAAAGGAGATACTGTTGAATGTTGGTGGGTTTGATTAACTGGAGTTGAGGAAGCCATTGGAGAGGGTCAAATCCATATCCAAGAATGTTGGCTGGGTGTGGGAGTAGGTCCAAGTGAACTTCGGCATGCTAAAGGTATTGAAATGATTCAGGAAACTTAGCAGGTCGTTTTCCTCCATGCGTCCAAATCACAAAGATATCATCAATGAATCGAAGCCAAATGTGGGGTTTGAGAAGGACTTCCCATGGGCCATGAACTGATTAACATATGAGGGTCCATGCTGGTGCCACAGGTTTGGTGATAGATGTTGCCTTCGAAGGAAAAGTAGTTATTGAGAATCAGGTGGGTTAATCTGATGAGGAAGGATGTCATAGGGAGGTTGTTGGGGGGAGGGGGGAGGGGGCACTGATCCAAAAAATGTTCCATGGCCCTGAGGCCATGCCAGTGTGGAATGTTTGTGTACCAGGACGTGACATCAATGGTTACCAGTATGGAGTTGGAAGGAAGAGGGGGTGGATATAGTAGAAAGCTGGAAGAGGAAGTGTTGGGTGTCTTTTATATGGGAAGGGAGCTGACAAACTATAGGTTGTAGGTATTGGTCAACCAAGGCAGAGATGCGTTCAGTATATAGAGAGTGTTCAGAAAATTCCAGTTCTTTATGACCAAATGTTGTTTTAATGTTATCGACTGCATTAAAAATATGTCTTTCTTTTGTTCAACCTCAAATCCATTAGATGTTCCTAAAATGTAGGGAGTGGCCAAGCATCTTTGCTTTAACAAATCTTTGCCAAAGGTGAAGATTGATTTTAAGACCCGTAAAAATTGCAGCAGATTCAGGGATTTGAGCCGAGGACCTTCCATACCACATTCGTATGCCATAATAATCTAAGTCACCAGAAGTAATGAAAAATATGTACTCAAAAATATAAAAGTACATTTATGTTTTGGGACAGTAAAAATAAAGTACATTGTGTGGAAAAAGAACTTAATTTGTTTGAATACTTATTTTCATGACTTCTAGATTTGGTCTGGTCGGTGTGTGACTGGGGTATGGAAGGTTCCCGATTGAAATCCCAGCCTTGCCTTAAAATTGACCTTCACCTCTGGCAAAGCTTTGGTTTGTTAATGCGAAGATGCCGGGACACTCCATGGTTCAAATTCTACATTAAACTATAGGTCTCCTTTTCTTGGTAGGATTAACAGAGTAAGTTAGATGGTTACGATAGAGGTGCACTGTGCAACCGATAAGAAATTCTGTGATTAGGCCTTTGAGACCACATGAAATTATTATTATTATTATTCAGCATCTTTTCTTTATGGTCAATATTTATATTAAAATATATAATGATATTCTTTATTAACAAAAAATTTCAAGTAATTGGAAGTAACCTAAAACAAACAAATCAAGCCTAAAGTGAGTAACACTTGACATTTCATTGTGATTGCATTGAGACACAAGAATTTTTCAATCAAATACAGTGTGCCAAAGACTTTTAATAATGGTTTGTTAAGACTGCATTCAGATACTATTTTTGTATGTAAAAGATCAGCCAGAGATGATAATGTAAATCAGGCAAAGAGTATTTTTCTGTACTTTATTATTATTGTAGATTATAAAGTATTCCTGTAAGACTGGAGGTTTTCTTGGTATAAAATCTTCGTGTAACTAGTCTAGTGAGTCCATCAGTAAAACACTACGTTTCGGCGGTCACTTGACATTGGCGGCAGAGATTATGTCTGCCGAAATGTCGTGTTTTACTGATGGAATCACTCAGCTAGTTACCTGAGAAGATTCATAAAATTCCTATGCAAAATATAGTACTCTATAATAGAGTGCAGTTAGCAACCCTAGCTGTGTCCCTCAATTCATTGTTAAGGAAACTAAGGGAATTTTTAAACACTGATTCTGTGAAAAAACCATGTGAAAACATTAAAGTAAGCTGAAGATTGAGTGGGAACGCATGGACGAGATACAAATAAGTGTGGATATGATGGGGGCAAGTCTCCAATTGGCCGACTGTCAGAAAGGTGATGTGTCGGCCCATTGTCGGTCAAGTGTGGCCCAACCTTAAGAAATCGGGGTGCTTCAAAAATAACACCTACTAACCTGTGTGTTACAGAGCACATGAAAGTGCATGGAGAATAATGATTTTTGCATCGACTGATTTGGTGATAATTTCATTTCCAATGTCAAAAGACACAGAGAAAAGAGAGGCAAATTTGGTAAGGTGTTAATTATTCTGGATGATGCTCCATCACATCCTTTTTCTCAAAAACTAAACATGTCAGACTACAACTTCAAAGTGCTATTCTTTACACTGAACATGATAGCAATTCTGCAACCAATGAACCAGGGAGTTATTTAAATAATAATAATAATAATGAAGAGAATTTACAAAAAACAAATGTTGCATCATTTGCTCTTCAAAGAAAGCAATGAAGAAGTGTCATTGCTTTATCAATAAAGTTTACTCTCAAGGAATGCTGTTATATGTTAGCTGATTTATGGAATCTTGTTACTGAGTAAAATTTAATTAATGCATGGAATCAACCATGGCCTATTGCTGTAAAAACTGAAGATGTGCCACACCCTGCTGAAGCAGATGAAGATCAAATATTGGATGAGATGACGACAATCCCTGGATTTTGAGATTCTAATAGAGATGATGCAAGAGCATTGCGATTCTTTATTATTTTTAAATCTTGGATGTTAGTGCAATTGTGAATTGTACTAGAGTGACTTTTGCTCCTAAAAACTACACCAATGAATACTACGACAAACATGGTATCAACACTATACCAACAGATGCTGCAGTATTCATTGCAACATAGCAGCATATGAGCAGCAACCAGAGTTCAGTTCAACCCAAATTCTTTTGTTGAAGAGAATGAAGGACTCAGCAGTAAAGAAAAAGGTCTAAAAAATAAAGCATATGAAAATAAAAAACTTCTTTGATAGTGGTCTGTAAAATTACAATGTCAAAATAAAAACTCTACTGTATTATATTTTGTATACAAACATATCGATAATCCGAAACACCGTAAGTCCCAATTAATTCGGATTATCAATGCTCTACTATAATTCATTGGAAGTGTGCAGGTTCGTAAAATAAAATAATTATGTCAACAAGATTATTTTACCTCCAGGACAAAGTAATGTTGTTTCTGGAAAATTGGAAACAAAATGAATTCAATAGAGAATTCAGAAAACCATATGCCCCAGTAATGCTAGCTTTTCCCTCAGCCATATTTGACTCATTGAACAACCTTAACTCAATACTGACAAAGTCCTGTTATTATTCCTGTTTCCGAAAATTATTTAAAGTTTCAGAGGAAAATCGGTTCTAGGTAGTTTTTAAAGGCACACATGCAAATATTAAACCATTTGGAGCACCTCAATGATGAATTCAACCATTACTTTCCTAACTTGTGTGATGACAACGTTTACAATGTTGGCAGAGACACCTGCCTGAAGCACTTCAAGGGAGAAATAAAATATGATTTAGCTGTCAAATACGATTTATGTAAGATGGATAAATCAATTTTGGGTTACTTATTATAAAGCATATCACATGGTATTAACATTTTTCATAAACTTATTTGTGTGAAACTGTTTTTATTGAAACAAATGTTGAAAACTAAGTATTACAGCAAACTCGATATAGCCAATGATTTATGTTCTGGTACCCAACAATAATTAATCTTATAAAAAAAACTCCAGATGATTTTTTTTCTTTGTTCTTTCCTTTCCATACATTTTTTAAGCAATAAAAATATGAGGGTGCCCCAGAAACTAATGCACCACATTTTTTTCTCAGCCCCCAACAATGGTACGAATGTGAAACTTTAGATACAAATTCTTTGAAGTTTTCAGAGTGCGGGCACAGTTTCTGTTTCTTCCGACAGATAGCGTACTTGCAGCAATGGTTCAAAATGGCGTCTGATTGATGTATGTTATAAGAAGCATATCGTCATTGAATTTCTCACAGCGGAGCAAGAAACGTTCACAAATGTTTATGTCGAGTTTATGGAACATCTCCAGTCGACAGAAATACGGTTGGTTGCTGAGCACAGGGTGAGGCCATCTGAAAGCAGTTCTGCACAGCTCCAAGATTTGCAGCAGCCGGGAATGCCACCCACGGCTATAACACCTGACAAGATGCAGAATGCTAATGTGCTCATTCACGAGGACTGATGCATAACGACTCGGCAGTTGGTGCGGGAGCTGTCAATCTGACGTGTGGGTGTAATCGTCAGTGCTCTTGTGCGAACGAAGACTTTCCCGGCGTGTCGATGCAATGAACTCTTCACAGGTTTGCTGCCGGATAGCGTTTGTAAACGACGAGCTTTCGGCGACCAACTCCGTCGCCATCTTCGGGTCTGATGTTAGCGCTGCGGCGACCAGAGCTGCAGTGGCAAGCCTGGCCCCGCAGTGGCCTTATATAGGCTAGCTCCCCTCCTCTTCCTCCCCGCCGCCGCGCTCCGAGGTCCACGCCGCCACCGGCTCCATATTGCGCCCGCAACGCTGGGTGGCCTCTCCCGACTTTCTGTTAAAAGGACGTTGTCTCAGCAAAGACCAGGCTGGCTTCCAGGCATCGCTAAGCCATATCCCCGAGTCTCTATTAAATAGGTCATTGTTCAGCCGTATTTCAATGGCTTCCCTAATGACCGAGTCCCAGTAGGAAGTACACTTCGCTAACACTTTTACTTGGCCAAAATCTATTTTGTGGCCGTTTTCGACTGCATGTTGTGCGACCGCAGATTTTTCTATCTGGAAGAGCCGGATGTTGCGCTCGTGTTCGGCCATGCGAGCCTCAATGGTGCGGATAGTCTGACCAATGTACGACTTGCCACACTGGCAAGGTATTTTGTAGATCCCCGGCGTTTTCAACCCCATATCATCCTTCACAGGTCGGAGCCAATCACGAATTTTGGCAGGAGGACGGAATATGGACTTTATTCCGTGTCTGGCCAGTATCCTGCCTATCTTGCTGGAGGTGCTGCCGGAATAGGGGATGAAGGCCAACGCCTTGGGCTTGCTTTCTGGCTCCACTGGACGTTTTTTCGGCCTACCCCGAAGGGCCCATTCTATCAAACGGTCAGGATAACCGTTTTTCTTGAAGGTCAGGCGGAGATGTTCAAGTTCCGCCGGCAAACTGTCGGCATCGGAGATTTCCCTCGCTCTGTGTACCAACGTATGGAGCACGGTATTCCGCTGTGCCGGATGGTGGAAACTGCTGGCGTGTAGGTAGCGGTCGGTGTGCGTCGGTTTTCGGTATACACCGTGCGAGAGGGTTCCGTCCGGTCTCCGTCTGACAAGAATGTCGAGAAAAGGCAGGCTTCCATTCTCCTCTAGTTCCATAGTGAACTGGATGTTGGGATGAATCCCGTTGAGGTGGTCCAGGAATTCGTATAGACTTTGAATACCATGTTGCCAGATCACGAACGAGTCGTCCACATAGCGGAAGAAGCATCTCGGCTTGAGGATGGACTCTTCAATCGCCTTTTTCTCGAACTCCTCCATGAACAGGTCTGTCACCACAGACCTGTTCATGGAGGAGTTCGAGAAAAAGGCGATTGAAGAGTCCATCCTCAAGCCGAGATGCTTCTTCCGCTATGTGGACGACTCGTTCGTGATCTGGCAACATGGTATTCAAAGTCTATACGAATTCCTGGACCACCTCAACGGGATTCATCCCAACATCCAGTTCACTATGGAACTAGAGGAGAATGGAAGCCTGCCTTTTCTCGACATTCTTGTCAGACGGAGACCGGACGGAACCCTCTCGCACGGTGTATACCGAAAACCGACGCACACCGACCGCTACCTACACACCAGCAGTTTCCACCATCTGGCACAGCGGAATACCATGCTCCATACGTTGGTACACAGAGCGAGGGAAATCTCCGATGCCGACAGTTTGCCGGCGGAACTTGAACATCTCCGCCTGACCTTCAAGAAAAAACGGTTATCCTGACCATTTGATAGAATGGGCCCTTCGGGGTAGGCCGAAAAAAACGTCCAGTGGAGCCAGAAAGCAAGCCCAAGGCGTTGGCCTTCATCCCCTATTCCGGCAGCACCTCCGGCAAGATAGGCAGGATACTGGCCAGACACGGAATAAAGTCCATATTCCGTCCTCCCGCCAAAATTCGTGATTGGCTCCGACCTGTGAAGGATGATATGGGGTTGAAAACGCCGGGGATCTACAAAATACCTTGCCAGTGTGGCAAGTCGTACATTGGTCAGACTATCCGCACCATTGAGGCTCGCATGGCCGAACACGAGCGCAACATCTGGCTCTTCCAGATAGAAAAATCTGCGGTCGCACAACATGCAGTCGAAAACGGCCACAAAATAGATTTTGGCCAAGTAAAAGTGTTAGCGAAGTGTACTTCCTACTGGGACTCGGTCATTAGGGAAGCCATTGAAATACGGCTGAACAATGACCTATTTAATAGAGACTCGGGGATATGGCTTAGCGATGCCTGGAAGCCAGCCTGGTCTTTGCTGAGACAACGTCCTTTCAACAGAAAGTCGGGAGAGGCTACCCAGCGTTGCGGGCGCAATATGGAGCCGGTGGCGGCGTGGACCTCGGAGCGCGGCGGCGGGGAGGAAGAGGAGGGGAGCTAGCCTATATAAGGCCACTGCGGGGCCAGGCTTGCCACTGCAGCTCTGGTCGCCGCAGTGCTAACATCAGACCCGAAGATGGCGACGGAGTTGGTCGCCGAAAGCTCGTCGTTTACAAACGCTATCCGGCAGCAATCCTGTGAAGAGTTCATTGTCAGTGCTCTTGATTATGCAAAAAAAAAAGTGTTCACGATGGGTTCCGGCACCTTCTTACGTAGGAACACAAAACTTTCAAAAAAAATAATTTCTTCTGAGTTTCTGCAATGTTTTGAAGCAGAGGGGGAAACATCTTGTCCCAGATTGTGACAGGTGATGAAACCTGGGTTCACCATTTTGAGCTCGAAACAAAATAGCAATCATCCTCATTCTCCACTGAAGAGAAAATTCAAAGCAACTGCTTCTGTTGATAATGTCAGAATCAGTGTGTTTTAGGACTGTGATGGTGTCATACTTATTGATGTGTTGCCGAGCGGCACCACCATTAATTCTGAGGCACATGTGAACACATTAACCAAACTCAAGAAGCGCTTCCAGCGACTTGGACGCCATAACAACCCAGGTGATTGTTTGCTTTAACATAATGCATGCCCTCATATAGGTTTGAGGACGCTGGAACATATCACCAAACAGGCTTGGACAGTGTTACCCATCCACCCTACAGCCCTAACCTAGCTCCCTCAGACTTTCACTTGTTTGGGCTATTGAGAACGCAATTCGTGGGAGATATTTTATGCATGACGAAGAGGTGATTTGCACAGTGAAGAAATGGCTTCGTGAACAGGAGTGGTACTGCCAGGGCACACATCTTCTTGTGTCTCTCTGGAAGAAGCCCATAGAACGGGAAGGAGATTACATGGAAAAATAGGGAGCGTAGAAGAAACATCATCTTTCTTATGTATAAGTTCCACTGTGTTCCACAAATAAGTGTTGAAGGAAGAAAATGTGCTACATTAGTTTCTGGACTATCCCTGTGCATTCAATTTATACTTTTTTATATTATTAATAGTAAAATTAAGGCAGGGCATGGGATTATTTTTTTAAGAGAAAAATCTTTGGAAACTCCAGATCTAACTGTCTCAGTATGCTGCAAAGCCTTCTCTTCTCTTCATGTTCTGTATAAATGTAAGAAAATCTTCCCCACTCATTTGAAAAAACAACTGGTGCAGACCCTTGTGCTTCCCCATCTCAACTACTGTGACGTTGTTCAACAAAATTTGAGTCCGGCAGAAATAAGGAAACCTGAACTTGTTATGAACAACTGTGTAAGGTTCATCTGTGATGTGACTGTATGACCATGTCTCACCATCATATGATAGCTAACAGTGGTTGCACAATTGTGATCGACGAAGATTCCACACTCTCTGTCTTCTTCACTGTCTCATAACCTGAAAACTCCTGCCTACCTTTGTTCCAACATTTCATACCTAGGACTTTCCCATAATATTAACAGCAGATCCCTGAACTCGACATACTAATCACCCACTCCCACAGCTCAGAAAGCCTAGCCAATTCCTTCTTCAATTCAGCGGCTAGATTGTGGAATGATCTTCCCCCCAAAATTAGAACTATCATAAAAAAAAGGCCCATTTAAAATTATTTTGAGAAAGCATTACTTTTGCGAACACTACCTAAATAACCTCTTTTTCCTTATTTTTAGATTTGAATTATATTGATTTACTAGCATTTACCTGCTGCTTTGCACATGAGGATCTTGATGTATGTTGAAATGCGGGTAGTCTGCCTCTTTCCCCACCAATCTGAAACTGGTACTAACCTTTTGAAATTTGGAGTAACTGCCTCCACAAAATGTCCTCTTCACGTTTTGCACTCTCCTTTTTCCAAAAAATTGTCACACATTAAGTTAAAAAATGCCGAAATACGAGACTTTGCACAACCGCACAATGCTGCCAGCACTGTAAAAATGACAAAAAAATTTTCGGTACAGAAATCATACCAACCTAAACAGTCTCGTGTTCTCATAGATATCGTGGTTAGGTTGAAATTTGGCCAGGACCAAAAAATAAATAAAAATATAAAAAAAGGTAAAATTGTTCTGCGGCATTCATCTAAAAAAAAAAAAAAAGGGTATTTGTTATCAATGGAAGCAATGGCAATCGTTGTTGTACTACATCACAGACAAATGTTTTTTACTTTTTAATTTCGTGCGACTTTTTACAACGCAGAGAAGCGGAAAACATTACAATAAAGGATTTAATCAACATTTCAATACATTTTCATTAATTTTTCAGTGCTGGCGGCATGTAACAACTGAGCATCTCTCTCATATTTTGGCATTTTTAATTTAATTTGTCGTGACCTTCCTGAAAAAGGAGAGTGCTAAACATGAAGAGGACATTATAACGAAGCAATTAATCCAAATTTCAAATGGTTAGTACCAGTAGTAGGCAGCCACCTCCCCTCCCAAAACATGCTTTACCCTTTTTATTTTAGTATCAAATATTAATGCAGAGAAGCAAAATATATAAATTCCATTTAAAAATTTTCATTTCTTTTGGTTATTACCTTACATTCAGTTTTCATACTAATGTTCAAAAGTTTTTTTTTGTTGAACTTATATTTTAACACTGCATAATATGTGAAATATAAGAAACTAAAGCTATGTGAAACATTATGGCTAACAGTCTCGTAAGGGCGTATTGAGAGTCAATTATTCTTCAGGTCAGAAATTTCCAGAGGACATACCTTTCGATAAAAAGTGCATGTTATAACAAAAAGAAATGTACCTTAGATATAATGAAAAACGAAAGTTACTGTCTGCGATAGTGATGGCGGTTAATTCTAAACTATTTACGCCACCAATGATAGGATTTGCAGCAACGAATGTACTAAGATAACTGGCAATATTTCTTAATTCCATGTAAATACATTCTTAAGCCATGAGTAATAACATGTTTTTTTTTTTTTTGATCGCTTTTATGCAACTACCCACATTTTGAGCCATTTTTTTCACCATATCACAAAACTGAATTGGTTAGATTAAAATGTAGCCTCCACCAGAAACAAATTTCACCAAAGCCATCAGGAAATACACAGTGGACATGTACAATAGGTGATAGCTTACTTCGCGAAACATGTAATCACTAACTTGGCATTCATTAAAACAGCTTATTAATTACTAACTATAATTGAATACCTTATATTTTTGCAAGCACATTCTGGGTCAGGCAGCATTTCAAACTAACCACAACTTATACTGTATTGGCATTACAAAATCAAACAATTCAGATACGCCTTAACACATTAAATATTTCACGAACTACAATTTGGGTAGCGACAACATTGTCAATTTTAGGATAGCATCAATTATAACAATTAATTTCTTTATACACCTTTATTTTGAACTGCAACAGGGCTACACCACGTGGAATAATAAATCTAGTGTATTGCAATGTAAAGTTAGCAGTTGTGGTTTCGCTGAAAAGCGGACTGGATTCCACAATCAAATTGCAGCGACACTAAAAACCTTTAATATACATATTAAGCTCTAAGTTACTTGCCTTAAATATCACAATTCTTTTATTCTTATTGAAGATTTAATATGTTAGGCTATATAGTAGTGTGACTAACTAATTACAAAAGCGAGTAAGTATAACCAAAGGCAAATACAATATAAACAATTCAAAGATTAGTATATTCATCTTTGGTGAAACTCTTAAATGCGTAATTTTTACAATAAATTAAATATTGGTAATGATCATTATGTTTGATTCAGGTATTCTGTTTATTTACTGCATTCCAGAAAACTGAAAAACTAAATATTCAAGGTCAAAGTATTAAACAATAATTATTTAAGCTATGTGAATTTTCGTCAGATTTATGCGGAAGTAGTGCATGTCTAAAAGTTCATAATGATCCATGGCCTACAATTGTCCATATAAAAAGATTTTTATTTCCTGTTCCTTCCGAAGGTACATATAAATCATTAGCTATTTCAGTAGATTTTGATTCGGACCATTAGCTCTAAAAACTTGAAAACCACATTCAAATTGCTGTGGTACTTATTGCCGGTACTCGTTCAAATAAAGAGACATATGCAGCTTGCTTACAGATTTATAATAATATGAATACTGTGTCCACCTGTTCATTTTGCCTTCCCTATTATTTTGTGTCTTGTTTCTTCATCCTACTAGTATGGAGTTTGTGCCGTTCACTTCTTTAACTTTCACTAGCATTAGTTTATACCATTAAATGATTGAATAGTTAAACATGAATACTATTAAAGTTTTAGTTAGTATTTTGCTCTTGAACTTAATTTAAGCCAAATGTGAAATAAGTGTTGTATACTGTTAGTTTGCGTAAGGTGAAAATTATTTATTATTAACACCTGGTATGATGTAAGAGAGGGCTTGACAGCCCTAATTTTGCCAGGCTAAATAAACCTTTAAATAAAAATAAAACTTAGCACATGTTTTGTCCATCCCATAAATAAATGAAATAAAATTTACTAAATCCAATAAAATCTGTATTAATCTATTAGGTTACTTGTTAGAAAAGGATTGAGAGAAACTGAAATTAAAAACTGTATGAAGACAATGTACGCTGATGACTAGACATTCACGTGATGTGTTATGCAATACACAAATGAAATGGGAAGTCCAAATTTCAAGAAATATATTATCAACTCTGATACCAGACTATATGCTGCCATATTTCAGTTATCATTGAATTAATCCACTGCATTTGCTACAAGGGCACTAAATAAAGCAGAACAACAATAAGTCACACCAACTATTAGTTGATATCAAGTAATTCTACAATGGTAATCTCTATCTTAGAAGTTTCCAAAGTTTTTCTTACCATCTTTCCTTCTATCAAAAGAAAGCCCCCCCCCTTTTCCACAAAAATTACAATTTTATTAAATGCCTACTTCTCAAGTAGTCTTTCCTACTGTTTGCTAACTGCCCCTAGAAAATGTGATGGAAGAATGGTACTATTCACTTCTTAACACTAAGTGTATGGACTAGGCACCATGAAGTGTGTTGACAATAGGATATCAAGCAGGCAGTGACCATCTGCAATATATACTCTGTAATTTGTAAAATTGTGGGCGGTAGAGGGTGCTTTCCACCAAAATTAATCTCTACTCTGTGCATTCCAACCCTGAATGGGGAGAAAGAATTCAAGTAAGCATCAGTGTGGCACACTACTTCTCTAATCTTATCTCTACTGTCATGTCAACACAAATAGAATTGTTAGTGGAGGAAAAGTCCCTCGTATAGGGAGAGATGCCGACATATAATCAATTTAAACAAATTTTTGGAAAAAACTTGAAGCAGTGATTTGCATGTAAAACCAGGGTCCTGGTGGATGGGTGCTTATGGCTTCCTACACCCTTGTGCCTGAAATGCTGACCAGATTGTAGTGACAATCATCTATTCCATTCCATGTATGAATTTTCATTCTTACACCAATATCTCTCCATGACTCATCACCAATATAAGCCTTTTACTCTCCAATGACCCTCTGCACCCTACTCCTGACTTCCAATGAATCCCATTCCAGCTCTTTTATCATATCTGTTACTGACTGCGTTCTGTGCTAATTTCCAGAAACAAAATCTAGCAGCCTTTTTTGCACCCTCCATAACTCCTGTATTTGATACTCAAAATGTGGGTCCAATACTACACTACTACATTAAAGCAATGCACACAGGGGTATTTGACACAAAAAGTCGATTAAAATTATTTCTACGTAGTTTGGATTTTTGTTGCGCTTGTTTTGTGTATTAGAACTTATAACTGTGAAGTAGGAGTAATAATAAAAGAACAAGTACTGTGTTCATACACTTTATTACACATTAAACGAATATTTACAAAATACCTAAACAATAAATACAATGATATGTACACTAAAATATCATTCTGACAAACCGCTCCATCCTTCGTTGTCGGAACCTTCACCTAATGGCTCGTTCTCTTCTTGAGTACTCGGGTCCCATTAAAGTAATATTTTAATAGTTTCTGGATTGAATGATTTGGATGTTTTGGGGTTTTGTGCCTAATGAAGCTCAAATAAGGATCCTAAGTTAATGAAAGCCTATGAATGACATCTGTGTTAAACTAAATCTAACAAAGTTTTCTGGAGTCTCTCTCCCTAAATTGTCGAAAATATTTGTTTCTAGCTTCTGCTGCTGCTTCTTACAGAGTGCCTATAGGCAAAAGAGCATACTTTATTATAAGTGGGCCCTCAATCAATACTTGTGTAGGTGACATTGGATGCCACGAGTACAGTTCAATGTACAGTACATCTTAAATTTTTCGTGGCAGTGGGGAATATTTTTTTTATATATATGTATCTTATGCCCACTATATATCATTCACATAATAGTATAAAACCTGTCAATCAATGTTTTGTTAATACCTATTATCTTGTGGACATAATTTGTTAAAATCAGTCAAATATTAACCAATCATGGTATTTCTTTAAAAATACACTCTCAGTTCTCTAAGCAGCCTGCCGTTTTCTTTTAATTTCCAATTTAAGCCTTGAAAACTTTTGTTTGAACTGTTGCGTTAGTTCAACCGTAAATATCGATTGAGTTAAAATATTTTCCTCGACTAATTCCAACTTTTGAACAAAATCATTTCCTTTCTCGTGTTTACTAATATCATAAATAACTTTTCGGGTCATGAGCATGATACCAGAAGAGCCCATAACAAAGAAAATCTTAGATGAATTTATGTGACAGAAAAAAGTAAGTTTGTTTCATTGTGAATAATCTAGAATTTTTTTCAAATAAATAGACATTTGGCACTTTTTGGCACCTAATTTTCAATGAAACACCAAGATAGTACACTAAACTAATACCATACAAGAAATCAGACTCGGGGAAAGGTCCGGAAAGATAACAAAATCACTCTAACACTTTTCATAATAAAAATGTCAGTACAAAATGAGTCAGCTTACAAAAATGTACAGAAATAAAGTTGTGCGATACCTTTGAATGTATGTTACTATTATTTCAATTCTAGGAACCTGGCTGAATAATATCCATGATTAAAATCATCACTACTCACTTAACATCATTCATAAATTAAATTGGTACAACTTATAATTTTCTTGCATTTCCTTGGCAACGGTACGTGGGTCTTGGAATGTGCTCAGAAGATGACTTTTCACGGGGTGGGGAATGAAGCTTATCTAAAAAAACATAGCCGATTGTTATTCTATAGAAATTTGCCTTGAGTCAGGTAGATACGGGTTCTTGGAATTTGCTTATTTTTTTTACTTTTGATCGGCTTTTTGTGTCAAATATCCCTGCGTGCAATGGTCTGACCAAATTTTTGTAACCCAATTTCCTTAATTCTCTTGTACATCCCTTCATCATTCTCTCCAACAAGTGCAGAATTTTTAAACCTTTTCCTACTATCTGTTCAATGTGTCCTGCCCAGTTAAGCTTGTTATCAAATCTAATGCCAAGAAAATTTACATTTCAAGTCTTCAACAAGCAATTCTTTCCTCACCTTATAATCATAATCAACCTTTAGTTTTTTTTATCTGTGTATCTAATAAGTTGACTTTTCTTTGCATTTATCTTCCCATGTTTAACAACCCAAGTAGTTATCCTACCCAGATCACCCTGCAGCTGTTTTGATCCTTTTATATACCACTAGCCCCAAAGCCCATCAAAAATGACGGGTTTAACACAGTGATATGGTAATTTATTTCTCTGCAGTTGCTTAACTAAATAGAATTGTTATACAATAAAGCTCATTGTAATTTATCGATCGCCTTGTGCTGCAGCAAAAAGCTTCAATTGTCAACTTGGTCCAGGTTGTATTTCAGTTTGACCACAATCTCCGCTAATATTGCTGTTAGAAAAGCAAAGTTTCAATCACAAGTGAATTAATACATTCCCTGTATCACATGTCAGTGTCATTATGCATCGCGATATAAACTTCACCACAAATCTTCAAAGGTTCTTCCACTTTTCTTTCTTAATACCTGTGATGGAGATCGATATTTTAACGGCTGAGACCACTTACATTGGCTGAAATAATGACCCCCGTTAAAATGAAGGATGCTAAAAATAAATCTTAACAACTTACGTTATGCCACTCTAATATTTAATTGTGGTTTAGGTCATATATGTCGTGATCAATTTGGAACTTCTTTCATTCAAACCATATAATGAGTTCAGTAAAAAATACTGATAATTAATACACCAATTTAAACAAAATACATACCTTTCTTTCAGTGTTCTGACTATTCATGTCTAAGCAATTGCTCAACTAAATAGAATTGTTATAAAATAAAATTCAATGTAACTCCTCACGCCTTGCTCTGTAGCAAAAGGTTACTGTTTCCATCCGGGTCCTGGTTGCATTTCAAATTAAACATGTACTACGATAACCTTGCCACCAGAAGAACAATACTTCAATCTCATGCATATTAATACTGTATCGCGTTTTAGTGGCAATAATGCATAGCGATATAAATTTGATCTTCAAGGGTTTTTACACGTTTCTTTTTTCTTATCTGCGATTCAGACCAATATTAAAACATTTGAATGACTGACACAGTTGCTGAAATAATAGGCTCAGTAATATTACACAGTGAAAGTAAAGGAAATTAAAATAAATCTTATAAACTTACATTATGCCACGCTTATATTTGTTTTAAGTGTAGTGTAAGATGCACAGACGCAATCAGTGTGCAATTATTTCCATTCAAACGAATTGATAATTTCAATAATAGGACACAGTTTAAAATATTTTTGAAAAAAAAAAAAAACACTAAATTATTTATGCCCTCTGCAGTAATGTCAAATGCCAGTTGTAATTCTGATCCATGCTAAGTATCAATCTAACCAAAACTTTCACTACATTGATGCTCAAAATACAAAGCTTTTATCTTACATATCTAAGGACAAAGAATTTAAGGAATACTTCTATATATCAAAAGAATATTATGTAAATATAAGCATCTAATAATTGATATGACAATTTTAACACAATACATACTTTTATTTCGGTGTTCTGTCTGTTAATTTATTCGCAGATGCTTGGAAATGTTATTAAATAACACACATTACCAAGAATAATGGCTTAAAGCATGACGTCATGCTGTGACAGACGACGTTATAACCGACACAGTTGCTTATTATAAAATTAGATTATGTCATCTGCAAACAATCTAATTTCTGATAGTAAACAATCAACACAATTATTCATTAGAATAATGAATAGTAATGGCCTCAAAACTTTACCCTGTGGCACTACCATTTTTACTTCCACTTCTCTTAATACTGCATTTCCTACCACAACTTTTTTTACCTTTTAAAAACTCTTCTACCCAGCAATTAACTTTATCATCCACTCCAATAGTTTTTACCATATTTCCTACCATTTTATGGCTCACTCTTTCAAAAAGCCTATGAAACATCTAGTGCTACACTATCAATTTGGCCTCCCTTGTCCATTTCATCCCACATATCTTGTATATATCCCACTAACTGAGATTGGCATGGATATCCTAAAGCTAGGTTGCTTAAAGCCATGTAAACCACTTAAGCTCCTCAGATATATTTCTGATGTGGTTGCATATCAATCTTTTCATTTACCTATCATTGATGTCAAATTGATTGGCCTGTAATTAGCTCAAACAGAACTTCCTTCACAAGAATCTTTTTCATTCAATGAAGAGGACAGTATAACTTTGATAAGAATCTTCCATCAAATAGAATTACAATAGAAAACATTGTTTTGAATAAATTTTCCATTAAGTCAATCATTGTCTTTACAAGTAATGAATAAGTTAATCAGAAATTATTCGTCCTGCCAAAGTTAGCCTACACTTCGCATATACAATATATTGCTGATAAAATCAGCAAAATACATATTATGAGTAAATGGGAGAAGGCGATTTCCACTGTGAACTAGTCCTCCGTGCAGACTAATGACATCATCATACTACAGTACTCAATTAAAAGAAAAATTATTTTCAAGTAGTACTTATGTTGCAATTCACCCTGGACTGCTAGAAAGATACAAGGTGGATTAGTATCTAATTACTGCCTGAAAGTAATAAGAGTCATGATGCTCCAGTGTGTATTACATCCCAATCACTGCTTTAAAACAATGCGTGTTATATCACATAGAGGAATATAGTTACAGTGGAAATGCCATCTCCAGTCAACTCCATATTGTAGTATCAAGCAGTTCCTATCTGAAGGCTGGAAGCACAGCCAGCTACCAAATGTTATGCATCCCATCCAACATTATGTGGTTAAAATGACCTGCTAAAAAGAGAAGAGTTTGGTCAAAGGAATGGTAACAAAACCATGTTCACATTTTTGATTCCTATTTAATTAATGAATTTCACACCAGTGCACCTGACAATTTCAAAAACTTTACCAAAATTGACAGTAAAATCTGTAATTGCAAATTGTTGGCTAAAGTGAACCCATTTATTGACATGGATACAAACATTAGAATTGGTACTACTGTGAATAATCTGCTGCCTACAAACCTTTAGTTTTTAGCTAGTGAGCAGATCTTCAGGGGTTTCAAATTTCCAACTCAAAGTCTTGTAACAATAATTTATCATTGAGACTTGTGTTATAAACAAAGTTTTGCACAAATTTAAACCTCCTGGTAATGCAGTAATTTTAAGAACCATAACTAGGCTCTCATACTACCTTCAGATCTTTCGCTCAGTTGTAAGTTTTTCAGTTTTCTACAGTAACAAGTTAATATTTTAGTTTTTCTAAGGACTGTCAATATTTGAATTTAGAACAATATGTCAGTAAAGAACTAAAAATTTTGGACCACACTTTTCTTTTTGTTTTGAAAAATTACAATCTGTCTTCCCACTACTTGGGCAGTTCTCCCAAAATGTCAAAAAATGAACGCTACTTTGAATACTTGGTGTAACTGGTAAACAGTAATTGACCATAAGCAATATTAATACAAATAACAACTGACTACAAAGAAAGGTAGAGTAACTAAAAACAATAATATTCACAGAACAAGTTCACAATTAACAATCTCTTCCCCACAAACTCCACAACAGGATCTTCGACATCGGGCTCCACCCACAAAATATAAAAAATACTCAGTGTTCAACATGAAATGCAAACCATCAACCTGCACATAGATGCTTAACTCCACCTTCAACAGAGAAACTTGAAAACAAAGCTGACAACCAAGCTGATCGTCTCTGGACTCCTTTAGGATGAGATGAGCAATGGAGTGCCATTATT
The DNA here is from genome assembly GCA_031002005.1 of Vandiemenella viatica. NCBI lineage: Eukaryota > Metazoa > Arthropoda > Insecta > Orthoptera > Morabidae > Vandiemenella > Vandiemenella viatica. Next base: position 175,351,665 of record JARYHS010013630.1, read on the forward strand.
AATTAAAATTTTAATGATGCATAAAATTCATCACCAATTATGGCAAGGCTTCTATGACACAATTTGTCTCTCAAAAAGTATGGAAAAAAGACTATTGCTACCTAACTCTTCCATACCTAGAATACTTTCATATATGCTTTTGAAATTAAGGCAACACCACACAAACATTTAACTCATTCTCATGAAACAAATCAGGGCCACATTTAGGCATAGGCTGTAGTCTAGGGGCCCGTATAACATGTAAAAATAAAATAAAAGAAATATACATTAGTTGCTGTCTTCCTATTGACACGTGTGTGTTAATAATCAATATTATGTTTGTAATCTTTCTCCATTGCGTAGTTTGGTGATATTGTAAAATAAGAACTAGGTAAGAAGGACTTGTGCTATTCGCTTGAAATTTGTGACACACATTCCTGCGGTCATACTTTTTAAGAAAAAATGTACATGAAAGTGAAATGAAAGTTCAATAGTAAAAAAAACTGCCACTTGCAGTAAAACTGTTCTTGCCAAAGATAGTATCTGCAGTATACCGCAACGTGACAGCAATTTACATTCATTGCAATAGAGAGTAGATACTATCTTTGGCATGAACAACTTGAATGGAAATGGCAGTCTCTACTGTTTACGTTGCATCGTTTCGTAAATTTCGTGTGGTACCACGTCTATTGTACATTTCATTTCGCTTTCGTGTACACTTTTTCTCAAAAGGTATACAATACAATACATTCATTTTCCATTGATCCCAATATAAGAGACTGGCTCTGTGGGATGTGTAAAGTTGTCAATTTACAGAAAACAAACAACAATAACAAAATAATAAGTACACCACTAGATGTACAGTCATAGTATACATGGTACATTAAACACTTCCATTACAAATAATACATACACCAGAAGATGTAGTCATAGCATATATGGTACATAAAAAAAAAATCCATAACAAAATAATACATACACCACAAGATGTACATAACATATATGGTACCGTAAACAATTACGTAACAAACTAAATACATACACCAGGAGATGTACAGTCATAGCATACATGGTAATTAATTAAGTGAACTATATTTACACAAGATACTTGCAGTTATTTTTTAGATACCTTAGAAATAAATTCTTCGACAGAGTAGAAGGAGTTGTCAATTAAAAATTCTTTCAATTTTTTCCTGAATTTATTCTTATCATCTACTAGACATTTAATATGTGTTGGGAGCATATTGAAGATATGTATCCCTGAATATCGGACCCCTTTTTGAACAAATGACAATGACTTGTAAGTCTTGTGAAGATCATTTTTACTTCTAGTGCCATAATTGTGTATTTTACTATTTGTTTCAAACAAAGTATAATTTGTGACTACAAAGGACATTAATGTGTATATATCATCAGATGCTAATGTTAAAATCCCTAACTTCTTGAACAGCTCTCTACATGAAGTTCTATTGCTAACCCCACACATAATTCTTATTACACGCTTTTGGGCTCTGAACACTTTGTCTCTATGGGTAGAATTGCCCCAGAATATTATTCCATATGACAATAAGGAGTGAAAATAAGCAAAATAAACTAGCTGCCTCATACGGAGATCACCTAAAGCTGAAATTGTACGAATTGCAAATGTGGCTGCTCCCAATCGCTTTAGTAAGTCAGAAACATGTACTTTCCAATTTAAATTATGATCAATATACAAACCTAGAAATTTCACACTATCTACCTCTTGAATGGACTGGCCTGCAAATTTTATGTCTATGTCAGGTGTTAATCTGTGTGATGTACTGAATTGCATATACTGAGTTTTATCAAAGTTTAAAGACAAGCCATTAGCTGTAAACCATTTATTAATCAGTTCAAAGACATAATTTGAAATATATTCTGTAGATAAATCTGGAGTGTTTTTAATTCCTATGTTTGTGTCATCTGCAAATTGGACAAATTTTGAGTTTTTAGATGAAACACAGGGTAGATCATTTATATATATTAAAAACAATAGTGGCCCCAATATAGAACCCTGAGGTACTCCACATCTGATTAATTTCCACTCAGAAAACAGTGGACCTCTTAAGGCAGCCTTAAAATTCTCCATTGACACTTTCTGTTTTCTATTTAGAAGGTAAGAACTAAGCCATTTATTAACAATGCCATCTATACCATAATACTTAAGTTTCTGTATCAGAATTTTATGATCTACACAGTCAAATGCTTTAGATAAGTCACAAAAAATTCCCACAGGAATTAATTTATCATTTATTCCTTCTAAAATATTGTCAGTGAATGCAAATATAGCTTGTTCTGTTGAATGACCCTTTTGAAAACCAAATTGTGATTTAGTTAGAATATTATTATTTTTTAGATGTTCATAAACTCTATTGTACATTGCTTTCTCAAAAACTTTGGAGAAGGCTGTTAGTAATGAAATTGGTCGGTAATTCGATACGGCTGCCTTATCTCCCTTTTTATAGAGTGGTTTAACTACAGCATACTTAAGCCTTTCTGGAAAAGTACCCTCAAGTAAAGATATATTAAATAGATAACTTAGTATATTACTTAATTCTGTGGAGCACAATTTAATTAATCTGCTGGAAATCCCATCATAACCACTTGAGTATTTGCTCTTAAGGGATTTGATAATTTTTCTTATTTCTTCTGGAGTAGCTAATTTTATAGACATAGAGTTAAATTTTTCTTGGAAGCCTTTTTTGACAAAATCCATACTGTGTGTCACTGAGCTATTAGCAGTCAACTTATCAGCAACAGATAAAAAATGTTTATTAAAATTATCAGCAATTGAGAAATTAGATTCTACTGAATTTTCTTTGACAAAAATATCATTACTTGTTTGATTACTCTTTCCTGTTTCCTTTTTTACAATGTCCCATATTGTTTTAATTTTATTTTCAGAATCATGAATTTTATGTTTGTAGTACATACTTTTAGATTCTTTAATAACCTTTTTCAGTATTTTGCAGTACTGTTTGTAATGTGTTTTAACATTAGCATTCTCACTGTTCCTAGAGGCAATATACAACTTCCTTTTATTAATGCATGATGTTCTAATGCCAATAGTTATCCAAGGCTTTTGTTCTTTTTGAGAAGCACGACACTTTTTCAAGGGGAAGCAACTTTCAAAGAAATTTACAATGTTACTAAAAATGTTGTATTTTTCATCCATACCTTGAGCACTGTATACCTGTTCCCAGTTTGTGGTATTCAGGCACTTTCTAAAACAAGTAACTGACTCATCATTTATTACACGCTGAAGTTTAAAGACATTACTCTTAGTGCTAGTTCCTATTGAAGTGTTGATGGTTAATAACTGGGCATCGTGATCCGAAAGTCCATTGATGGATGGCTTGATGGTATAACTGAATTTTGAGGTATCTAGGAAAACATTGTCTATAGCTGAGTGACTATTATTCATTATTCTAGTTGGAAAATTAACTACCTGAGTTAAATTGAATGAACTGACTAATGATTCTAACATGACTTTACAGGGTAAGTTATTTAGAAAATCTACATTAAAATCACCACATACGACTATGTTGACTTCTTTTCTGCTTAAAAATGTTAATAAGAGTTCAAACTGGTTCATAAAAGAAAAGTTTCCCGATGGTGCTCTATATACTGTTACTATTATGAAAATTTCATTATTGAAACTTAGCTGTGTAGCACAGGCTTCAAAATGTTGGTCAACACAATATTTGCTAATACTTATATCCTCAAAACTATAACCATTTCTAACATAAGTGACAACTCCTCCTTTCTCCAAGTTCGTTCTACAATAATGAGAAGCTAAATTAAAATCAGTTACATTTGACATACCTATTCCTGCAGTTATATGGTGTTCAGACAAGCATAAAACATCAATTCTATGATATCATTTAATTCATTTATGTGGACTAGCAATTCATCCACTTTATTTGTTAACCCCTGATATTCTGATGTAATAAATTAATCCCTACACAATTTTTAATTTTGGTATCTGAAAACTCATTATTGTTTAAACTAATTTTCTTAAAACTCTCTGCCTAATACATGATCCTAATCTAAAAAAGGAGCTGCCCTAACACCATTAACAACAGGTATCTTTTCATGTGAATTTGTGGCCCCAATTAATTGTTTTGCTATGAGATCTGAAAGAACCCCCTTCCCTCTACTATTGAGGTGTAGGCCATGCCTAGTATAATCCCACCTATCAATAGCATCTACAGGTACCAAGCCCATGCCAGAGCCAATATCAGACATAAGATACCGTTCCAGTTCCAGATTCACTCGCCTCACAGCAGAGTTCATCTGTGGCCGATCATAGCGTCTCAAGACCGACATCACACTGACCCGAGTGTGGCACGTTGCTTCTGCTATTTTCTCCAGGTCATCTCTGATACTATACCTATCATTCCTGCCCAAACTATTTCCCGCTCCTCCCACTATCACTACATGATCCTCATCTGTGAAATCCTTACACAAAGAACCTATATCTTCTACTACCTGACCAAGACTAGCACTAGGTTTGAAGAAACTCATGACCTGGAAACCTGATCCTAATTTTTCCTGTACCAATGGCCCAACACCTCGTCCATGGCTACTACCTAGCAGCAAGACTTTCTTTTTCCCTAATCCCTGCCTACCAGACTTAACTACACAGTTTTTCCTACAAGTCTGCTGCTTTTTACCTACACCTACAACTACAGAAGGCTCATCCCTGTCTAACTCTGGCAACAGGGCAAACCTATTTTTCACCCCAACAACAAAAGAATCAGAAGCCCTTCTTGTTCTAATTGCCCTTTTCCCTGTCACCAGTTCCCAACCATCTCTGTTTCCCTCCCTGCGCAGCCTATCCAACTCCTTTCTAGCCTCTATCAGTTCAGCCTGAAGGGCACTAATCCTTTCCTCCTGCTCCAATATCTTCCTACTTTTGAAACAATCTTTACAAAACCATGGGAGAGCCTCCTCAATTTCCCCAACTTCGACGCCACTACAAATCGCTCCCCAATGAAACCATTTCTCACACCCTTCGCAAAAAATTCCAACCCTCAAAAATCTACGGCAATGTCCACACTTTTCACTCATGATTACAAGAAACTAACAACAACAAAGTACACAATACGAGAAACAAAATTTGTTGAACTTAACCTTACAAAAAATCTGCTAAATTAATTCACAAGTAAGCTTTATCTAAATATATTTTCGCTCTATGACCTGAGGAATAAGTGTGACAAATTTCAAACAAATAGTACGATTCCTTCTTACCTCATTCTTATTTTACTACTGCCAGTGATATTAATCAATCATTTGTTTTATTTAAATATGTAGGTCTACTCTTTCATATTATTATAAAATCTTTTGAGTTTGTGATTCTGCAGGCTTTTGCCGAGGGTGTTTGATTGCAACAAGACAACAACAGTAGGCAGCACTTTATCTAATGATTATCAGTCGAAAAATTGAATGTGCGAGCATCACTTGCTAACCTCGATACAGAAAGCACGTTTCGAACTTTTGATTCTAGTATTAAAAGGTTTATTAATTTAATAATCAACATTGCTTTATATGTAGGCCTATATAGGGTCCGCACCACGGTTATAGCCTAGGGGCCTACAGACAAGGGCCCACACCCCAAGTATAGCCTTGGTGCCTACAGATCCTAAATGAGGCCTTGAAACAAATAACATCTGTCCTTTTATATTAGAAGGTACAGTGTATATGATGGTAGTTGTTATCAGTTATAAATGTTCATCAGGTAAGGACATCATTAACATAATCCATAGTAAAATTATGAATGGTCACAGAGTTGGAATATGATTTAAGGGGTCTATTGGAGATCGCGATTCCGCTACAACAACATTAACTAATATCGTTGTAATACTGCTGTAGTCAGTCACAATTCGTATTATTTACCAAAGCAGTAATCCAGTTGTAATACAGCCTGGACCATTATTTTCATTTTTTTTTTTAAAAACTGCTTTACGATCTTTTTAACATCAAGGTCTTTAGAGACGGGAAAGGATGGGGGGCAAGGAATGGGAAGGAATTCGGCCATGGTCTTTTGAAGGAAGCATCCCGGCATTTGCCTGGAGTGATTTGGGAACCATGGAAAACCAAATCTGGATGCCCGGACGGGGATTTGAACCGCCGTCCTCCCGAATGCGAGGCGAGAATGCTAACCGTTACACCGCCCTGCTCGGTCATTATTTTCAACCAGAAATTAGGTTGTAATACATCATGGACCAGCATGAAACTGTTAAATGCACTATGGAAATAATTTCTAGGCTAGTCTTGCGTTTGACCAAAGTATTATGATGCCAACTTCTGGCGGAATCGCGATCTCCAATAATCCCGATTTAAGTATATACGTTTTCCACAGGGTTAACTCAAGTTTTAAATGTCAGCAAGAGTCAATAAGTCCACTTTGCTGTACCCGCATTATATCAAAAAACAATTCAACCCGTCAATCAGGGCCCAGTTTAGAAAAACAGAACATGTAGCTGGCCTAAGTAACACTGCAAATGATTAAGCTGATGTTATGATGTCTTCTGAAAGATTACTTATATTGCTAGTGGAAATACATTATGGTAAATATCAATTTCATAGTAATCACTATTGCAAGGTTATACAGCCATGTCTTTTAGTGGTCCAGTCAACAATACATTAGTATTGTTGGATATGAGTTGAATGAATGTAATACTGCTAAATCAGCAATTATTCCTGTTTAACATCGTACCTACCTGTTCAGAACTGTCTAATGAGGTCCCGGGTTTACTAATGCATTTTTTAAAACATTTTTCTGTCATTTTCTGCAAAGAAAAAAAGACCAGAAACTGTTAACACAACTAAAAATTTTATATAACCGTAACAGATTAAATTTACTGACTGTACCGAAAGTAACTCTTGTGCGTTTGCGACAGCTATCTGTTGTTTCACTTGGTCCATTAACTCGTCTTTTTGTGTCCCCGTTAGGGACCCTGTTGGTAGTGAATCCATCAAATGAATGGCGATTTACCCATAAAACGACAGAAAAACAAAGTCAAACTAGTGCCGGTTATAAATCACACACGTGAGCCCTTGGGAATTTGTACTTTGAAGTAATTTAAGTTGGTAGTCGTAGAGGACGCAATACATGTTTACAACCCTTAAAAGAAAAATCTCAGCTGATGATGAACTGTGCACCAACATCAAAATTATTCCAGTACACCTTTGAGTTATTAATGAGATTAAAGCTACGTCATTCCAAAAGGATAAATCAAATTTGTTGATGTAAGTTTAAAGATAAACTATACGACAGATGCAGAAATATTAACCAATCCCAGGAAGAATGATTTGTAGTTTCCAAAGATCTTCGTG
>JARYHS010013630.1:175360005-175406247 GCA_031002005.1 Vandiemenella viatica
ACAGGACACAGTTTAAAATAATGTGATATAAACTAAATTATTCATGCCCTATGCTGTAACATCAAATGCCAGTTGTAATTCTGATCCATCTTAAGTAATACTTTAACCAAATTTTTCTCAGCATTGATGCTCGAAATACAAAGCTTTTATCTTACAATATCTATGAACAAAGAATTTAAGGAATACTTCAATATATCAAAAGAATATTACGTAAATATAAGCATCTAATGATTGATATATCGATTTTAACGCAATACATACTTTTCTTTCAGTGTTCTGTGAGTTAATTTATTCACTGTTGCTTGGAAATGATATTAAATAACGCGCACTCCCACAAATAATATCGTAAAGCGTGACGTCGTATCGCAACGTCATAGCTTGACGTCACCGCGTGACATGACGTAGGTGCTACACGCTACATCTTGTCTATTATACTAATAGATTATGTCATCTGCAAACAATCTAATTTCTGATAGTAAACAATCAACACAATTATTCATTAGAATAATGAATAGTAATGGCCTCAAAACTTTACCCTGTGGCACTACCATTTTTACGTCCACTTCTCATAATACTGCATTTCCTACCACAACTTTTTTTACCTTTTTAAAAACTCTTCTACCCAGCAATTAACTTTATCATCCACTCCAATAGTTTTTACCATATTTCCTACCATTTTATGGCTCACTCTTTCAAAAAGCCTATGAAACATCTAGTGCTACACTATCAATTTGGCCTCCCTTGTCCATTTCATCCCACATATCTTGTATATATCCCACTAACTGAGATTGGCATGGATATCCTTGCCTAAAGCTAGGTTGCTTAAAGCCATGTAAACCACTTAAGCTCCTCAGATATATTTCTGATGTGGTTGTATATCAATCTTTTCATTAATTTACCTATCATTGATGTCAAATTGATTGGCCTGTAATTAGCTCAAACAGAACTTCCTTCACAAGAATCCTTTTCATTCAATGAAGAGGACAGTATAACTTTGATAAGAATCTTCCATCAAATAGAATTACAATAGAAAACATTGTTTTGAATAAATTTTCCATTAAATCATTGTCTTTACAAGTAATGAATAAGTTAATCAGAAATTATTCGTCCTGCCAAAGTTAGCCTACACTTCGCATATACAATATATTGCTGATAAAATCAGCAAAATACATATTATGAGTAAATGGGAGAAGGCGATTTCCACTGTGAACTAGTCCTCCGTGCAGACTAATGACATCATCATACTACAGTACTCAATTAAAAGAAAAATTATTTTCAAGTAGTACTTATGTTGCAATTCACCCTGGACTGCTAGAAAGATACAAGGTGGATTAGTATCTAATTACTGCCTGAAAGTAATAAGTGTCATGATGCTCCAGTGTGTATTACATCCCAATCACTGCTATAAAACAATGCGTGTTATATCACATAGAGGAATATAGTTACAGTGGAAATGCCATCTCCAGTCAACTCCATATTGTAGTATCAAGCAGTTCCTATCTGAACTAGAGAACACTTTTAAGGGGACTGTATATGATCAATATGGTTGTAAACTTTGCTGTTAGCATTTGCTACAGACAAAACAAAATATTCACAACCAAGTTGTAAATGTAAACATCATGTAAAAGAATGTGTCAACATCTTTATTTGCTTGATGTTTTCTGTTCCTAATTTTATTTTATATGGTTATTTCTAAGTTTTTGCTTAAAGTATAGCTAAGTTAGTCAAAATTGTGTGCGGATGATTGCAGTTTTTAGTTTTAAATTTGCGAGACATGATCAGTAATGTAATCTGAAAAGACTGTTGAATTCATGCGGTGACCCGATCAGATCAATGTGTGCTAATTAGGACACCGAGTTTTCTAACTGCAAACCTGCCTTCTTTAAGTCAATGTTCAATGTCTAAACTTTCATTGTAATAGGGAATTGGTAAAGGCCTGGACATTTGTGTTTTGAAATAAACAGTTTAAAATTGATCTTCTAAATCCTGGTGAACATTCTATAGTAGTAATCTTCTAGTGACTAACATTTGCATGCTTAATCCTAAAGTATTTCCCAAGTCTCGGATGGTAGCCATTATTGACTTTCGAATCTGTGAGAAATCCTACCTAGTGCTTAGCAGTATACCAGTATGTTCCCTTCATGGTCCAAATTATTTCCATCATCTCTGTTAAGTTTTCAAATAATAACAAGATACTGAAGAGTGCTTTCTGAAAACTGTGGCAGAGTAACGGCAACGTTTGTGGGTTAGCAACAAGTATAAGGCTGGAAGCACAGCCAGCTACCAAATGTTATGCATCCCATCCAACATTATGTGGTTAAAATGACCTGCTAAAAAGAGAAGAGTTTGGTCAAAGGAATGGTAACAAAACCATGTTCACATTTTTGATTCCTATTTAATGAATGAATTTCACACCAGTGCACCTGACAATTTCAAAAACTTTACCAAAATTGACAGTAAAATCTGTAATTGCAAATTGTTGGCTAAAGTGAACCCATTTATTGACAAGGATACAAACATGAGAATTGGTACTACTGTGAATGATCTGCTGCCTACAAACCTTTAGTTTTTAGCTAGTGAGCAGATCTTCAGGGGTTTCAAATTTCCAACTCAAAGTCTTTTAACAATAATTTATCATTGAGACTTGTGTTATAAACAAAGTTTTGCACAAATTTAAACCTCCTGGTAATCCAGTAATTTTAAGAACCATAAACTAGGCTCACATACTACCTTCAGATCTTTCGCTCAGTTGTAAGTTTTTCAGTTTTCTACAGTAACAAGTTAATATTTTAGTTTTTCTAAGGACTGTCAATATTTGAATTTAGAACAATATGTCAGTAAAGAACTAAAAATTTTGGACTACACTTTTCTTTTTGTTTTGAAAATTTACAATCTGTCTTCCCACTACTTGGGCAGTTCTCCCAAAATGTCAAAAAATGAACGCTACTTTGAATACTTGGTGTAACTGGTAAACAGTAATTGACCATAAGCAATATTAATACAAATAACAACTGACTACAAAGAAAGGTAGAGTAACTAGAAAACAATAATATTCACAGAACAAGTTCACAATTAACAATCTCTTCCCCACAAACTCCACAACAGGATCTTCGACATCGGGCTCCACCCACAAAATATAAAAAATACTCAGTGTTCAACATGAAATGCAAACCATCAACCTGCACATAGATGCTTAACTCCACCTTCAACATAGAAACTTGAAATCAAAGCTGACAACCAAGCTGATCGTCTCTGGACTCCTTTAGGATGAGATGAGCAGTGGAGTGCCATTATTAACCTTTAACTACACAGGTGGGGTCTGCAGAGACCCCACGCGAAATTTTTTGTTTATAATTTCCATTGTTGGCGCACTACAGACTCGTCATTGTAGGTATTCTCAGTGTGCCGCTGCCGCTTGCAGTAGGTGGACGTGCGCCGCGCTCTCGCAACAGTAAGTGCCTGTTTTTCATTGTTGGGGTACCTGTAGACCCCACGCGTGCTTTTACGTTGTATTTATTTGCAAAATGCTATTATAGAAATTTCCTCTTATTTCAGTATATTTTTTACAACAATGACTCGCTTTCTTCGTGATGAGGATATTGCACGACTGTTGGAAGAAGGCACCGACTCAGAATATGAAGACACAGAACTAAATGACCCAGACGAAGATGTTGATGACATCAGTGAACATGATTCGATACACAGTGAACATGTTTCTGGTTCAGAGATGGAGCTAAGTGAAGGCTCATCTACTAGTGATGAAGACGAAGAAAGCTCAGGGAACTATTTTTACGGTAAGAACAGATTCAAATGGAGTAAATCTGCCCCACATTCATCTCGTGTACGACAGCACAATATGGTACGAGAACGCACGGGACTGAGAGGACCTGCTGCTAGTAAATGTGAAATGTCACCTGTAGAGAGTTGGGAACTATTATTTACCGATGATGTGATTGAGACTATCGTGCACTGTACCAACAAAAAACTTGAGGACAAATATTCACCTCCATTATTACGGCCGTATTATGGCAACAACATTGACTGCTGTGAGTTACGAGCTTACCTTGGGTTACTTCTGTTTACGTCGATATTCAAGTCAAATCATGAAAATGTTAGATCGTTATGGGCGACTGATTTTACTGGAAGAGACATTTTTCGAGGTGTAATGGGGATAAACAGATTTTTATTCATTCATTTCAATGTAACCTTTGATGACATCAGCACACGAGAAGAAAGAAAATCTACAGATAAACTGGCTTTGATACGAGGAATATTTGAAAAGTTTCTTAGCAATTGTAGTGCGAACTATTCTTGTTCAGAATATTTGTGTGTTGATGAAATGTTGGTAAAATTTCGAGGAAGGTGCTCATTTAGAATGTTTATCAAAAGTAAACCTGGAAAATATGGCCTGAAAATACAGTGTATTTGCGATGCGAAAACTCATTACTTATGTAATGCGTTTATATACTCAGGAAAACCGCTTACGCAAAGAAATATCCCTTTCGCAGTGCCAACACAGGATGTGCTAAAACTTGCAGAGCCATTTTATGGAACTAATAGGAATATCACTGGAGACAGTTGGTTTACGTCTGTTGAGTTAGTAGACGAATTACTGAAACGAGGGCTAACATACGTGGGCACTGTACGAAAAAACAAACGAGAAATTCCTCGTCAGTTTTTGCCTGATAAAACAAGACCCAATGAATCATCTTTATTTGGATTTGTTCGGGACAAGACCTTGGTATCATTCGTTCCAAAGAGGAATAAAAGTGTAGTTTTACTATCTTCCATGCATCACGAAGTGTCTGTAAATCAACAATCGAAGAAACCCGAAATTATAGACTTTTACAATGCGACTAAGGGAGGAGTTGATGCCTTGGATTTGAAATGCTCAAATTACTCTTGCTCACGTAGAACAAGAAGATGGCCAAACGCAATCTTTGCTGCAATGCTGAATATTTCTCTTGCTAATGGATATGTTCTTTGGGTTGGTTCTAATCCAAATAAAAAAGTCAGCAGAAGAGAATACATAAAGTCCACTGCAATGAGTCTTGTAAAGCCATACGTTTGCAGGAGATTAGAAAATAACCCAAAGTTGGCCAAGGATATACGGGAAATCATGTGCAAATTGGTTGGCAGAGAACAAATGTTTTCAACTCCTAATGAAGATGAGCCTGCCCCTAGTGCTTCTAAAAAGCGAAGGTGTTATATTTGCCCAAGGTCGAAAGATAAGAAGAGCTCTCTAACATGTAACGTTTGCAAACAATGTATTTGTAAGCCTCATTCAAAGACAATCAATTTTTGTTTGTCCTGTGAATCCAAAGGAAACGACTGATTTTGTAGGCACATAATGAAGTGTCATTTTTTTTGTATTGTTAGTTTTTTCTCTTTTATAATTTTAATTTGATTTTATGCTCCACTTCTGTACATAATAAAAAAGAAGTTTAATTAGAAGTCAATATTTGTTGATTTTTATGTCATTTTCCCTGACCTATACAAACAGAAAACCAAAATGGCATGTTTTTGTGAATGGCTTTAAGTTTCGGATAAGACTGATTAATATAAGCACAATAAACGACTGAAATAATAAATACGTTATCTTTTATTATGTAAATATAAAAATATGCAAGTTATTTCCAGTAATTACTTGTAAGCACACCTAAACACGGTTGGGGTACTTCTAGACCCCACACGTGACTGTACGTTACCAGAAACAACGCGTGTACTTGAAGGTTAATTAAAATTTTAATGATGCATGAAATTCATTACCAATTATGGCAAGGCTTCTATGACACAATTTGTCTCTCAAAAAGTATGGAAAAAATACTATTGCTACCTAACTCTTCCATACCTAGAATACTTTCATATATGCTTTTGAAATTAAGGCAACACCACACAAACATTTAACTCATTCTCATGAAACAAATCAGGGCCACATTTAGGCATAGGCTGTAGTCTAGGGGCCCGTATAACATGTAAAAATAAAATAAAAGAAATATATATTAGTTGCTGTCTTCCTATTGACACGTGTGTGTTAATAATCAATATTATGTTTGTAATCTTTCTCCATTGCGTGGTTTGGTGATATGGTGACTGTAAAATAAGAACTAGGTAAGAAGGACTTGTGCTATTCGCTTGAAATTTGTGACACACATTCCTGCAGTCATACTTTTTAAGAAAAAATGTACATGAAAGTGAAATGAAAGTTCAAAAGTAAAAAAAACTGCCACTTGTAGTAAAACTGTTCTTGCCAAAGATAGTATCTGCAGTATACCGCAACGTGACAGCAATTTACATTCACTGCAATAGAGAGTAGATAGGCCCTACTATCTTTGGCATGAACAACTTGAATGGAATGGCAGTCTCTACTGTTTTACGTTGCATCGTTTCGTAAATTTCGTGTGGCACCACGTCTATTGTACATTTCATTTCGCTTTCGTGTACACTTTTTCTCAAAAGGTATACAATACAATACAATCATTTTCCATTGATCCCAATATAAGAGACTGGCTCTGTGGGATGTGGAAAGTTGTCAATTTACAGATAAACAGTTGCATAACAAAATAATAAGTACACCACTAGATGTACAGTCATAGTATACATGGTACATTAAACACTTCCAATACAAAATAATACATACACCAGAAGATGTAGTCATAGCATATATGGTACATAAAAAAAAAAATCCATAACAAAATAATACATACACCACAAGATGTACATAACATATATGGTACCGTAAACAATTACGTAACAAACTAAATACATACACCAGGAGATGTACAGTCATAGCATACATGGTAAATTAATTAAGTGAACTATATTTACACAAGATACTGGCAGTTATTTTTTAGATACCTTAGAAATAAATTCTTCGACAGAGTAGAAGGAGTTGTCAATTAAAAATTCTTTCAATTTTTTCCTGAATTTATTCTTATCATCTACTAGACATTTAATATGTGTTGGGAGCATATTGAAGATATGTATCCCTGAATATCAGACCCCTTTTTGAACAAATGACAATGACTTGTAAGTCTTGTGAAGATCATTTTTACTTCTAGTGCCATAATTGTGTATTTTACTATTTGTTTCAAACAAAGTATAATTTGTGAGTACAAAGGACATTTATGTGTATATATACTCAGATGCTAATGTTAAAATCCTTAACTTCTTGAACAGCTCTCTACATGAAGTTCTATTGCTAACCCCACACATAATTCTTATTACACGCTTCTGGGCTCTGAACACTTTGTCTCTATGGGTAGAATTGCCCCAGAATATTATTCCATATGACAATAAGGAGTGAAAATAAGCAAAATAAACTAGCTGCCTCATACGGAGATCACCTAAAGCTGAAATTGTACGAATTGCAAATGTGGCTGCTCCCAATCGCTTTAGTAAGTCAGAAACATGTACTTTCCAATTTAAATTATGATCAATATACAAACCTAGAAATTTCACACTATCTACCTCTTGAATGGACTGGTCTGCAAATTTTATGTCTATGTCAGGTGTTAATCTGTGTGATGTACTGAATTGCATATACTGAGTTTTATCAAAGTTTAAAGACAAGCCATTAGCTGTAAACCATTTATTAATCAGTTCAAAGACATAATTTGAAATATATTCTGTAGATAAATCTGGAGTGTTTTTAATTCCTATGTTTGTGTCATCTGCAAATTGCACAAATTTTGAGTTTTTAGATGAAACACAGGGTAGATCATTTATATATAATAAAAACAATAGTGGCCCCAATATAGAACCCTGAGGTACTTCACATCTGATTAATTTCCACTCAGAAAACAGTGGACCTCATAAGGCAGCCTTAAAATTCTCCATTGACACTTTCTGTTTTCTATTTAGAAGGTAAGAACTAAGCCATTTATTAACAATGCCATCTATACCATAATACTTAAGTTTCTGTATCAGAATTTTATGATCTACACAGTCAAATGCTTTAGATAAGTCACAAAAAATTCCCACAGGAATTAATTTATCATTTATTCCTTCTAAAATATTGTCAGTGAATGCAAATATAGCTTGTTCTGTTGAATGACCCTTTTGAAAACCAAATTGTGATTTAGTTAGAATATTATTATTTTTTAGATGTTCATAAACTCTATTGTACATTGCTTTCTCAAAAACTTTGGAGAAGGCTGTTAGTAATGAAATTGGTCGATAATTCGATACGGCTGCTTTATCTCCCTTTTTATAGAGTGGTTTAACTACAGCATACTTAAAGCCTTTCTGGAAAAGTACCCTCAAGTAAAGATATATTAAATAGATAACTTAGTATATTACTTAATTCTCTGGAGCACAATTTAATTAATCTGCTGGAAATCCCATCATAACCACTTGAGTATTTGCTCTTAAGGGATTTGATAATTTTTCTTATTTCTTCTGGAGTAGCTAATTTTACAGACAAAGTTAAATTTTTCTTGGAAGCCTTTTTTGACAAAATCCATACTGTGTGTCACTGAGCTATTAGCAGTCAAATTATCAGCAACAGATAAAAAATGTTTATTAAAATTATCAGCAATTAAGAAATTAGATTCTACTGAATTTTCTTTGACAAAAATATCATTACTTGTTTGATTACTCTTTCCTGTTTCCTTTTTTACAATGTCCCATATTGTTTTAATTTTATTTTTGAATCATGAATTTTATGTTTGTAGTACATACTTTTAGATTCTTTAATAACCTTTTTAAGTATTTTGCAGTACTGTTTGTAATTTGTTTTAACATTAGCATTCTCACTGTTCCTAGAGGCAATATATAACTTCCTTTTATTAATGCACGATGTTCTAATGCCAATAGTTATCCAAGGCTTTTGTTCTTTTTGAGAAGCACGACACTTTCAAAGAAATTTAATACAATGTTACTAAAAATGTTGTATTTTTCATCCATACCTTGAGCACTGTATAACTGTTGTGGTATTCAGGCACTTTCTAAAACAAGTAACTGACTCATCATTTATTACACACTGAAGTTTAAAGACATTACTCTTAGTGCTAGTTCCTATTGAAGTGTTGATGGTTAATAACTGGGCATCATGATCCGAAAGTCCATTGATAGATGGTTTGATGGTATAACTGAATTTTGAGGTATCTAGGAAAACATTGTCTATAGCTGAGTGACTATTATTCATTATTCTAGTTGGAAAATTAACTACCCGAGTTAAATTGAATGAACTGACTAATGATTCTAACATGTCTTTACAGGGTAAGTTATTTAGAAAATCTACATTAAAATCACCACATACGACTATGTTGACTTCTTTTCTGCTTAAAAATGTTAATAAGAGTTCAAACTGGTTCATAAAAACAGAAAAGTTTCCCAATGGTGCTCTATATATTGTAATTATGATGAAAAATTCATTATTGAAACTTAGCTGTGTAGCACAGGCTTCAAAATGTTGGTCAACACAATATTTGCTAATACTTATATCCTCAAAACTATAACCATTTCTAACATAAGTGACAACTCCTCCTTTCTCCAAGTTTGTTCTACAATAAAGAGAAGCTAAATTAAAATCAGTTACATTTGACAAACCTATTCCTGCAGTTATATGGTGTTCAGACAAGCATAAAACATCAATTCTATTGATATCATTTAATTCATTTATGTGGACTAGCAATTCATCCACTTTATTTGCTAACCCTCTGATATTCTGATGTAATAAATTAACCCCTACACAATTTTTAATTTTGGTATCTGAAAACTCATTATTGTTTAAACTAATTTCTTTTAAAACTCTCTGCCTAATACATGATCCTAATCTAAAAAAGGAGCTGCCTTAACACCATTAACAACAGGTATCTTTTCATG
Source organism: Vandiemenella viatica (assembly GCA_031002005.1). Classification (NCBI taxonomy): domain Eukaryota; kingdom Metazoa; phylum Arthropoda; class Insecta; order Orthoptera; family Morabidae; genus Vandiemenella; species Vandiemenella viatica. Next base: position 175,369,834 of record JARYHS010013630.1, read on the forward strand.
TGAATTTGTGGCCCCAATAAATTGTTTTGCTATGAGATCTGAAAGAACCCCCTTCCCTCTACTATTGAGGTGTAGGCCATGCCTAGTATAATCCCACCTATCAATAGCATCTACAGGTACCAAGCCCATGCCAGAGCCAATATCAGACATAAGATACCGTTCCAGTTCCAGATTCACTCGCCTCACAGCAGAGTTCATCTGTGGCCGATCATAGCGTCTCAACACCGACATCACACTGACCCAAGTGTGGCACGTTGCTTCTGCTATTTTCTCCAGGTCATCTCTGACACTATACCTATAATTCGCGCCCAAACTATTTCCCGCTCCTCCCACTATCACTACATGATCCTCATCTGTGAAATCCTTACACAAAGAACCTATATCTTCTACTACCTGACCAAGACTAGCACTAGGTTTGAAGAAACTCATGACCTGGAAACCTGATCCTAATTTTTCCTGTACCAATGGCCCAACACCTCATCCATGGCTACTACCTAGCAGCAAGACTTTCTTTTTCCCTAATACCTGCCTACCAGACTTAACTACACAATTTTTCCTACAAGTCTGCTGCTTTTTACCTACACCTACAACTACAGAAGGCTCATCCCTGTCTAACTCTGGCAACAGGGCAAACCTATTTTTCACCCCAACAACAAAAGAATCAGAAGCCCTTCTTGTTCTAATTGCCCTTTTCCCTGTCACCAGTTCCCAACCATCACTGTTTCCCTCCCTGCGCAGCCTATCCAACTCCTTTCTAGACTCTATCAGTTCAGCCTGAAGGGCACTAATCCTTTCCTCCTGCTCCAATATCTTCCTACTTTTGAAACAATCTTTACAAAACCATGGGAGAGCCTCCTCAATTTCCCCAACTTCGATGCCACTACAAATCGCTCCCCAATGAAACCATTTCTCACACCCTTCGCAAAAAATTCCAACCCTCAAAAATCTACGGCAATGTCCACACTTTTCACTCATGATTACAAGAAACTAACAACAACAAAGTACACAATACGAGAAACAAAATTTGTTGAACTTAACCTTACAAAAAATCTGCTAAATTAATTCACAAGTAAGCTTTATCTAAATATATTTTCGCTCTATGACCTGAGGAATAAGTGTGACAAATTTCAAACAAATAGTACGATTCCTTCTTACCTCATTCTTATTTTACTACTGCCAGTGATATTAATCAATCATTTGTTTTATTTAAATATGTAGGTCTACTCTTTCATATTATTATAAAATCTTTTGAGTTTGTGATTCTGCAGGCTTTTGCCGAGGGTGTTTGATTGCAACAAGACAACAACAGTAGGCAGCACTTTATCTAATGATTATCAGTCGAAAAATTGAATGTGCGAGCATCACTTGCTAACCTCGATACAGAAAGCACGTTTCGAACTTTTGATTCTAGTATTAAAAGGTTTATTAATTTAATAATCAACATTGCTTTATATGTAGGCACCACGGTTATAGCCTAGGGGCCTACAGACAAGGGCCCACACCCCAAGTATAGCCTTGGTGCCTACAGATCCTAAATGAGGCCTTGAAATAAATAACATCTGTCCTTTTTAGGCCTATATTAGAAGGTACAGTGCCTAGTTGTTATCAGTTATAAATGTTCATCAGGTAAGGGCATCATTAACATAATCCATAGTAAAATTATGAATGGTCACAGAGTTGGAATATGATTTAAGGGGTCTATTGGAGATCGCGATTCCGCTACAACAACGTTAACTAATATCGTTGTAATACTGCTGTAGTCAGTCACAAATCGTATTATTTACCAAAGCAGTAATCCAGTTGTAATACAGCCTGGACCATTATTTTCATTTTTTTTTTTTTTTAACTGCTTTACGTCTCTTTTTAACATCGAGGTCTTTAGAGACGGGAAAGGATGGGGGGCAAGGAATGGGAAGGAATTCAGCCATGGTCTTTTGAAGGAAGCATCCCGGCATTTGCCTGGAGTGATTTGGGAAACCATGGAAAACCCAAATCTGGATGCCCGGACAGGGATTTGAAACGCCGTCCTCCCGAATGCGAGGCGAGAATGCTAACCGTTACACCGCCCTGCTCGGTCATTATTTTCAACCAGAAATTAGGTTGTAATACATCATGGACCAGCATGAAACTGTTAAATGCACTATGGAAATAATTTCTAGGCTAGTCTTGCGTTTGACCAACGTATTATGATGCCAACTTCTGGTGGAATCGCGATCTCCAATAATCCCGATTTAAGTATATACGTTTTCCACAGGGTTAACTCAAGTTTTAAATGTCAGCAAGAGTCAATAAGTCCACTTTGCTGTACCCGCATTATATCAAAAACCAATTCAACCCGTCAATCAGGGCCCAGTTTAGAAAAACAGAACATGTAGCTGGCCTAAGTAACGCTGCAAATGATTAAGCTGATGTTATGATGTCTTCTGAAAGATTACTTATATTGCTAGTGGAAATACATTATGGTAAATATCAATTTCAATAGTAATCACTATTGCAAGGTTATACAGCCATGTTTTTTAGTGGTCCAGTCAACAATACATTAGTATTGTTGGATATGAGTTGAATGAATGTAATACTGCTAAATCAGCAATTATTCCTGTTTAACATCGTACCTACCTGTTCAGAACTGTCTAATGAGGTCCCGGGTTTACTAATGCATTTTTTAAAACATTTTTCTGTCATTTTCTGCAAAGAAAAAAAGACCAGAAACTGTTAACACAACTAAAAATTTTATATAACCGTAACAGATTAAATTTACTGACTGTACCGAAAGTAACTCTTGTGCGTTTGCCACAGCTATCTGTTGTTTCACTTGGTCCATTAACTCGTCTTTTTGTGTCCCCGTTAGGGACCCTGTTGGTAGTGAATCCATCAAATGAACGGCGATTTACCCATCAAACGAGAGAAAAACAAAGTCAAACTAGTGCCGCTTATAAATCACACACGTGAGCCCTTGGGAATTTGTACTTTGAAGTAATTTAAGTTGGTAGTCGTAGAGGACGCAATACATGTTTACAACCCTTAAAAGAAAAAATCTCAGCTGATGATCAACTGTGCACCAACATCAAAATTATTCCAGTACACCTTTGAGTTATTAATGAGATTAAAGCTACGTCATTCCAAAAGGATAAATCAAATTTGTTGATGTAAGTTTAAAGATAAACTATACGACAGATGCAGAAATATTAACAATCCCAGGAAAAATGATTTGTAATTTCCAAAGATCTTCGTGCAACGGTTATTAACCTCTATATTTTCTCTGGTAAATAAAGAGTAGTGGTTTGTTTCTGCTGTGTGGTTTGTATTGTGATCAGCGTTTGATGCAATTGGATTGTTTTGGTTGTGATGTGGTAGTAACTGGCTTTAATGCATTCATTTCTCCTACCACAATGGATTACAAAGACGAGCAGACCAACGAAATAGAAGCTCTAGACTCGATATATTGTGGAGACATGGAAAGTATGTTTATCTTACGTTCATTGAAGTGTAGTTAACACATGTATCATGATAGAACATTCTTTTTGAAAAAGTAAATTAAGAATATGGTACCGAGCGGGGCGGTGTAACGGTTAGCGTTCTCGCCTCGCATTCGGGAGGACGGCGGTTCGAATCCCCGTCCGGGCATCCAGATTTTGGGTTTTCCATGGTTTCCCCAAATCACTCCAGGCAAATGCCCGGATGCTTCCTTCAAAAGGCCATGGCCGAATTCCTTCCCATTCCTTGCCCCCATCCTTTCCCGTCTCTAAAGACCTCGATGTTAAAAAGAGACGTAAAGCAGTTACAAAAAAAAAAAAAAAAAAAAAAAAAAGAATATGGTAACCACAATTGTGTAAAAATATAATGGCACTCAATCATCAGTGAAAAGTTTTTTGCCAATGGATTTGTGGGTGTACTGAAGTTAACGGTTCTGGCGCTACTGTTTGCTTATAGGTGCATACTGAGTAATACGAATGAAAAAGATACATTTTATTCAAGATTTGTCACGTAATACTGAAGTACACAATACCATGAGATCTATTTTTCATCCGCGCCTCTGTCTTTGGGGAAAGATAATGTTTTATATCCCAGGACAGTTAACACAGTAATTGAAAATACGGGATTACTGGAGATCGCGATTCCGCAAGGAGTTGTCATCATAATACTGCAGTGGTCAAACTCAACACTCCAGTAGAAATACTTTCCGAGTACATTTAACGGTTTCATGATTGTCCAGGCTGTATTACAAGCAAATTTCTGCTTGAAAATAATGGTACAGGCTGTATTACAACAGAATTACTTCTTGAAAGTAATACGTCTTGCGACTGACTGCAACAGTATTCCAACGATATTGCTGAATGTTGTTGTAACATAATCGCGATCTCCAGAAGACCTGAAAATACAACACATGGATGGCTTTTTTGTATCCAAACTGTTATTCTATGAACATTAGGGTCAAGTTTGTCAAGATACATATCATCATAAACTCAAGATACATGAGTATTTCAATGTGTGTGTGGTTGAAGCTTTGATTTTATAGTGGCAATATAGCACAGATAAACTAATCCCGAACATTATTGGTCTGAGGATCATATCAAATTATTTACGTTTCACATAAACATTGCATTTTTTCGTTGGTATCACTCTCATTTTTACTTACTTTGACCGCAATACAGTGAACTTATTAATCTGCCGGTGATATAACCTTCCAGTATCGATTGAAATGCTGGCCGTGTTTAGAGTGACAACTGACATTCTGTGTTAGAGGAGGAAGGAGGAATTAATTTGTATGGCAATGGTGCAATCACTGTGACTCATCAAGGAATTTTCCTTTGGTCTGAAAGCTGTTGTACATGTTCGTTTGGTGAAAATATATAATATATGGGTTTAATTCTAGATGGGGATACCGCTGCCTCGCGACGTCATCGTGACGTCACGTTCACGTACAGTCAATTTTTGTGGCTATTGTGCCCTCGCTACGCTCGGTCACAATAATTTAAAGCTGTACAATATCAACATAAACTGATATCCCGAAGGTGGATCAGATGCAGGCGGCTGCTGGTAAGCGGCCGCAGATGTCCGATAACACAACCAATATTGCTAATCTTGGCGGTTTCACTGCCAGATGATGATGAAATGCGAGCTTCACCTGAAACATTGAACATCTGATTGTGTTATCGGACATCTGCGGCCGCTTGCCAGCCCCGCCTGCATCTGACCACCTTCGGGATATCAGTTTATGTTGATATTGTACAGCTTTAAATTATTGTGACCGAGCATAGCGAGGGCACAATAGCCACAAAAATTGACTGTACGTGAACGTGACGACACGTTAACAGTCGCGAGGCAGCGGTATCCCCATCTAGAATTAAACCAATATATGTTGCTCTTAGAGGTGTAAAATGTATAGATACTTCACAAATTTCACTCAAAAAGTGTCGTAATGCTATACCGCGAGTGACTGGGAGAAGCCTTATAGCGAAGTATAGTGACCATGCACACATTCTTTGAATGATATTATTTGGGAATATGTTGCTATAAAAGTATAAATATGGAAAAGAATACACACCAAAAAAAAAAAACTTTGAACCGTAAGTGAAAGTTAATTGCCTTATTTATGTACAGATACGCGACGTCCAACGATAATAGGTATTACATCGTCAAGAAACATATCGACATATGATGTTCATGGTCTTAATATTCTACAGCATTTATCAAAGTAGGTTGCGGTAATATTAACGTAGCTTATGTTTAGGTTGAAAGTGGGGCAATATGCTCGTTTCAGAATCAGGTCGTAGGAATCTAGTTTTTATGGTTGAAATACAGCCTGTACCAAAATTGTGTTTTTTTGTTGTTAAAGCATAATTCGCTAGAAATTTGGATTTATTAAACATTTATTATGATTTTCAAGCAGAATCATTGGGTCTATTGGAGTTCGCGATTCCGCTACAGCAACATTAACTAATATCGTTGTAATACTGCTGTAGTCAGTCACAATTCGTATTATTTACCAAAGCAGTAATCCAGTTGTAATACAGCCTGGACCATTATTTTCAACTAGAAATTAGGTTGTAATACATCCTGGACCAACTGTTAAATGCACTATGGAAATAATTTCTAGGCGAGTCTTGCGTTTGACCACTACAGTATTATAATGCCAACTTCTGACGGAATCGCGATCTCCAATAATCCCGAATCATTAGCGGCGGCTGTGGACAAGTTGGAAAGCAGCCTGGACCAAAATGGACATGGACACTACCTATTGTAGCATAGTGGATTATAAATTTTGTTTTTATAATAAAGTTGGTTTGGTTTTCATCGTTGTTGGTCGTTGATGCATTTTGTTGCACGTAATATTATTACATATGATAACAAACGGTGACATCTAATCGCTTTGCGTGTACTGTTACAGCAGTTTTTTTCTTTGCTATGTTCATGGGTATAATAGAAACAAATTAATAAATAACATAATCGAAGGAATGATAGTGTTATCATTATACATGGCTATATGCTTTCTCCCAATCACTCACCGCCTTATGTTATGGCACTTTTCGAGTGAAGTTTGTGAGGATGGATATATTTTACAGTTTTAAGAGCAACATATATTAAATAATATCACCCAACGAACGTGTGCAACAGTTTTCAAATCAAAACTACAATTCCTAGGTGAGTCCCAGTGATTGCACTATTACCACTTGTTTTTATACTCAATGTCTTAATTTTCACATTGGTCAATAGATAAAGTAGGAGGAATTTAGTTTTTATTAGTAATTTTAGCTGCTTTCGTGAGGGAGATGATAACATTACTTCACTCAGATGGATGTAATTCCACTTTCATCACTGTGTGTGGGGATTAATCAAATCTGTTCTATTTATGAGAAAATAGAATCAACAATGAAGGTGCTCTCGATACTAGGACTATTGTGAACGCAGCTTGTTAATGTTCTAAATTTGTAGTTATTTATTTTAGCAGGAAAATTGTTAGTTAAGTAAGGACAAATTTTGGAGGGAATCATGGCGGGGCTCCCCACGACTGCTGTTCTTACGGTGTCCTTAAACCAGCCCTTCTTGTAGTAAAAATTGCTTAAAATTTTTTGACAAATATTGCATGTCAGAGCAAATGAAAAAGCCAGTGGGAGGCACCAAGTGTCAAGGTGGTAATGGGCTGGTATTGGGAAATGATCCTTGGTCCCATCACCTAGCTTACCTGGGGGTTGGAGAGAGCAGTGAGGGGAAGACTTCATCCAGATACTGGGAGAGAGTGACTACTCATAATGCTTCAATGACTTTGACATCAGAGCACCTTCTACAGCTGTTGGCCACTGACAAAGGATGACTTTCATGAAGGAACAGCTCTCTGCTGGTCCCCCGCAGTGCTTTTCAAGGCACTGGGTAGCTGCTCTGTTATCTTGCTATGATCACGAACAGTCCAGCAAAAATGACGACGTAAATGACATTTTTCAACAAAAGGCACCTGAAGATTTACAATTGCTCTTCCAACAGAGTTGTAAAAAGTCTGTAGCTTCTGATGCTTTTTAAAGAAATATTTTTCATGTTTTGTTAACTGCAAAATGATCAGTAACTTGTTAATAAATTCATTAAATTGTGAACCCATTGTTGTTCATCTTAATTTATCCCAGGATATTTACCCTTTGAATGAATGAATATTTATGAAAATGAGCAAAGCATAATTCTTTTAAAGTTTGCCATCCACTAACGGATGATCTAAAAGTTACATCAAAATCCCAGAATTTAAGTTAACTAGGCAGCTGTGGTAACACTACTTGTTAAACAAAACATAAAAAAGAGAATTTCTAGATATTGCACCGAGCATTTGGGAAGAAATGGGTTTGTATCCCCATCCAGCCATCCAGATTTGAATTTTCCATGATTTCCCGAAATCTCTCCAAGTAAATGTAAGGATGGTTCCTTCAAAAAGGCCATTGCCAAATTCCTTCCTGTTCCTTGTCCCCAGTCTGTTCCCGACTTGAATTGCCTTGACGTTGAAGACACACAAAGCCATAACAGAGAGAGGAAAAAAAAAGATAGAAAGGTTTTCAAATTAGAGAACAGTTATGAGAGTATTGCACTGGATGACCAAGGGGGTATGGATTCACAAAAGAAAGTAATTTTTTAATTTAATTGCAGTGGAGCACAGGCTCCGGTGGCAATTTCCCTACGCACCCATCTTCCCCCTATCCTGCACGCACCTACATTTGCCCTCTACAAATTTTATCTTTAAATTCTTTCAAAGTTTTCTGTAAATTGTTCATCATTTCTCTTGGTAACTCATTCCAATCCCTGACACCCTTACCTAAAAAAGAGAATCTTCCCACACCCTTGTGCCTGAAATCGAGTGCCAGCTTGTGGTCATGGTCATCTTTTCCCTTCCATGCACTACTTTTCATACCTATTGCAATATCTTTCCATGCCTCATCGCCAGTATATGCCCTGTACACTCCCATGACCCTCCTCAACCTCCTCCTGTCTTGCAATGAATCCCATTTCAGCTCCTTTATCATATCCATCACTGATTGCATTCTGCAATAATTTCCAGAAACAAATCTAGCAGCCCTTTTTTGCACCCTCTCCAACTCCTGCATTTGATATGTAAAATGAGGGTCCCATACTACACTACTATATTCGAGCAATGGTCTGACCAAAGTTTTGTAACCCAATTCCTTTACTTCTCTCGTACATCCCCTCATCACTCTCTCCAACAAGTGCAGAAATTTGAAACCTTTTCCTACCACCTGTCCAATGTGTCCTGCCTTGTTATCAAAAGTAATGCCAAGATATTTACATTTCAAGTCTTCAGCAAGCAATTCTTTCCCCACCTTAATTCATAATTAACCTTTTGTTTTTTTATTTGTGTATCTAATAAGCTGACTCTTCTTTGCATTTATCTTCATTCCATGCTTACCTACCCAACTTGATATCCTGTCCAGATCACCCTGCAACTGTTTACAATCCTCTATCGTTTTTATTCTTTTATACAGCATTATGTCATCTGCAAACAATCTAATTTCACATAGTAAGCAATCAACACAATTATTCATTAGAATAATGAATAAGCAATGGTCCCATACGCTAACCTGTGGCACACCCATTTTTACATCCACTTCTTTTGATACTACATTTGCTACCCAAACTTTCTGTTTTCTACCTTATAAAAATTCTTCTACCCACCAGATGTCTTAAACCAGCATCATAATTTTACCCCGGTATATACGGATGGGTCTAAGCAGGCTATTGGAGTAGGTTGCTCCGTTGTGTTCCCTCGAGCGACTTACAAATACAAACTGGATAGCAGGTGCAGTGTTTACACTGCCGAATGCTACGCCCTGCTAAAGTCGCTCCAGCATATGAAGTTAAGTCGCGATATGAATTACATAATATGCTGTGATTCCCTCAGCTCTATTCAGGCGTTAACAAACATGTACCCAGCAGACCGGCTAGTCCAGGACATCCAGGGTGCCCTCCTTTCCCTCCAATCCCATGGGAAGGAGGTCGTATTCTGCTGGGTACCCGGGCATGTGGGAATCAAGGGGAACGAGGCAGCTGATGTAGCTGCCAAGTTGGCCTGCGACAAGGTCATAATTGACTTTGCTCCGGTCCCAAAGTCAGACCTTGCCTCGGCGGCGAAGAGATTTGTTTTTGACATTTGGCAGAGTCAGTGGCTGGAAGTCGAGCATAATAAGCTCCGGCTGGTCAAACCGACTGTTCAGCCGTGGAGCAGCTCCTTCCAGCTGGTGAGGAGGGATGAGGTTCTCCTTACTCACCTCCGTATAGGGCACTGTCCTCTGACGCACAGCTTTCTTCTCCGCCGGGAGGACCCACCGGAACGTGATGCTTGTGGCATATCTTTGATGGTACGCCACATTTTAAGTGATTGTATTTTATTTTTAGACTTAAGGGCAGACGTTGGCTTAGCCAATGATCTGTCCCTTATTTTAAACACTGATAGTGACAATGTGGCCAAGGTTTTAAAATTTTGTAGCTTGGCCAGTCTTGTCCCAAAAATTTTGAGCAGATCGGCCTCGGTTTTAGATTGAATTGATGGCCCTCTACGGCCATCAATTCAAGAACCGTCCTTATTTTATATGTATAACTGTGTTCGTTTTTATGTTTGACATTTTATACTTGGCTGGAACTTATATAGCCAGCCAGTTAGTTTATCCATTTATGCTGGTTGGACCTTTTACATGCAACCAGTTAATATTTGTGTTTTCTTAATCGTTTATGGCCATTTTATAGCCATTGCATCAGTTTTAAATTTTGCCCTGCAGTCTGTGTGGCCGACCTCTTTACAGTTGGCCATGTAGACGATATTTTAGTTTACTTTATTTTATTGTGCTGCCTGTGTGGCCGACCCTTTTACAATCGGCCACACAGACGGTAATCGAATTTTATGGCACATTGTCACACTAGGCATTTGTTAGGGCACTAATAACCCCGATGTTGATGCGCCCTAAATCCTCAACAACAACAACAACAGGATGCTGGGAAATTGTCACAAGGGCTAAAGCACCATAGTAATTAATAATAAGATGACATTATTGTCTTTGCCTCACTTGTCTGTTTCAGATGAAATATCTTGCTTGTAGATTCATATGAATTACCTTTCCTAAGTCCATGTTGATGATGGGTGTAAGTTGGTTGGACTTATATAAGAGGGTTCACTTTATGAATGGCCAAAACTGAAGAGGGTTATAGGTACCATTATAAGAAGGCATATGTTCCAAGAATGAAGATATATTTCAGGGAATGGTTTTGTGTAAAGAAGAAAAGTATTAAAGAGAAGATAAGGTGGGAAAATGCCTTTTTAACAATGCAGAACTAATATACTAAAATAAAGAAATGTAAAAGTTAAGCATTTGATAATAGCAGGGCGGGGTGTAAGGGTTTGGCAGAGACTATACTAGCCTTTTACAACCAAATGTCAACCTCTCCTTCACGTGGTGCACCCTGTTTGCATGGACGAGGCTCTGGCGACTGAAAGATTCCCGGTATAAAGAGTCACCCAATGCTTGCCAATGGCCTCCGAAAGGAGGGCGGAAGAGCAGGGAGCGGTTCAGGGCACCCTCTTGCCCTTGGGATTGGAAATGACCCCTAAAGGCGGATGAATCAGAAATGATCAACATCATGGGGATGCAGAAGGCAATGGGAAACCACTGCATTAAAGACCCAAAGGGTATCCCGAGGACATGTAATCCTCTCAAATTACATATATCATGATGGCTTCTTGTTGGGTAAAATATTCCGGAGTTAAAATAGTCCCCCAATCGGATCTCCGGGTGGGGACTGCTCAGGGAGGAGTCATCAGAATGGATAGAAACATTCTACGAGCCGGAGCATGAAATGTTAGAAGTCTGAATAGGGCAGGTAGGCTAGAAAATCTAAAAAGGGAGATGGAACACCTTAAGTTAGATGTTTTTGGGATTAGTGAGATTAAATGGAAGGACACACAGGATTTCTGGTCTAGGGAACATAGAATAATTAGCACACAAGCTGTCAGTGTAGGATTTGTAATGAATAAGAAAGTAGGGAAACGGGTGAGTTATTATGAACAGTTTAGTGACAGGATTATTTTGATGAGGTTAGAAACTAAGCTCGTCCCAACCACATTAGTACAAGTGTATATGCCAACATCACAGGAAGATGACGAAGAAATAGAGAAAATGTACGCTGAAATTGAAGAATTAATCCAATATGTGAAGGGGGAGGAAAATCTAATAATCGTGGGTGATTGGAATGCGATAGTGGGAGAAGGAAAAGAGGGCAATACTGTAGGAAGTTTTGGTCTAGGAGAAAGAAATGAGTGAGGAAGCAGGTTGCTAGAATTTTGTGAAAGATATAAGCTAGTAGTGGCAAACACACTGTTTAGGAACCATACAAGAAGGATATACACCTGGAAACGCCCTGGAGACACAGGCAGAAATAAGCTAGATTATATCATGGTCAAACAGAGATTCAGGAATCAAGTTCTAGACTGTAAAGCGTAACCAGGAGCAGACATAGACTCTGACCATAATTTGATAGTAATGAAGTGCAGGCTCAAATTCAAGCGTATAAGGAAGCAGTATAAGCAGAACAGACTGGAAGTGAATAAACTGAAACAATCTAGCATGAGAGAAAAATTTGCAGAAATGGTAGACTTGGGTCTAAGAAGTAACTCTGAATGGAGCACAACCGAGGACGAATGGAACACATTAAAGACTGAAATAATCAAAGCAGATAAAGAAACATTAGGCCTTAGGGAAAAAGCTGCCCGAAAACCTTGGATCACAGAAGAAATTTTGGAGCTGATGGACCAGAGGAGAAGGTACAAAAATGCTGAAGATGAAACAGGAAGAGAACAATACAGGCAATTTAGAAATCAAATAAACAGGAAATGCAAAAAAGAAAAATGGCTAGAAGATAAGTGTGAAGAAATAGAAAAGGAAATGGTCGTAGGTAAAGTAGATGTTGCATATAGAAGGATCAAACAAAATTTTGGAGAAATGAAGAAAAGAGGTGTAAACATTAAAGCTGCCAATGGGAAACCTCTTTTAAGCTCCGATGATAGAGCTAACCGATAGAAGAAATACATTGAGAAACTGTATGATGAGGATGACTTGAACAATAGTGTAATGGAAAAGGAAGGTGATGTTGACATTGATGATTTAGGAGATCTTGTCTTGAGAACGGAATTTGATAAAGCTCTGAATGATTTGAAAGCAAATAAGGCAGTTGGAATTGATGAGATCCCAGCAGAACTTCTTAAATCCCTAGGAGAAGAAGGAATCGAAAGATTATTCAAGCTTATATCAAAAAGTTATGAAACAGGAGAAATTCCAACTGATTTTAATAAAAATATCATCTTCACACTTCCAAAGAAAGCACAAGTGGACAAATGTGAGAATTATTGCACCATTAGTCTATCATCACATGCTTCCAAATTACTGACCAGAATAATATACAGAAGTGTGGAAAGGGTAGTAGAAGAGATAGTAGGTGAAGATCAATTTGGGTTTAGGAAAAATCGCAGTACAAGGGAAGCAATTCTGTCTTTAAGACTAATACTTGAAGGGCGGATCAAGAAAAACAAAGATACTATTAAGGCGTTTGTTGATTTAGAAAAAGCTTTTGATAATGTTAGGTTGAGCAAGATGTTCAAAATTTTAAAGAAGTCAGGTCTAAAGTATCGAGATAGAAAAATATAAACTATATAAGAATCAAGTGGCTATAATATAAGTAGAGAATCACTAGAGACATGCATCAGTTAAAAAGGGTGTGAGACAAGGTTGTAGTCTATCCCCATTAATATTCAACTTGTATGTAGAAGAAGCAATAAAGAAAGTCAAAGAAAAATTTCCATGCGGCATAAGTGTTCAGGGAGAAAAAATCAGTATGCTACGATTTGCTGATGACATTGTCTTGTTAGCAGAACGGGCTGAGGATATTGATAAGTTACTAAATGGCATGAACACAATACTGAAGGAAGATTTTGGACTGAATATAAATCAAAGCAAGACAAAAGTGATGAAATGTAGCAGAAATGATACCAATACTAGTAGATTAAATATAAAAATAGGATCGGATGTAATAGGAGAAGTAAGTGAATTTTGTTACTTGGGAAGTAAAATTACAACCGATGGTCGAAGCAAGAATGATGTTGAAAGCAGAATAGCACTAGCAAAAAGAGCCTTCATGAAAAAGAGAAACCTTTTAGTTTCAAATATTGAACTAAGGATTAGAAAGAACTTTTTAAAACTCTATGTGTGGAGCAAAGCACTTTATGGTAGCGAAACATGGACTTTAGGAATACCGGAAATAAATAAAATTGAAGAATTGAAATGTGGTGCTACAGAAGAATGCTGAAAATTAAGTGGACAGACAAAGTAAGAAATGACCGAGTTTTGGGAATGATGGGTGAAGAAAGAAGTTTGTGGAAGATGCTTACAGAAAGAAGAGATAGGCTGGTAGGTCATATTTTGAGATATGCTGGATTAGTTAATTTGTTAGTGGAGGGAACAGTCGAAGGTAAGAACTGTAGAGGAAGACAGAGATTAGAATATATGAAGCAGATAATTGAGGATGTGGGTTGTAAGGGGTATGTTGAGATGAAAAGGTTAGCACAGGATAGGAAAACAATAGCAGGGCAGCAGGTGAAACACTTACACAAGGAATTAATTGCAACAAAGGGAGAAGTTATTCATGGAGAACATATGGCTGGACAGGGACCACTGAGTGAGCATTTAGAAATTTTTGTTGCTGTATTAGAAAACTGAGGAGAAGAGAGAATATTCAGACAATTAGGGATAAAAATGGAGACATTACAAAGAATATGATAAAGGAAGATATTAAGCACCCAATTTAGTGAGACCGTTACATGTTGCCACACATGAAAGGGCAGGAAAAATCGGAGCAGGATAAGTAAAAATAATTAGGTTGGGAAATTAGAAATAGTTCATTAGTAAATTATGAGGGAACTAAGTATATTAAAAAAGGGGGTAAAGAGCAGTGCTGCCAACTCTAAAAAATATTTTATGCCAAATCTACATTTACAAAATGTCAAAAATACGCTCAAGTTTTTGGAAAGTGCTGGAAAAAAATACCAACAAAGTTAAAGGGCGCATTAACCTGTCTGGCAGAAAAATCTGTACCCAAAATAAACTCTTCCATTAACAGGTCAACCACAAACATCACAACCATTCAGCACTTGTATCAAAATGAAATCCTGCCAAAAATAACAATGCAAATAAATAATTCTGCCAAATACAATATCTTAAGGTAACTTTACATTTTTCTAACACTACCGAAATATAACTCTACCAGAATTTAATCCTACCAGAAAACCAGACTTTTCTATGTTTCATGCAATGAAAAGAGCAGAAAATATTCAGTAAGACATATGTCATGATATGTAAATTTTAGCTTTAAAATTATCTGAAACAAAACTGAAATATATATTTTTTTATTAAAAACAAGAATAAACAATTCATTTTTAATGTTTTATAGCAATGGAAATATTTAAATTTGTTAAATTTCTTTGTTAAATCTCTTGATGGAGATGCTTGCTGTAACTTGTAAAAATTATAAAACAATAAACTTAAAATTAACAATAATTAAAAAAATCATTGTTCTAATAAATAATGGAAACAAAGAAACTGCCGCAAGGCACTGAAAATAAGATAGGATAGGGAAAATAAACAGATACCCGTCACTTACCACAGATGAAGGCAGGAGGGCGAGACACGTAAAAACACAAAAACAAACAAATTGCACAATATTTCGACTTAAGTCTTAGTCATGTGGGAGGCGAGACATGAAATGTGGCAGGTTGGGATGTGACCACATCTTTCCCCCTGCCATATGTCTCGCATCCCACATGACTAAGACTTAAGTCGAAATATTGTGCGATTTGTTTGTTTTTGTGTTTTTACGTGTTCCTCTCGCCCTCCTGCCTTCATCTGTGGTAAGTGACGGGTATCTGTTTTTCCCTATCCTATCTTATTTTTAATAAATAAATGACAAATACTAAAATTTTATCTATCCAAGACAATTGTTGACTTATCAGGAAAAAATGCTTAAAAGTATGCTATATGCTAAATTGAATTTTTTGTGCTAAATTACATGAAAATATGCTACAATTAACCATAAAAATGCTAAATTGGCAGCACTGGTAAAGAGACTGGTATTGATGTATTAAAGATAGATTGGTTTGCCACTATACTGTATCTTGAAATATTATTTAGATTGAATCTGGAGACTTTTTACATACCAAAAGACTGGAAAAATGCCATAGTAGTATTGGTTCATACAGGAGGGGAGTTTAATTAGTTTAACCTGAGGTAAGTTATTGGGGAGTTGGTTTATGCAAGACATCTGAAATATCTGTAAGGAAAGAAACTGGTTGGCAATTCAAGGACTGAGAGTGGCGGGTGAGCAGTAATCCTGGCCTCACATTCAGGATGTGGTTTCGAATCCCCAACCAGCCATCCAGTTTTCGATTTTCCAAGGTTTCCCAAAATTACTCCAGTCTAATGCTTGGATGGTTACTTCTAATGGCCATGATTGGATTCCATTCCTTGCCTACAGTCGTTTCCTGCTTCTAATCACATTGATGAGGCATAAATCCATAAGCAAAGAAAAAATGACAAACAAATCGAGCACCACAGAATTAGAAAAATTTAGCTATGCAAGTCACAGATAGTGAGCTACATGGAAGGTATCTCGGATGAAATGAACAAGGGAGGCCAAGTTGATAATATAGTGTTGGATCTGTCTGAGGAGCTTGTGATAGTAAGTTACGAAATGAAGGCAAGATAAAAACCAATGTGTGGGGAAAAAAGTTACTTTTATGATTTAGAAATTCTAAAGAGGAAGCAAAGAGAGTGTTCAAATAGTTCAGTCAGAAATTAGGATTTTTTTTAAATATATAATGTAAATAAGAGAGGATTGTAAACATCTGTAATATCGGGTTGATAAAGGTTCTTTATAAAAAAAAATAATAATAATAAATGAAAATGTAGTTGTTCAGTGAAAATTGGAAGGATAGAGAAAATAAACCTGTTATTACAAATGAGGCAGGAGAGTCATAACAAACACACTTTGCAACATTTCCATATAAACCTTAATCATTATTGGAGGAGGGTATATGGAAAAAGTGTGTAAACACTGAAATTAGATTAAACAAGAGGTTAACCAAGTGTGTAGCTGTGAATGGCAATAGTTAGTAAAAAGATAATCAATGATAATTATAATCTTTGTAACGGTCATTTAAAGTGAAATAAACTGAATTAAAAGATTAATAATACAATAAAAGATTGTTTAGTAAATAAGTATATTAAAAAAATTAAATAAAAATATATGAAAAATTGTATATTTGTAGTAAAAATGAATGGTAGGTTTATTGGTGGAGTCTTAATGGAGGTTAAGGCCAGGGGAATGCCTAGTGTCATTAATATTTTGGTGGATTAGTTCCAATCTATAGAGTTCAGAAGGGGTAGCAGCATCAGAAAAACCGAGCGGGGCGGTGTAACGGTTAGCGTTCTCGCCTCGCATTCGGGAGGACGGCGGTTCGAATCCCCGTCCGGGCATCCAGATTTGGGTTTTCCATGGTTTCCCCAAATCACTCCAGGCAAATGCCGGGATGCTTCCTTCAAAAGGCCATGGCCGAATTCCTTCCCATTCCTTGCCCTCATCCTTTCCCGTCTCTAAAGACCTCGATGTTAAAAAGAGACGTAAAGCATTTACAAAAAAAAAGAAAAAAAAGTATCAGAAAAAACTGTCACTGTGAAACAGTTGTTGAGAACATCAGAGTGGTGGTAATTAGCTTGGACTGCCAGGAAAAAAACTCTTATTGTGTTAGGCAATGAAAATACATAACTTTTTATTACCATTTAATTTAATTTAATTGCAATGGAGCACAGGCTCCGGTGGCAATTTCCCTACACACCCATCTTCCCCCTATCCTGCACCTACCTACATTTGCCCTCTACAAATTTTATCTTTAAATTCTTTCAAAGTTTTCGGTAAATTGTTCATCATTTCTCTTGGTAACTCATTCCAATCCCTGACACCCTTACCTAAATAAGAGAATCTTCCCACACCCTTGTGTCTGAAATCGAGTGCCAGCTTGTGGTCATGGTCATCTTTTCCCTTCCATGCACTACTTTTCATACCTATTGCAATATCTTTCCATGCCTCGTCGCCAGTATATGCCCTAACCACTCTCATGACCCTCCTCATCCTCCTCCTGTCTTGCAATGAATCCCATTCCAGCTCCTTTATCATATCCGTCACTGACTGCATTCTGCGATAATTTCCAGAAACAAATCTAGCAGCCCTTTTTTGCACCCTCTCCAACTCCTGTATTTGATACATACGTAAAATGAGGGTCCCATACTACACTACCATATACGAGCAATGGTCTGACCAAAGTTTTGTAACCCAATTCCTTGACTTCTCGCGTACATCCCCTCATCACTCTCTCCAACAAGTGCAGAACTTTGAAACCTTTTCCTGTGTCCTGCCCAGTTATGTTTGTTATCAAAAGTAATTCCAAGATATTTACATTTCAAGTCTTCAGCAAGCAATTCTTTCCCCACCTTATATTCATAATTAACCTTTTGTTTTTTATTTGTGTATCTAATAAGCTGACTCTTCTTTGCATTTATCTTCATTCCATGTTTACCAACCCAATTAGATATCCTGTCCAGATCACCCTGCAACTGTTTACAATCCTCTATCGTTTTTATTCTTTTATACAGCATTATGTCATCTGCAAACAATCTAATTTCAGATAGTAAGCAATCAACACAATTATTCATTAGAATAATGAATAGCAATGGTCCCAATACGCTACCCTGTGGCACACCCATTTTTACTTCCACTTCTTTTGATACTACATTTCCTACCATCCCCACTCTTGCCACTTGGTTCCTTTTTGGACTAAGTATGTGGTGAGGCTGTGTACACATCTGATCCACAAAGCTTTTGTATGATAACACTGTTCAGCAAAATGTAATAATTAGTTTGTTTCATGACTGAAGTTTTCACATTATTTTCATTTATATTGTAAGATGATGATAGAATATGGCCATTGTAATGAATATTTTTTATCTCTAGTTTTATTGTATGGTAATATGCAGACTTATGTATTGTAGCTCAAGTGGTAATAGACACTGTAATTTTCACATTAAAAATGAATCCCACAATAAACAATTCTTGTAAAAATAGGCTAAGTCTCTTACTTGTTTAGTGACAAAAACTTATGATCCAAGTCTACACACTACAGTGTGTATCACTCTTTTCCCTTCTCTCAGTGTTATGGATCTTTGGTTTCCTAAGGAAAAAAATAAGTAAGGGGACTTGGTCATAATGCATGTCATGTTCTTGTAAAATAGATAGTAAAACTTCCGCCGATATTGATTCCTTAATTGTATTCCTTGGTCAGGCTTACAAATAACCTCACATCTCTTTCAAGTTTGTCAAGTTTTAGAATAAATCATACATATTATGCCTTTCATTTCAGCAAAAATTGTGGCATGAATAATCAAGTAACAAGATATTAAAAAAAAAAAATACAATCCATAAAATTGAAAGAAACCTTCCCATTTCAAAAAGTGAAGACGTACCAAGATTTAATATGTTTTTGTTATTGAATGACCACTAACTAGACTTGGCCCATGTTAACAAAACATTTTTGTGAGATTTCATTTCTTGTTGATCACTTTTTCTGAGTCATCGCTGAGATATAATATTTCCATTTGAAAATTCTTCGATAAGGATATTTTAGAATTTAAGTCTTAGGCCCGTTTCACACGGGAATCTCAATGTACGGCCACTGAATTTTTAGACACCTGCCACTGGAATTTGACGTGGCCACTTAACCCTTTCCTCCCTGATGGTACTTATAAGTACCACTGTATTTACCACCATATAATTCAACAATACCAGTGTCCACTGCTTTGTTAAGCCTGTTGATGTATTGTTGTATTATTAAGTCAGACAATGACAACATTTATTTTTAAATTCTGCGTGAAATTGCCGAGAAATTAATTTTCTAAGTTGGGGCTTGACAGCATACTGACCAGAGTAACAAGTGGTACATTACAACGAATTTTTAGATGATAATTTACTTGGTAAGTGTCAATTTCTGTTATTACTTTTATAGTTTGAACATTTAACCATATATTTTTTACCTATATAATATGTTTTTCTAGTTTCGTTACTAAATAATCTAGAAAAACCAACGTGGACTTATAAGTACCGTCAGGGAGCTCTGGGTAGTTTTATACAGATTATTGGTCAATAGATTAAGCAAGTATACAACTGGTTTTATCATTGTTTTAGATATTTTCAAATGGATATTTTTATGAAATACGCTCTGATTGAAGCTCTTCTCTTAGAAGTTTATAATTTATCAAGGCAAAAATGAAGAAATGACTGAAATGTTCTCAGATTACTCATTAGGTCAAAGAGTGGTCTTAGAATTGACTGAAAAAAATGGAGCAATGACGATGTTATCTAGTATTATCATTATTTTTCATTAGTTTCATTATTAAAAAACTGAAACAACTTTTTTTGTGGGAGAATCAGACCCCACTGCAAGGGACTTTATAACAATCAGCTAATGGAAAACTGAATAGAGGAGATTGTGACAATGAATTTACAAACCTAGGTATTTGCTACTGGAAATGGAAGGATAAAAAGGTCATACAATTAGTATCAAATTTTCATGGCAGCGGTGAAACTCCACTACACTGGTTGGGTCAATGGCAACTTCAACAGATGGGCCCTCTCTCGGGTTGGATTGGTGACCTGGTGGATCTTGGACCAGAGGGCCTCTCAGGCCGGTCATCGGGGGCCACCTCCGGCAGTAGGTCCCGTAGCATTTTGCCCATCCTGCCACCCTGTTGTTACACCACTAGTTATATGCAAAGAAAAAGATGGATTGAAGTCGACAATTTCACGCTCAGGAGTCGTCAAGGACTACAATACCTTCATGTGTGGGGTTGATACTGCTGATCAGCTGATGACTTTGTGCAATACTGACAGAAAATTACCGAAATCATGGTAAAGATTGTTTTGGGGAATTCTGGATGTTGTATTTGTCAATGCCTATAACATAAATGGTCCGATAATTGAAAAAAAGTCTGTAAAAATTTTTAGAAGATCCTTTGCACAAGGTATGATGACTATGAAGGACATCTGTAAGAAGAAAAGGTCATCTATATATATTTCGCCAAGCCCTCATCCATTCAAACAACACAAGTCATACTATTCCACAATGAGAGATGTAAGATTGGGAAACAGAGGTATACGGTGTCCCTAAATTGTAAAAATCAGATGAAGATGTGAAGTATGTAGAATGAAGAAAATACAGTCAAAATAGCATTCCAAATGTTGCACTGAAATGTCTTTTGTGTCTGAAAGAGCAAAAATTGTTTTTTTTTTTAATATCATGAGGCAAACATTTCGTACCAATATGAACATAATTGATTTCAATTGCTATTTCTGTACATCCTGTGATACACAAAGTCCCTGACGGTACTTATAAGTACCAGCTTAGTAATTAGCACTTAGAGTTCCGAATAAAATATGTCTGTTTAACCCTTTCCTCCCTGACGGTACTTATAAGTACCACTGTATTTACCACCATATAATTCGACAATACCAGTATCCACTGCATTGTTAAGCCTGTTGATGTATTGTTGTATGATTAAGTCAGACAATGACAACATTTATTTTTAAATTCTGCATGAAATTGCGGAGAAATTAATTTTCTAAGTTGGGGCTTGACAGCATACTGACCAAAGTAACAAGTGGTACATTACAACGAATTTTTAGATGATAATTTACTTGGTAAGTGTCAATTTCTGTTATTACTTTTTTAGTTTGAACATTTAACCATATATTTTTTACCTATATAATATGTTTTTCTAGTTTCGTTACTAAATAATCTAGAAAAACCAACGTGGACTTATAAGTACCGTCAGGGAGCTCTGGGTAGTTTTATACAGATTATTGGTCAATAGATTTAGCAAGTATACAATTGGTTTTATCATTGTTTTAGATATTTTCAAATGGATATTTTTATGAAATACGCTCTGATTGAAGCTCTTCTCTTAGAAGTTTATAATTTATCAAGGCAAAAATGAAGAAATGACTGAAATGTTCTCAGATTACTCATTAGGTCAAAGAGTGGTCTTAGAATTGACTGAAAAAAATGGAGCAATGACGATGTTATCTAGTATTATCGTTATTTTTCATTAGTTTCATTATTAAAAAACTGAAACAACTTTTTTTGTGGGAGAATCAGACCCCACTGCAAGGGACTTTATAACAATCAGCTAATGGAAAACTGAAAAGAGGAGATTGTGACAATGAATTTACAAACCTAGGTATTTGCTACTGGAAATGGAAGGATAAAAAGGTCATACAATTAGTATCAAATTTTCATGGCAGCGGTGAAACTCCACTAC
Organism: Vandiemenella viatica; assembly: GCA_031002005.1. Classification (NCBI taxonomy): domain Eukaryota; kingdom Metazoa; phylum Arthropoda; class Insecta; order Orthoptera; family Morabidae; genus Vandiemenella; species Vandiemenella viatica. Next base: position 175,391,784 of record JARYHS010013630.1, read on the forward strand.
ACTGGTTGGGTCAATGGCAACTTCAACAGATGGGCCCTCCCTCGGGTTGGATTGGTGACCTGGTGGATCTTGGACCAGAGGGCCTCTCAGGCCGGTCATCGGGGGCCACCTCCGGCAGTAGGTCCCGTAGCATTTTGCCCATCCTGCCACCCTGTTGTTACACCACTAGTTATATGCAAAGAAAAAGATGGATTGAAGTCGACAATTTCACGCTCAGGAGTCGTCAAGGACTACAATACCTTCATGTGTGGGGTTGATACTGCTGATCAGCTGATGACTTTGTGCAATGCTGACAGAAAATTACCGAAATCATGGTAAAGATTGTTTTGGGGAATTCTGGATGTTGTATTTGTCAATGCCTATAACATAAATGGTCCGATAATTGAAAAAAAGTCTGTAAAAATTTTTAGAAGATCCTTTGCACAAGGTATGATGACTATGAAGGACATCCGTAAGAAGAAAAGGTCATCTATATATATTTCGCCAAGCCCTCATCCATTCAAACAACACAAGTCATACTATTCCACAATGAGAGATGTAAGATTGGGAAACAGAGGTATACACTGTCCCTAAATTGAAAAAATCAGATGAAGCTGTGAAGTATGTAGAATGAAGAAAATACAGTCAAAACATCATTCCAAATGTTGCACTACAATGTCTTTTGTGTCTGAATGAGCAATAAGAATTGTTTTTTTTTTTAATATCATGAGGCAAACATTTCATACCAATATGAACATAATTGATTTCAATTGCTATTGCTGTACATCCTGTGATACACAAAGTCCCTGACGGTACTTATAAGTACCGGCTTAGTAATTAGCACTTAGAGGTCCAAAAAAAATTTGAAAAAAATATGTGTGTTTAATTTCAAGTACCTTTATACAAATATATAATTGAAATTATAAATTTCCTTTTTTTTCCAATAGCCAGTAGGAAAGGGTTAATTTCAAGTAACTTTATACAAATATATAATTGAAATTATCAATTTTCCTTTATTTCCAATAGCCGGTAGGAAAGGGTTAAGAGCCACTCGGTGTCCCTGACGTCAGAAACACGGCTCTTGCTTCCCTCACCAATAAAAGAAGTGATTGTTGTAATTGATATTGGTACTAGTTTTATTCAGAATGTTGGAACCTGAGGAGTTGGCCACGACATTATACATTGTAAATAATCTCAAAAATAAGAAAAGGAAACAAATGTTGTGGGTTCATCCAGTATGTGCTAAAATATTAGAAAGTGGGGCATTTTATACGTTGATTAACAAAGTTGTGGTGGATGATAGAAAGTTCTTCTATTATTTCATGCTCTGGCCTCGAATTCGAGAGGATGTGGGCATCCAGATTGGGGTTTTCCAGAATGCTTCCTTTAAAAGACCATGACCAAATTACTTCCCGTTCTTTACAACTCCTGTCTCTAATGACCTCAAAGTCGAGGAGGTAAAAAAACTCAATTATTTTCGGATTTCACAGTCGACATTTCAGGAACTACATGAAAAAATAAAGTTAGGATTTTAGTACCAGGACACCAATATGCTAAAATACACCCCAGGGATACATCTCGCAGTTCCTCGAAATCGAGTACCATTAAACAAAATATGTCATCCCAGCACTTTTTTTTTATCTTATTTGAATAGTCTACTGTTTGAACATCCCATAGAGCCGGTCTTTCTCGAATCAGCTCTATGAAGTGTTCAGTATCAAAGCATTCCATGATAAATCACGAGCCACTGGTGTCACCTGTGAACGCTCTAATAGAACTGATTGTTAAGTAGGTGGCCGAGACACAGGGCAGTGTCCGAGTGGTTTGAGGGAAAAGTGACTGTCCAGACGCAGAAGCCAGTGGCACCAGATACAGCCGTTCCATGTGAATGCTTGCATTCTGTTCATGTTCCAGCAGTGTCTATAGATTCAGTGGCCGGAGACCAAGCGTCCCGTGTGAAATGGGCCTTATTAAGTGGTTCTGATACCATCAAAGTGCATACTCTGTGCAAACACTATGTGTGCAACCTGAAAATGAAATGCAGATTCCTGCAGTTTTAACTACCACTTTACCGAGCGTGGTAGTTAGCAGTTAATGCTCTGACTTTGAATTTGGGAGGACGCCAGTTCAAATCCCCATTTGATCGTGTAGATTTGGGTTTTCCATGGTTTCTCCAAATCACTCCAGGCGAATGCCAGGATGATTCCTTCAAAAGGCCATGGCCAAATTCCATCCCGCTCCTTGTCCCTTGTCCCAACCCGCCTCTAATCATGTCAATGAGGTGCAAAGCCATAAGTTAAAAAAAAAAAAAAGCTACCACCTTTAGTACAAACTAAGCATAGGAACAAAGTAAAATTTAATGCGTTAATTAAGCTTGCTGAACTACATGCATAACAGAATTTTGAGGCATGTTTATATATATCCAGAGCAAAGCAATTATTGTACAAATGTGCACTAACATATTTCACATTTGGGGTTGCCATTTGGAAAAATACAGGGAAAATTAGCAATATTGGACTTGTTATGATTTGAAGGTTGTAGGCTATCATATGTGTGTACCAAATACTTGTTCATGGGACCACGGGAAGTACAGTGGGATTATGATGAGAAATTGTCGTAGTTAGTTAAACTTTTTGAATTTAACTAACTAGGAGATGAAGAAAGTAAAATTTAAATGTTAGACTTATTAAGATCCATTTATAATGAAAATCGGAGGCATATAACGTTTTTTTTTTTTTTTTTTAAAAGGAAGAAAGCGATATCACATTTGGGGTATACAGAAATTCACCATCTGTAGACTTTTCTTGTGAATTGGAGGTAAAATTCGTCTGTGTACAAAATTTCAGCTTTCTTTGACTACAGGAAATACTTTAGAGTTTTGATGATCGGTTAGTGGGTAACAAAATTTGCATTTGAATAACTTTCAGCATAACATCAGGAACAAAACAAAATATCTATATCTAGAAAGTGGAATTGTGTATCTTCACCCAGATGGAAGAAATTGAGGTTCAAAAATGGCCTGAATTGCTTTGAGAAACTGGTATGCAATGCCGCCGTTTACACGACTTTGTGGTTGCACTGGTGTGTGTCCAGATTAGTTTTACATCAAGAATGTTAATGAATTTTATTAATTGATAAAATACTCTCTAGCTTCCAGCTACACCAAAAGGTCATTATGTAGGGACTTTCCAGGTACACAGTCTCTGCTTTTATTTTCAATCAACTGATATTTGCTATAGCCTTACTATGAAGATGGTAGAGCACAAATGCCAGACTTGAGCAGTGATGTCATTCCTGATTGTGCCGTTTTCCCAGCACACTATGTCTTTTACTACCAGTTTCCTTGCCACATAAAACCGAGACATTTTGGTGACATCTTTCACCATATTCATCACATATATATCCACAGTTGACTGGAAAGAAGTCTAGATGAGAGTGGAAAAAGTTGATATTTAGAGATATATCGCACCCTAACTGATAGTATTTTTCTGAGAGCCTGTTTTTATTTTGAACATAGTTTCCTGATTTTTTATCTAAAGCTCCCTTAACAACTTTTTAAAAAGATTCCAAAACTGCTTTTCATATGTAAAGGGGGAAAAATAAATTTGCTTTGCTCAACAAGATGCTTGCTTATAACATTTTTCTCTCAAGGAAATAGTTTTCTTTTTAGCCAGATTTTTTTCTTGTAGTGAGAATACTTTGCGCCTGCCTCTGTCCAATTCACACAAAGATGATAATATTATGTGTACCCAAATGGCATGCCCAGAATGAAAGTTACAACCTTTGAATTCCTACAGGTATGCCATTTTTGGTGCATTCAGTATTTTTACACATCTCTTTTATAAAAGCAGGATGGCAGAAAGGAATATAGGGTAGATGCAAAGCAAAACAGGTCACAAGCTTTGTCTGTGAGCAGTCTTTAATTGTGAAGGCTATGCTGTAAATCAAACTATTAACATTACAGCAAGCAACAATATTATTTTCATTTTTGAAATATAGTATCAATTTTTTTTATTTTTTTTTCTCTAAAAAGTTATTTTGGTTTCTTGAAATAAGGTATTCCACTGCTTAAAGCCAACATCCTAAAAGCTTGGCTTTGTGCTTTGGTGGATTCAAATCACCAATCAGATTACTTAACTCTCCCTGTATAAGTATATGTGGCTTATTGGATTCAACTTGTGGCATAAACTCTGGATCCTGTGACAGAATGGGCTCATGGTCTCCTACTCTGTCTTCATTATAAAAAGTGACATTTTGATACCTTCTGAAGGATTTGATACTGGTAGATTGTCAGTATATTAGATGATACAAATAGCTGATAGCTTGTTTGGTCATTCAACAGTTCACTTTATTGATACTCCAAATTTCATTGAACGCCATTTTTCAGTTAACCAATTACATAGATTCATTGAACACATATTGCAGAAATTATAAAGTACCCACAGCTTGTCTTGATCTTCCATGTTGATACCAAGGTAATGAAAATAGGTTTCTAGTGCTGATTGTGTAATGGCTGCCTTTGAGCAGAGAATGCTATTTCACCACAAACATGCTCTGACAGATAAACCAATAACTATATGAGATTTTTCTGTATATACCTCCTACTAGGGAGTCCCTGATTTTTCAAAGTCAAAATTTTGTAACACATAGGCCTTATTTTTATTCATTTTACCCTAAAATACTTAACAATAAATTTTTACACCATTCAGATAACTGTAACCTGTGCCAACTTGCATTGATTAATTTTATATGTGTTACACGAGAGTAGTGGTTTGTGTCCACATTAATTGTTACTGTCATTACAGTTCTTGAATAGGTATCACATATTGTTTTGTTCTAATAGAAGGTTTTAGGATTACCATGTGCTAGAAAGAACACATTTTGATTACGAGAGGCAACCTACAAAATTGCAGGAGTTCTATCAGATTTATTTTTTAATGTCTGCGAAGGCGAATTGACTATAAGTGAAAGACCTTATGTTGCTGTACATGAGTGCATTATATTTTGGCGAATATTATGGAGACGGCTGAAAAAGATTGTAAGCAAATCTCCGGATGTTTATAAGTGAAGGAAAGGGGATTTGAAACATGAATTGGATAATGCTTATGGTATTGCACATGATTATGCTCTCGAAAGGATGTAAACAAAGGAGGGTAAAATCTTCTTGCAGTGACATAGAGATCCAGGGAGACCAGGTTGCTTGATGTGTATGTATGTAAAACTAGCTGAAGAAGAAAAAATTTTTAGACAAATGAAAATAAATGAAGAGAAAAATGCTTAAATATTTGTGGTCCAGTGAGTAGTCAAACTATTCAGAATCCTATGATTTGTTCCTGCTATCTGAAAGACTCAACAACACATCTTCTAGTTCTGTTGAACATTAGGAAGATAATTTAACAACCCCACCTGAAATAATTCAATCAGAAACTGCTGCAAAGTGCAGAAGAAAACAATATTATTACTCCTAAATTAATAGCTGCCTTGGATAGATACCAGTTAAGTCTAAGAGATTCAGTTTATGTTCTTCAAGTTATCATGGAGGCATTTGGACTGAGTATTGACAATTTTTCTTTAAACAAGTCTTCCATTCAACGAATGAGGACACAAATGGGGAAGGAATGAGCAGAAGCTATAATAACCGATTTTAAAATGATGTGTCCCAAGTCATGACCATTCAGTGCAATGGCAAGTTGTTGCCTGGTTTGGGCTTAAGAAGATCCAAAGAAGAACGACTGCCAATCTGTCTCATAATGAAACAACTTCTTTTGAGGAAGACCAAGGTGAAGTTGTTCGGAATGCACTGAGTAAGTGATAAAGTGCAGATAATGATGTGTGACATAATAGCATCTAACGTAGGTCATCTCAATGGTGCCTGGGTGCTTCTGGAGCAAATGTTCAAAAGAGAGCTGTTACATTTTGCATGACTGCATCAAATTGATATAAGCAACTTAAAAACATTTCAGTGGCACACAAATTGAGTAGTTGTTACATTTCTATTTGGCTCTATTTAAAAAATCCTTTGGGAAAGACGACTACAGAGACCTAATTGAGCTATGAGTTATATTTTTGGATGGAGATAGTGGCAAAGAACTGAAAATAAGGCATCATCATGCAGTGCATCAAGCGTGATATTTGGCAAGAACCATTTATTCACTCAAGATAGGTTTCCTAAGTTAAATTGAGCAAGGAACGCCAAATGGTATGTAATTTAGAAAGGGACAGATCATCTGACTTGAGGACAGAAATATCTCGTTCTATTTTGTATGGTATGTAAAATTAGCTATCATGTATGTACATTATTTTGTATCTTTTGCAACTTGATTAATGCTTACTATTGTTTTCCTATATTTTGTTTTAGGAAAAACCACGATGAATTTATACAGCGAAGAGCAATATTTGTTTTCTCGATTGAAAATTTAATGAAGTGTTCTTCAGGAAAGCATTTCTTTGTTGGAAGAAACTGCGGTTTTTTTACAGGCTGAAAGAAAGGTCTTTTATAAGCATTATTTTTTGTTGTCTGGATTTGATCATTAATCCAGAACTAATCAAAATAAACATTTTTTTTGTAAACATTCGGGTCTACTCGGCACGGGTTAAAGTCATCATAGGAGGATATAATTTCTTATGTAAGTAAGCTACAGTTATTTAAAAAAAAAATAGAGGGTATGCATTTGAATATTCGAAAAAAGATTTTTTTGCTCTTATAAGGGACACCCTACCCACTAGTCATCCTAGAAATGCAAGCAAACTCTTCAAACTTAGGTTGGATTATATGGAAGAGAAAGATAAATACCCAATGCTCATTAAAATTTAAGGGAGGAAGGCAGCAGCAAAAAAAAACTCGGTATTCCAGACAAAACCCTTTTTCAAGAACATAGAAATATGTGGCCATGTCTGACAAATGATTTTGCGTGAAATATCGTGTTTTTTGTGTTGTGTGTCGTTTTTTGTTGCTACTGCCCTCCGCCCTTCAACTTTGGTGAGTGTTGGGTGTAATTTTTCTTTCTCTTGCATATAAATATCACCCCAACAGCAGTTCTTCCAGCTCCATTGTTACAAAGGTTGGATTAGTGTTTTGTAAATCAAATTTAATACCAAGTTGCTATTTCCCAGCTGGAAACATAATTTTGTTGAACAGTGTTAAATTGGAATTGCTTGTTAACTTAAAGTGCAATCATTTTATCATAAACTATGATGAATGAAGACCACCAGACCGATAGGACCAGGGCATATGCAGTGTTGTCGGAGTTAATTGGCAGAGGATCGCCCATGATCGTTCGACCTGGAAAAGACTGCTCAAGTTCTAGCTGAACTCATGACTTTAGGAGGCCACATCAGTAAATGATTGAACTGACTGATGATGGATATTGGAAATTCAGATGGGCTGCTGGCATAGAGTTTGAAGTCTTGTGTTTACTACAAAGAGTATTAAGAGGCTGAGTCAAGGGTATGGGGAAAAATGGGATACAAAACTTTGGATTGAAAGTTGCCCGAGTATTGTTGAGGTTGTATGGGACCCACATTAGGCATGTTTTAATGCAGAAGTTGAAACTTCAGCTAAGCAAATCCTAAACAATAAATTGTTTTGGTCCTGGTTTTGGAGAAATTAATGTACTAGGAAGTGGAGGATAAGAAGAATGATGTAGATCTATATGGTTCCATAAGGAGTGAAATGAGTAACAGGCAAATCAGAATCTTTGCAATTCAAATTACATGTGAAAATTCAGGTAAGCTAAGGTAGAACACATGAGGAGAAGAATGCTTGTGATTGGCTAGAGTGAGCAAGAAGAAAGGTAGACAGGTTGGCTACTGCAGTAATTTGAAATTGTCTTTTGGATAGGACTTGTTTTTGTACAAGTTACAAGTAGTCAGGATAGCAACACTGCAGTCATTGGATTTGGTCTTAAATCAGTGAAATTTCAGGGGATGAAGATGAACTGTGGTTTGGAAAGTTGTCATTGTTGATTAATGAATGGACATGAGAGTGTGTGCTGTATTAATGAAGTGATAATGTACTGTACTATTTTGAGTTTCTATTTACAGTCTTAACGAGGATTTGAAGTCCGTTATGTAGAGAAGAAAGTGTAATACGGTTTGGTATCTGATCGAACAGAACTAATTTAAAATCCTCTTATATAAAACGCTAACGTGGCGTCTGCATGCGTCGTCTATAGCTGCTACTGCTATTGGCTAAAGAACGGCCAATCATCAACCACCATATTACATTCGTACCACCATCTTGCTTTTCGTTTATTTACAGCTAGACGCAGAAATTCATTTAAGGAAAAGGAGATTCAATATTTGCGCTATTTTATCTGTATCAGTTAGACACAGAAATTCGTGTAAGGAGAAGGGGATTCAAAATTGACACTATTTTATGTGTATCAGTTATGAAAACTAGGTTAAACCATAACCTAAGAATTTTTTTTGACAGAAGGTAAGAAGCAATGAAGTTTATTAAAAACTAGGAGAAATGTACATAATGCGAAATGTATTAGTCACATAAATAACAGTTATCCATTTTAGAAATGATAGTCTCCGTCATCTAAAGTGAAATGCATTATTTTTTTTATTTTAAAATCCTAACAAAATACTCTGATAATCTAACGAGAGTAACATATTCATATAACTAAAGATATCATTAAGGATGACTTATTCGTTTCTCCTTATAAGCTTTTCCATAATAAATTCCTACTACCATTATATATGATACCCTTAGTTTCTGATACATGTGTTAGCTATTAAATGAGATTTAAGATAACTTTTTTATCAGATTTAAATCATCAAGGATATGACACTCGCAATTCAACAACGATATTATTGTCGCAAAATAGCAGTGAGCAGTGATATTAGAAATACTGAGAGTAGGGGGACAAAAATTAATGCCAGGCAATTATATGTCACAAAGTTACAATTAGTACCTTCGATTAAATTTACATATTGCTTTTTATTTATCTACGACAACCAGATGCATAAATTAATGTAAGGAGAAGGGTTTTCATTATTTACGCTATTTTATCTGCCTCAGTTGTAAGCACCAGGTTAAACCGTAAACTAAGAATTTTTTGGCACATGATAAGAAACAATGAGGTTTATTAAAAACTCAGAGAATCGTACGTATGAAATCGCGACATCTATCAGTCAAATAAATAACAGTTAATTGTTTTCGAAATTGTAGTCTCCGTCATCTAACGTAAAATGCATTTATTTATGTCAGACTCAACCAACTGCTCTGATAATCTAACCAGAGTAACGTATTCATATAACGAAAGATATAATTAAAAATGATTCTTTTTCTTACGAGCTATTTCAGAATGAATTCCTACTACCACCTTAGGTGATACCCATCATGATTCATATGAGGGTAGTAGAAGCTATGTTTTCGAACGCAATATTAGTGGAGGTTGTGGTTAAGTTTACCAGAATCGTAACTGACACATTTTGTTATAGCATAATTCAGTCTGAAATGAGTTTTACAAACCAATTAAGCTGCTTTCATAAGCGCCATGTTACTAAAGGTATTAATTAATATGGGTGGAAGTAGTTTCATATTTAACATGCTGAATTGTTCCTGGACCAGGAATAAAACTGATATTATATGGATAGCAAAAGTTTTTTGAATTCCTAATCTGAATTTATTTCATTGGTTCTTTACTTCTGGCATCATTAATTCAGTAGAAGTTACTACTGTATGGCTATATGAACGGCAAAATGAAATATGTAGAACATTGCAAAATCAAGGTCATTAGCATTACGTAATATCAGTTCCGTACAATTAACCAACTGCAAAAAAATGAACTGCCAGAATATTGCGTTCAAACCGTCATTTTTGACGGGTTCGAAGCTAGTCCTATTATATAAAATGCTAACATGGCGTCTGCGTGCGTCGTCTATAGCTGCTACACGTATTGGCTACAGAACGGTCACGTGACAGCCGTCACTCCCCAATCAACAGCCACCATATTACATTCCTTCCATCATCTTGCTTTTCGTTCATTTACAGCTAGACGCAGAAATTCATGTACGGAGAAGGAGATTCAACATTTACGCTATTTTATCTGTATCAGTTATAAGGATTAGGTTAAACCATAACCTAAGATTTTTTTGTCAGACGGTTTATTAAAAACTAGGAGAAACATACGTAATGTGAAATGTATTACTCAAATAAATAACAGTTATCCGTTTTCGAAATTATAGTCCCGTCATCTAAAATGAAATGCATTTATTTATTTTAAAATCCTAACAAAATACTCTGATAATCTAACAAGAGTAACGTATTCATATAACGAAAGATATAATTAAAAATGATTCTTTTCCCTACAAGCTTTTCCAGAATAAATTCCTACTACTATTATGGATGATACCCTTAGTATTTGATACATATGTTAGCTATTAAATGAGATTTAAGATAACCTTTTTATTAGATATTTAAATCATCAACTGTATAAGCCATGTGACACTCGCAATTCAACAACGATATTATTGCCGCAAAATAGCAGTGAGCAGAGATATTAGAAATACGGAGAGCAGGGGGAAAAAATTAATGCGAGGCAATTAAATGTCACAAAGTTACAATTAGTACGTTCGTTTAAATTTACATATTGCTTTTTATTTATGTAAATGTAAGGAGAAGGGTATTTATTGTATGTTTACATTATATTACCTGTGTCAGTTAGATGATGAGAAACAATGAAGTTAATTCAAAACTCAGAGAAATGTACGAATCGCGAAATGTATCCACCCAGATAAATGACCGTTATCCGTTTTTGATATTATAGTAAAATTAAAGTAAAATGAATTTATTTAAATAAATCATAGTAAAATACCCCGATAATCTAACCACAGTATGGTACTCTTATCATGAAAATATCATTAAAAATGGTTGTTATTTGCTTTTCCATACAAGTTTTTCCAGAATAAATCCAGGCTACCACCATAGGTGCTGCCTGTCGTTATTCATATGAGGGTAATAAAAGCTATGATTTTCGAATGCAACGTTGTGGAGGTTGTGGCTAAGTAGACCAGAATCGTAACTGAAACATTGTATTGCAGCATAATTCGCTCTGAAATCAGTTTTACAAACCATTTAAACTGCTTTCACAAGCGCCATGTTACTGAACGTATTAATTAATGCGGGTGAAAGTAGTTTCATACCTATCGTGCTGAGTTGTGCCTGGACCAGGAATAAAACTGATATTACATGGACAGCAAAAGTTTTCGGGAATCCTAATTTGTTTTTAATTTTATTGGTTCTATACTTCCGTCGTCACTAATTCAGTAGAAGTTACTGCATTATTGCTATGTGAACAGCAAATCAAATATTTAGAACATTACAAAATCAAAGAACTTAGCATTACGTAATAACAATTCCGTATAATTAACCAACTGCAAAAAAAGGAACTGCCAGAATATGGCGTTCAAACCGTCATTTCTGACAGACTCGAAGCTAGTATACTCATGTTTTGAAATTCTTCACAGGAGTTCAGCCAGATAGCGTCGTAAAAAGACAACGTTTTGACAACCGGCTCAGTTTTCTTCATCACGTCTATTACTTCAGATATTGTTACCTGAAATCACAAACTCGAGTGGCTTAACAGCCGGTGAAAATCATACCACATCTACACACGCTTGCAGAACCATCCAGTGGCAGCACAGTAGAAGCAGACAAAGAACTGACCCTGTCTACTGATGATTGGCAGGTTGCTCAGTCAGCGCACAGCAGAACCATCTGCCATCTAAGGGTATCGATGTTGCGGAATGCATATGAAGCCAATTGTATTTCCAATGCATTGGAAATACAGTTGAACGATAATAACTTCAATAGGGACTTTGGACTTTACCTGAGTGAAGCCTGGAGACCTATTATTAGGGATCTACATCTTGAACAAGAGAAATCTTCGCTACAAGGTATAATTGATGCAAATTGACACCGTGGATTAAGTTCGTCAGCACAAACGGCTACCAGGAATGGCTCCATATGCAGTCCACAACATCGATACCCTCAGTTGGCAAATCACGCATTCTAGTTCTGCCATATGCTGATTGGGCGGCCTGGCAATCATCAGTAGATGGGGTCAGTCGGCTTCTACTGTGCTGCCATTGGATGGTTCTGCAAGCGTCTGTAGATGTGGTCTAATTTTCGTCAGCTGCTAAGCCAGCCAAGTTTGTGATTTCAGGTAACAATACCTGAAGTAATAGACCTGATGAAGACAACCGAGCCGGTTGTCAAAACGTTGTATTTTTACAACGTTATCCGGCTGAACTCCTGTGAAGAATTCATTTAATCAATAAGCCTGAAAAGTCTCCACTCATATATTAAACTCATGTTTTCATTGTATTTGGAGTGATTTTTCAATTATCATCAATCAACAAACCTTTTCTATGAGAATGATTTCTAAATAGAACTCTAAATCTTTCCCTTAGTAAAGAATGGCGTCCATTTAGTCTCAGTTAATCTCATTGACTTTCAAATCTGCTAATATTAACACTTATATTGCAATCTGGTGCTGAGGGAGCTAAGCTTCACACATTCAAAGTTTAGATTCACACATAGTGTAGAACTATGGTCTTCTACTTGAGTTCACAACTAATTATGAAACGGTATGAAGACATCAACAAACTTCGCCATGACATGATAATATTCAAGGATACACCATACCAGGCTAAATTGTGATAATATCAAATATAAAGTAAAATGGAAGGCAGATGGATTTTTCTGTAAAAATTACCTTTGAAATATTCAATATCTGATATAATAAAGGAGCAAGATTGGATGTCATTGTAAGATAGGAGGAGGGTGGAAAATGTTGGGTTTGTATTGAAGCATGTGTTGGTGAAGAGGCTTTAATTGTCATTGGTATAAGACCTAGAAGTTGTATGAGAAAGGGAAGAGATGACCGTGACCATTAGATAAAATTGACACTAAGTGGACACAGGTAACCATTGTTTACACAAAAGGGCTAATGGTAATAGTGACACGTTTTAGAGGAGTCCAGTTTAATAAGTGCATATCTGGACTGATGAAATATACTAGAAATAGTAATAAAATGAGTAGCTAGATTTTCACTTCACATGTCAATTTGGAATTCAGCTCTTACTAGTCGTAATTGTTGTATACTTCCTTAATAGTGTCAGAAATAAGTTCTCTCATGGTCAGTTTATACTGATGAATGTCACACTTTAAGGTAAAAATTGTATAAATGGACTTATTGCAAATAACCTATGAGCTACTTCATACACAGTTGCATTTAAGAGCAGAACATTGTTCAGCTAGAATGGTCACAGCCACTTACCATAGGAGCATATCAGTGTCCTTTTGAACATTTATTTTGTGATCTAAGGCAAACAATCACTAAACAACCAATGACTGTCCAAGTGCAATCCTAGTTCCATGGAGCTGTACTTTATGTTGTTGTTTTATTTTAGTTTGTGTTTGTATACCATAAGTAAAAAAGTGTCAAACGTTATTATTATTATTATTACAACTCCACGCACCAATCCTAATGAGTAACCATTTATTCATAGGAAGGGATATACAGGATATGGAAGGAGGCGTGTGATATAAAGATGCGAATATCTATTTGGTGAAGAAATGTATAACTGTATGTGTAATGTATGTAGAAGAAATATATAAATGTGGCAGGACTTTCATTTGTACTATCGTGAGTTGTGTGAAACATTTTCTAATGTGATAATGGCCATACTACATGAATTAACAGACTTTTAACATGAATTGGTACTAGCTATGAGACACATGGTGGCTTCTATTTTGGCAATGGTTCGTGAATTCAACATTCCACAATCCATAGTGTATAATTTTGTTGTTAATATGTAATTTCCGGCATTACCTCTAGCTATGTGCAATACAATATCCAACCATGTCTACTCAATGACCGAGAATAGGTACACCTTGTGTCGAGGTGTTGCTGTTTGACGGACTGGTAGCACTGTGTCAAAGAACAAAAACACTCCATGTGGAAACGTATGATAGATGTGTCTATGCAGGTAATGCAATTATATTTGGTGTTGATGGAATATGGCAGCTGAAGACCCATCCAAGTGCCTCTGCCAACAAAATACCATCGACTGCAGTGCCACACTTGGGCTTGTAAAAATATCGATTGGACCACAGATAGTGTAAAAAGGTTGTGTAATCAGATAAATAAGATTCCGGTATCTAAGAGCTGACAGTAGGGTTTGAGTGTGGCATAGACCCCACAATGTCATGGCCCCAGGTTGTCAGGAAGGCACTGTGCTAGATGGTTGTGGTGGTATCATGATTTTGGCAGATTTTACTCCAAATGAACTGGGACCTCTGCTCAAACTGGAACTGTGTGTAGCTGAAAATAGTAGTGTTAATCTGCTTGGAGACAATTTGCAACCATACAATACCTTCATGTTCTCAAACTACGGTAGACTTTTCAAGGACAACAATGTGCTATGTCATCAAGACAATATCTTTCACAATTGGCTTGAGGAAAATTCT